>JAFMSR010000002.1:55672171-56244745 GCA_022818135.1 Saxidomus purpurata | reverse complement strand
CCACCCGACCAATGCAGAAGCCCCTGAGCCAGTAAAAGAGTCAGCAGTTAGCCCGAAGCAGAGTGCCTACAGCACATACACTCAGTTCCAACAGAAAGTGTGCATTTTGTTTCTGTGATTTTTCATCGACTTCTTTTCTGAAAGCCTATATATTTGGTTTCAAAATTGAGATCTCTTTACGTACAATATGGCGAACATTTTAGATTTTGCAATCGATCGATAACAAATACACATGAGATATAGTGTGCGAAAATTAAAGCCGACACGTCTGCTAAATATTGAAATATCTTTTGGAACTGAGTGTAGATCCATTTACATATAATACATGGAAATGGAAAAACCAATGGAATCTCCTACCTGTTACAACATTGCCAAAATAGCGATGTTATGTAATGATAGATATTTCCAGGTAGGTATAGTACACAAAACAATGCACATGGAAACTTCTAGCTGTCACCACAATGATAAAAAATGAACTCTATTTCAATGCAGGTATATAAAAGACATAACGTATCTTAGATCGCATCCTGTCATATGTAAATACGTTATGCAGAAATTGAAAGAAGAACCTTAAAGATATGTGAAGTATAAGTAACACAACAATTAAAGTCATTGAATAAAAGTGAACGTATACCAGTAAATGTTCTGCTAGGCTGTTTTCAGTCTTATAGACTTAAATTTAAGTAGATTTAGATAACCATCTCTAAGTAAGACGGTAAAAAGATGAAAGATTGATATGTCTTGTTATTGTAGCAGCCTGTATTTAAATTCATATGTTTTATGATACTTGCCGATATGAAATTCACATGGAAGGTTCAAAATGTAATCTCTTGCAAGATATATAAGTTATAAATATAATGTAATAGCGCAACAACATGCATACCGCATGACGTTTGACAGAATACTTCTCACCGGCACCTTAAACGAAGATATTAAAGTACAGATGTTAGATAATTTAGATTAGATAGTTTATCTGACTAGCATTATAAATATCTCGTAACAAAGCAGAACAATTACACGAGTAAATATAGCTTATCTAGTTATCTTGTGCTCTTGTGTGTACATGCACGTGTGCGTCAACATGCAATTATCATGGTGCGTGAGAGTAATTTATTCAATATTATCTTTTGGATTTTTTTATAAAACAAGGTTCTTTATTTTTCAATGGGGAGTGACTTGTAATTTGTATTTACCATATTTCTAATTCAGTATCGAACGATTTTCATGAACCAATCGTTTCCTTATTCTGCACACCAGACTGCTTTATCAAAACCTCAAAGTACACGTGTGATAAACACAATATGCATTTTATCAGCAATATACCGAGTGGTAGACAAGACAATATTTCAGACATAATGATTATGTATGGCGGAAGAGCACCGGTTCATTTTGACAAGAATCAAAGATGGGTTTTGTGTATCTGCCTTGATAGGTGAACCGATTATGTAGATAAAATAAATAAATGAAATCCACTGTTTAAATATTCTCTTACTGCAGCCATGTGTTAAGTCCGTTAGCTTAAATTTTACTAATATGTCATATATCGATACTGTAAAGTAGATGTGTTCTTGTAGCACGTTATACCTCTAAATAAGACCTTTATTGTATTGTTCAACAGATGAGCACTCGTTCTACAATCCGACACGTGCACTCTTGAGAAGAACCTGCATGTGTACTCTTTAGAAGAACCTGCACGTGTACTCTTTAGAAGAACCTGCACGTGTACTCTTTAGAAGAATCTGCACGTGTACTCTTTAGAAGAACCTGCATGTGTACTCTTTAGAAGAACCTGCACGTGTACTCTTTAGAAGAACCTGCACGTGTACTCTTTAGAAGAACCTGCACGTGTATTCTTTAGAAGAACCTGCACGTGTACTCTTTAGAAGAACCTGCATGTGTACTCTTTAGAAGAACCTGCACGTGTACTCTTTAGAAGAACATGCACGTGTACTCTTTAGAAGAACCTGCTCGTGTACTCTTTAGAAGAACCTGCACGTGTACTCTTTAGAAGAACCTGCACGTGTACTCTTTAGAAGAACCTGCACGTGTACTCTTTAGAAGAACCTGCATGTGTACTCTTAAGAAGCTGCACATGTACTCTTTAGAAGAACCTGCACGTGTACTCTTTAGAAGAACATGCATGTGTACTCTTTAGAAGAACCTGCACGTGTACTCTTTAGAAGAACCTGCACGTGTACTCTTAAGAAGAACCTGCATGTGTACTCTTTAGAAGAACCTGATTGTGCACTCTTTAGAAGAACCTGCACGTTTACTCTTTAGAGGAACCTGCACGTGTACTCTTTAGAAGAACCTGCACGTGTACTCTTTAGAAGAAACTCTTTGTGTAGTCTTCTAAAGTATACGATAAAAGCCGATCTACGAATGTGCAATGCACGAAAATATTCAAAATTTGAAATGACTGCTGTAACTTCTCGAGGTGCGGACAAAAAAATAGGATATCAATAAACACACGCTATAAAATCTTATCTGTCAATATTTCCCAAGATAATTGCTCTTAGATGATAACATTCATGCTACGAAAAGTATCAATTTCCTGTTTACCGTAAAAAACTTTTTGTTCCCAGTTGTCCTAAGGCTTTCTCCAGTAATTTGTAACACTGGTAATCACTAGTATAGAGGCAAATATAGTTTTTTTTTATAATGAACATAATAATTTCGTGAAAAATGTTTAGAAATAACTCGCGCTTGGTATTAAAGGCTCTCGTCTTATTCACTAAATGCTTGTTTTGACAAAATTCATTGTTGTAGACAAAGGTATTGCGGAAATAAGACTGGCAGTGTTACGCCATCACACCGATGTGTTCAAATTAATTATATAATCAATCCAGCAAAACTACTCCCTAAAATATTCTTAAAGACGTCAAAATGAATGAGCATTGCCAAAATGTATTTATAAATTATCGTGATAGTTCTATTATACAAGTTCATAAAGCTTCTTTCCAATTAAAATACATCACTCAATATGATGTTAGAGAATAAATTAGAAAACGAAACACAGCCCAAACTATCATTTTCAGAAACAGATAAATAAACAAACGTTATGAACCAATATTGAGAATAAAATGAAAAGGTATTAGAGTAAAAATCAGAGTATGTTCTTGTTATCATTCTATTTAGCTGTTTCTCTCTCAGTAAGGTTTACAACAGACCATTGTCGTAGCCCATTTGGAGTAGCATTAAAATAAAAATCCGTGACAAGTCTCCATTTTTTAAAATTAGTATAGTTAAGTTTCTGTAGCTTCTTCTATCACAGCTTTTAATTTTGCACATTGCGAAAGTATTACCTTCGTAAATTGATGACTGAAAGGCAGCGTGCGCTTTGTGCATAACATTGTTTCTCCTACTTTGAGAATGCATGCTTGGTTGTCATTGCGTGCTGTGCTTACTTTGTATTGGGATGGCATTTTTATATGAATCATTCTTAAGTACGATAATGCTGTTTACTTAAACTATTTTTCCGTCATGTTTGTAACGTTAATTCTATCCAGTTTCAAAATTCCACGTTATGAGATCACGGGCCATGTGTGATTAAATATTTTAACATAGTTTTGTTTCTGTTAAAAAGTTGTTAATCGTGATGTCTGTTATTATTTTAAACAATGCTGCCGTTTGATGTAGCACAAACCAGACTCATTTCATCGAAAAACAAACAATAATTTAATCGATGTTTTTGTAACGTTTTCACTAATCACAAACCCCATGCTATGAAGATCGCAAAAATATTTCAACAATTACTTTTGTAAATGATAAAATACAAACAGACATAATCGTTATTCTGACAACAAATGCTAGCAGAAGAAATGTAATTGATTATGCATGGGGATCTTAATTTTGAATAAATAAATACTGATACCTGTTAATTATTTGAGCTCAGTATTCACATTTAATTGATATAGAAATGATTATTGAAAACAATTCACCTATTAATATCCTGCTAGTTTAATGTTATTTTACGATAGTTTCTAGTATCTTTAAAGGTCCGAAAGACCGAGAGAATTATCGATGTATAGAGGCAGCTCTATCATTACGTTTACAATGTTTGGATAATTACTCATTTGCGGGCCATTCTTAACAGTGGCAGCTGAGTAAAGAAACTCTTCTTGTAGTGTTTACTGAAGAAAACAATGGCAACTATCAATAACAGCTTTACCTACGTCTATGATGAAAGTTCATTTGAAAATATGGGAACATATAATGATAATTTTGTTGAAAGATGTGGAAAAGTAGTCTTAGAAGACGATATGGAATCAGCTACCGTGCCTTATTGTGAAAATGATGGAAATTTTACAATTTATGAAACACCTGCGTTCCCTTTGCTGAAGCAACCTGCTCATCTAATTGCTGTGTATACAATAGCATATGGTTTAGCTTTTATTACCGGATTAATTGGCAATAGTTTTGTAATAGCTGTGATATTTAAGGACCCAAGTATGCGGAATGTTACAAATTATTTTATTCTAAATCTGGCCGTGGCGGATATTCTTGTAGCATTTATATGTGTTCCAATCACACTATTGACAAACATCTTTACAGGTAAGCAGCAGTTTGACTTCTAAATATAAGTTTTTATTGTATAAAATGATATCTTTGTTAGTGTAGTCGTAAAGCATTTTGATCATATGAAAGGCAAAAGCTTCTGTGATTATACCAAAGTTGTTGATATGACGACAGTCAATACATAGAAACCAATATTCAACTGTTTCATTACAAATCAAGACATATGTTTTCACGTCAATTGTATCCACTTTTAATTAATGTCTATCGTTTAAAAAATGATATTTACAATACGTCTTGATGTATGTGTGGCTGATTTCTGCAATATGTCGTGCAAAAAGTAGAAAACACCTAAACTCGATAACAAGCTGTTTCGTCGTATTTTCGCCTTTAATCTGTCGTCTTTAGATCTTTATGCAAGTCGAAAACATGAAAACACGAAGTCGAAACATTAAAATTCGACATAATAGCTTCTTGACGACTCTTCATCCTGACAATAAAGGGCGACAACACGACGTATAAAAACCCGCAAACTCGAAAATTCGACAAAAAATACACCGCGAGTTCGCCCTTTGTCGTGTATTCGCCTTTATATGTCGTGTTTTCAACTTTTGCTCCTAAAACTGGCCACTTGTCGAGTTCCGACTGTTCCTTTCAAAAGTCCAAAACACGTCATAAAGTCATCAACCATTGGTATGTAATATTTGCAGACCGAATTAGAAAGATCAGATCATCCATTACTGCTTACTTACTTTGATCCTATCTTTGGACAAAGACCTTCTTGACTAGTTCCTTTAGATCTTTAGCAACACTCATGTGTTACCATCTTGAAAAATATATTGTAAAAGGCGTAGCTTAGTTTTGATGATGATGCAGTTATCGTACATGTTCAAATTGTTTTACAAAAAATGTTCATTCATTACAAGGATGATGCCTAGCATTCAAATTTGTACCGTATAACGCCATCGCCTAGTATATTTAGAACAAATTTGTAAATTATTGAGGACCTTTTTGGTACTGAGGTAAGGCTCTTTATTGCTTCTTTTCCCTTCCTCAAGTAACCCGTGTATCCTTTGAATGACCTATTCAGTTTAAAGTAACCTTTTAATAGGAAATTTAAAGAGTGTTTACCTAACATCAGATATAAAATTGAATCAGTATGTAGAAAAAGTTCGCGAAATCAGTGTTCGAAACGTTTGGAAGGCTGTGGTACTGTATTACACTTTAAAGGCAAACATTGAAAACTGACTGAAAAGCAAATGATGTCTAAGAGTTTATGTTATTTCATTTCTCTGACTTAATCAGAAGTCCGCCTTTTCTAGAATATTCCATAGTCTTGTATATTTACCTTTGTATATGATAACATGTATATGAAATGTGAGTATTTGTGAAACATATGCTAAATAAAACTAATATCTTTGTCGAAAACATGATATATCAACATAGGAAGTCTATTCAACGACTCCATTTAGACCGTTATTTGTTTGTAAATTGATAGATTATACCACGAGTTGACACTTGCAAAAACATCAATTTTCTTGTTGCTAAAGGTGTACATTTCACTACATTATTTTCGACCCAGTCATACCAAATAAGCTACTACCGTCAATACTGAAGCACTATATCGTTATTTGTTAAATTGTTTGTGTGTGTATTGAAATACATCAACAACATGAATATTAAGTCATTACATGTGTATTGATTTATTATTTTCAACGATCATGCTTACTATACAAAAACAGAACAATTTTATCGTTTTGGAAAGTATAATTGTTAATTTCATTTTATCACACATGTTTAGCCCATAATTAATGTCGCAACGGCATGAACGCTTTCTTAAACTCACAGTTCTATTTGAATTATATTTCTGTACCGAGTTACATTTTGTACCATCAATCTTTTAAAATGACATACCCTACATCTAGCAGAGTGTTCTCGAAACATAGACAATGTTTTCAATGAACGTAAAACGATAAATACATATAATTTTAAAGAACAACATATATGCTTCCTTTTAACCACAATTAATTGATAAAAAGGCATTCTGTAATACATTGCATCCATCCATTAATTGTTATTACTTATTGTTATTGAATGGTTACGGTGCTGCAACATATTTTAATATGCTGATTTTATCGATAAGGACTAAATGCATAGCTTAAACATTTAGGTAAATTATGGTACTTCAGAATGTTCCAATAATTATGTTTTTGACATCAATAATAGGGTATGTCCCTTTAACGAAGACATTCATCAGTACTCCTAAAAATGAGTTAAACAAAATTACAACCAAAACATACAGATTGGTATATGAGCTTTATTCCAATTTAAAATAGTGTTAAGTTATTAACCCATAAAAAGCAATGTTTGAAAGGCATAAAGGCGTCATTTTCATTAACTATACCCTTTCATTGATTCAAATGCAATTTGCGAAGGAGTTTACCATTTGAATAAAAAGGCGTTTGAAATTTAACAGCCTACTCCTGTTCAGAAAGTTCAGACTAATCTGCTTTTATATCAGAAACGGAATTTTGCAAATTGTCAGTAACCATACGCATACCTTTTCATAGTTTTGTTAATGAAATATTCAATATGTAATGTAATACTATTCTTAACATAATTACAAAAAACATGAAGGTTTACCGTGTAGATTTTCAAACATTCAGATCTAAAATAGTCGTTGCCCTTCCCCAAACTTTGGTCTAAATTTTAATACGTTTATTACATGTATTCTTATATGTCTTAAAATGATAAAGCAAATTACGATTCTTTGCAAAAAGACATTCAATTTATGTTATAAATATGCAAAAGAAAAGAAAAACACAATAGGAAAAGTGGTACTGATGGGGTTTGAACATACACAGAAAAGAGGCATAGAATTACAAAACTTGAGTGCTTGACCACTGCGCCACAGAGACTATTACAATTGACTTCACTTTGCTGGGCTTATACGGTCTGAAACTTTTAGCCCTGAATGGGCGTCTACGGCATAATATAACCATTGACAGATAGTTATTGTGTTATATACAAATTCATTGCGACTGAAGAGTACTCAGGTGGAGAATATTGCATATTATGGGCCAAATATTTTTACCATGAAAACCTGCTTTAGACGCAATTAGTTCAAATTTCAAATTTACCGAATTTATTTCACGGTGGGGAATCACGTGATCAAAATAATCTCTAAACAAAAGTAAATCTATGAAAAATGTTAAAAAATGATGAAAGCTGTTAAGCTTTAAATATGAAATGAAGTCAATCATATGGCCACATTATCGTATTCTAGAACTATACAGGTTTCAATCATAGTCTCCTTCCGATTGTGTTCAACACTTCAGGGCATTGAACTAAATTGAATGAAAAGAAAGTATGTCAAAAAGGTAATAATAAAGGTCAGCCGAGGCAAATTAAGAGCTTCATTTCTTCGCCGCAAAACAGCAAAAATAGCTTTGAACGAGAACATTTATGAAAAATAAGTATGCTTGTAAAAAGAAGTAAAGAAACACCTGGTACTCAAAATAAATCGGCAGAGGATACAGTTGCATCCTCTTTTAAATTGTAACCTTGTTCATTTAAGGTTAATGTAATGATATTTTACTGTGATAATGGAGACAGCATATGTCTGTAATTTGGTTGGTATTATATTTTTCAACAATGATATATATCATAAATGTTTGATTGTCACAATCTGTGATATGTGAATTGTGAGTTCTAATTATGGACTATATTGTGATGTTATGTGATTTTGCAAAGTTCTAAAAATAGATATAGCAACCATTCCTCGAATGAGGAAGATGGACCTTCAAAATCATACACAAAGCATAGAAATTTAAATGACTGTGTGCGTAAAATCCGCTGTTATGTAAAGATAAATATTTGAATACAGGTATAATACGCATATCATAACGCAGAGCTCGTCGTATTTTATATACACTGGTATTAGCCGAACCTTTTAAGCATGCTTAGGTAGTCTTTTTACAAAACTGTACTTGTTTATGACCCACTAGGTTTTTCTTTCGTCATTAGAATTTTCAAATGATCTGGATAGCCAACTCCAAGTAATGCGTCACAGATACATTATTTTGATCAAATGCTTTGGCATGTTTTCGTTTTATCATAAGCAGTCGCCGAAAAAAATGTAAAATGATTTGCCATTCCCTCACCACGAAAACATAGGAGCGAAATATTTAAATGTATATTAATCAATCTGATCATGACTGCAAGGCTGTCTATGAAAACAACGGTAATGAAACATATAATATACCACTTCAAACACGTATACCGCATGATGTTTTACAGATTTTGTTCAAGTGGCAACTTAAATGAAGAAATCAAGTTACAGGTGTTGCATGATTGCGATTAAGCAGTTTATCTGACTTACATTTATAGATATCAACTAACAAAGATACGAAATTGAAACAGAACAATTATATGAGATAAAATAGTTACCCTCTACACTTGTGTGTGTTAAGCATGCAATTCCAATCATGAGTAAGAATTATTTCAACTTTATACAATTACATTTTTATTAGAACAGTACATATCAAAGTAGAACAGAACTTAATTGGTTTACGACTTAGTACGCATATATTCCTTCTCGTCTATATATGAAGTAGAATATTAAATGATCAAGTATAAAAGGCAAAAACGATAACAAAGTAGTGAATAAAGTTTCAGAGGATGGTTATATGATGTTTACAAAAAAGAAACATATTACCATGATATAGGTTTAAAGTTTCTTAGTTTAGAATGCGTATAATATATAGTGCCAGATTGTTCAAAACTTTTCTGTTACTTGTTTTAAGAAGATCTAGATATTTCCACATACTAGGTCAAGTATTTACATTATATCCAGGAATAAGTGACATTTTTTTAACTACTTGTAGTTTCACAAATTAATATAAAATGATAGTCGTCCTAAGTCTCAGAATTAAATAGAATATACACTAAGTCATTTCTTTCTAGTTTACACCTACCTTTTTCTCAGTTTCTGAGCCGGTATAAATATTTTTTGTTTATGGAATATATTCATTGAGACGTCTATCTATTTCTCATATCCAAATTTACATTTATTATGTTTATAAACAGTAAGAAGTATGTTGCTATTTAATCTTTTACTCATTTCCTATATACAATATTAAATAATTCTCTATTTAAATAATAACTTCTGTCATGAGCATGCGGCTATGCCGAGTTCCAACAAAACAGAGGTTTAGGATATTTCCTTTTACACCAAATGTCTCATGATAAAAAATTTTTCTTGCATACCGTCTTGCACTTTAAAGTAGATTTCTAAATACAAAATCAAAATTGTGAGGAAATTCAGACGTTGTGTCTTTCTTAGTCAGTGGGGGAATGTACCGTTCCAATGTTTTACGACAAATTGTATAGCCTACCTAAGCCTATTGTTAAGGGATTATTTTCTTTTCATAGCTAGATCAACTGCTCACAAACAGTATCACAAACAACTTTTGTGCAAACAAGGCCAACCATTGGGCACGTGATGTCCCAGTGTGGTCATTGGATAATCCAGCGAGTTAATTTTAATATAATTGTAAACACTGGAACCGTCCATTGCTTGTAATTTGTACTTCTTTTTGTTTAGATTTAGTTCAAAGTCGGTAGTGAAAAAAATGAATTGAACCAACCGTTTTCTTATACTAGTATTGCACATCAGATTTCTTTTTAAAAGCCTAAATTACACGTACATGTAAAACTGAAACAGTCTACATTTTCATCAGCGAGTACAGTATTACAAAGAAAAGACTCAATTATCACCCCCGCCTGGCGGAGGTGATATAGTAACGGGCTCCGTCCGTCCATCCATCACACTTTTGTCCGGAGCATAACTCCAAAAGTACTGAAGAGAATTACTTGAAACTTTACACACAGACAGAAGACATTTAGAGGTAGTGCAGTTACCAAGAACCATAACTCTACCTTGCCTAATTTATTAATTTCTCCCCTTTTTTTCCTTTTTCTTGATTTTTCTTGTCCGATGTATAACATCAAAAGTACTGAAAGGAATTACTTGAAACTTAAAACAGTGATAGAGTACAATGAGGGAAAGTGCAGTGCCTAAAAACCATAACTCTTTTGAGCCTAATTTTTTAATTACTCCCCTTTGTTACATTTTCTTCTCCGGTGTATGACTCCAAAAGTACTGAAAGGAATTACTTGGAACTAAAAGCAGAGAACGAGTACAATGAGGGGAAGTGCAGTGCTTAAGAACCATAACTCTGTTATGCCTATATTTGTAATTACTACCCTTTGTTACATTTTCTTGATTTTTCTTGTCCGGTGCATTACTCCAAAAGTAATGAAGGGAATTATATAAAACTTAATATAGTGATAAAGAACAATGAGGGAAAGTGCAGTACCCAAGAACCATAATTCTATCTTGCCTTTTAAATTTTTTTTCCCCTTTGTTGCATTTTTTCTTGATTTTTCTTGTCCGGAGCATAACTCCAAAAGTACTGAAGGGAATTACTTAAAACTAAAAACATAGATACAGCACAATGATGGAAGTACATGCCTAAGAACGATAGCTCTATCTTGTCTAATTATACCCCGCCCATTTCGCCAAATACTTATATTTCATTAAATTAGAAACTATACCATATCAATTCCTCTCATTTCAAATTTCTTGGTCATAGAAAGAGCACTTGGCGGGGATGATGGCAATGTCTAACATGGCTCTTGTTTAAAATTATTTTGTGGTGGAAAATGAACAATTTATTAAGACAAGAATCAAAGACGGGTATTATGTTACTAAAATGAGAACCAATGATGTAGATGAGTCTAGTTTCTGATTCTAATACTCTCTTACTAACTTGCTTAGTCCAAAAGCAGTCATAGATGAGACGAAAACTAAGAATGGAAAGCATGTCGGATGTGTTCTTGTGCAATGCCCCTAAACTAAATCTTTATTGTTTTGTCCGACAGATTATCCCTAATTTTACAAATCGACAGGTGCTGTATAAATAAGTACTTAAATACATTGTATGTGCAGCAGCGTACGTAGGTGCGGACACAGAATATAAGAATATCAATAAGCACACGCTATGAAATCTTAACTGTCAATATTTCCAAAGATAATTGCTTCTAGAGTATAGCAGCATGCTACGAAAAGTATCAATTTCCTGTTTACCGTTAAAACGTTTTTTTTGCCCAGTATTCTAAGGCTTCTCTCAACGTTAATCACTGTAAGAGACGCAAATATGGTTTTGTTATTACGAAAATAATGAAAGTATCGTGAAAAATGTTTAGGTAATTTCAAATTCATATTTATTATAATATTTATTTCTAACGCAATGTTGCACAAGCTTTTGGAGTATGTTATGTATGGATTTTTTATTTGAACAACTTTGTATAACTTAAATCAAACTTTCGAAGAATGATTATGTTGTAGGCCATAGACGAATTAAGGAGGAATTTTTCACAAAGAAATTAGCGTATCTACCACTAGATCATAACTCAATTACTGCACTCACACAATGTGGCTATACATGCAGCTAGGATTTCTTTTCCAATTAGATTTCTTATCGCCTAGTTATCTGACGATAAAGGTGGCATGCACATCGTATGCAAAATTTTCATCGAGTCTTGAGAGTTGATCTTTTTATACATTCTTGAAGTCGGGCAGTAAAACATATCATGAGTTATTCGTCGAAAAGAGTTTAGAACTGAAATTCATCATCTTTTGCAAAACGTAAGTCGGATAGTAGAAATTAGACAGATGCTGTTAGACGATAATGTATTGTATACATCGCACGCACCGTCAACTACCCAGGTTAAAATTCGTGTAAATAATTAAAGACGGTAGTACAAAACAACACAGAAACTCCCAGGAAAAGTGAACTACGGAAACCAAAAATGTCGACAAATGGCATATTTCTGCATTCTGCATCTACACTGCATCTACACTTAAGCATACACAAGCAGACAGTACAATGGGTGCCTTTAACCGCTTCATTTCTTCAAATCTTATAAGTTTTGCACTAACTGTAATTGATGACGATACATAAGTTTATAACAAGAACACGACCCATCGCGACGCTTTTGATGAAAATATTCTGTAAATTGCAACTATTTTGGAAGAAAAGGGTGCCCAATTTACGGCGGGGAATCCTCATTCAGTGGGGCAAGGAAAGGTTAGCTGTAGCAAAGAGCTACTGGGCAAAATGGGCACGGACCTTTACGACATCTACCCTGTTCTCTAGATATAGCTCATATCTACTGTTTCCTAAACCAGTTTCGTCGACGTCAGTTTCCGGGCTACGAACATCTGCAGCCGCTTATCGTGGACGTCAATTTCTTTGCGACGAGTATCTGCATTCGATAATTCGAGGACGGTATTTTTTACCGACGAGCATCTGCATACAATAATTCATAGACGTCAATTTCCTTGCGATGTGCGTCTGTAGACGTCTATTTCCTTGCGATCGGCGTCTGTTGACGTCGATTTCCTTGCAAGGAGAGTCTGTAGACGTCAATTTCCTTGCGAAAAGCGTCTGTAGACGTCAAATTCCTGGCGACAAGCGTCTGTAGACGTCAATTTCCTTGCGAGTAGCATCAATAGACGTCAATTTCAAAAGTAACAATTATTCACAATAGCATGTTCCTTTCAACAGAAGCTGTTGTTTTGCAGTAAGTAAAAAAAAAACGGTTAATGCATTGTTGTTTATATTTAATTCGAACGACAAGTAGGATATATAAATGATATTTGTTTGTTTTGAGTTGTTATGGCATATATCTCACCGAGAAGTGATACAATTGTAATATTTTCACGAGCGCGAAGTGCGAGTTAAAATGTGAAAATTGTATCACTTTGAGTTGAGATATACTCCATATCCACTTAAAACAAACAAATTTTCTTCTTATATTATGCTAAATATTAAAACAAAAGCAATTTTATGTATATCCACTACTTAAAAAAGTAGTTCCGGTAGACCTATATGACCCACATAGTGACTGATATGAAATCTATATTATCACTCTATATTTCACCGATATAACACAGTATTTCATTAGTTAGCTTGAAATAAAAACGTATCTTTTAAGTAAAACTAGCTTGTTTCATAGCTGACCGATTAAACGTAATCTAACTAGTAACTATTATCCAAATGGATATTTTATTATTCGTTTTGCGCACCTAGTGAAAAAGCGTTTTGAAAATAACTGGCATGACAGATTCCATTTGTAAGCGAAATTAATCGATTCTTGTAAAATGGTGACAATTTTACTGCTGAATAATGGTAATTGTTCATTTATTTTATTACAAAACTAGATTATTGTAGAAAAAAACATTTCAGGATTATGCTTTACATACATCAATGTTCACTGAAATTGAATGAATAAATGAATTTGGAATTAATGTATCACAAAGACATTAAACAAAGTCTGAATTTATGGAGGAATGGTCTATACATTCATAATCTTTATTGCATAAAATTTCATACAAAGTTTATAGCAAAACAATTCACAGTCGATGAAAACATGTTTCATAAGAAAAGCCAGAAAAGAATGATACTTATGGTTGATATTGCAATAGAGTTGACAATGATAATTATTTCATTTCAAAACATTTATTTTTTCAATTCTAACACGAAATATTCTTTGCAAATTATCCCCGAACTATATTAAACTCATCGTGACTTTAATGAAATGCGATCGGACGTGCTTGCTTAATTAGATACGTTACGTAATTTCTTCATTTACCGCACATCGTCCATGAAGAAAAGTGCTATATTTATCATTGTTTTTTATATGTTTATATAAGGAAACGCAGCCTATCGTGCTAGAGTATTCGATATTGATTCAGTCGTTCTGGAACATATTTAGGTATTATCTCAATCTCTTTCTTTATAAAGGTTAATATACATTGCAAATATCAAGACTATTGTAAAAGCATGCTTTGCATTGTGATAAAATTTCGGTAAATAAATCTCTCAGACGTTTGGTTTGTGCTTTATTTATTAAATATCTGAACACTGACCCATATCGCCCTTACATTAGATAAAATTAACTTAACTTGTATACATACCTTATATATTTAGTTAATAGATTAAAATGGTTAAATTCTCAAATGTTTTCAAATCCGTGCTAATAGTTTCAGAAATTTACACGCAATTCATGTGGTAACAAATCAAACCCTTACAAATTTAAACAGTTCAATAACATTTCTTATGTAAGTTCGTTAACAAAAAGAAATTCATCTCGTGCAAGACTACAAAAGACATTGCGTGTAGACATAACTGTGACAAATCATGTCTTTATTAAATCACTAAGAAGCAGTAAAAATGCTCGCGATAACAACCAAGTTGTTGTTCCGCTGCTCATTTCTATATGAAATTGCGTGTCATTGGATGGTAAGGAACCACGATATGTTATTTATTTAAGTATTTCATTACTTCACTTATGTAATGTATTATCACGACCTGTTTGTGTTGCAGTTAAACAAGTCATGTTTCAGTGTATTTGCAGTTCAATTTGCAGTAATGTATGATTTTTTATTTGCTACTCCCATTGTACAGACGGATAGTTTATTCTAGCACGAGCTTAGGATGAAAGTTCTTTAGAAAATCGTTCGTTGGTCCAGCAATAATTGCCTACTTGTAGAAACCCTACTCAAAACATCAAGCAAAACGTGAAAAAGACAACGAAGAAAGACAATATATGCAAGAAACATCACATTAAAATAACAGCAAAAAATGGAAGCGACAGATTGAGAATAAAAACATTTAAACCGCGTGTTATGTTGTAAAATGAAATGAAGAGTGCCTTGTATTTTTTACTGATTAGAATAGTTTACCGACAATTTGAATATCACGTGCACTCTTGTAAACAAATGTTCAGTCCGAGAACAATCTTGATTAAATAATGTTTAGACAAATGTAAATACTCCAAATATATGCCAGTAATGGTTGTCTACACTTTTGTAAAGATGAAATGTCAACTGTCTTGCCCAGGAGTATAAACACTCAATAAAATCCACAAACCGAAACGTGTTCCCTTTAGCAGTCCCTGATCAAAGCCAATCTACAATAATAAAATTTCAGGTATGCCAGTGAAAAGGGATTATTAATTTGCAAATCGCGCTTTTATGACTTTAGGTGCGGACAGAGAACGTAAAAGTTTTATAACCTGATGCGATAAGATCTTATCCGCCCTTACTTCTCAGCAAATTGCTGTGAGATAATAACCTTTATTTCTAAAAAATAATGTCAACCCCCGATCAGCGCAGAATAGTGTTTATTGTTTTGAGCACAACACCTTTTGATTTTCCCTGTCAATTCTGTCACTGGTAAAGCAGTTGAACCACGAATGCTGTAAGGCAATTATCGGTTTTGTAACAACAAAAATGTACGACAAAATGGAAACATCGTAAAATGTGTCTTCGTATTTTCACGAATACTTTGCTATATTTCACGCAGTGTTTTCTGTAAACAGCATTTTCGATGAAACGAATGCATTTATACCGATGGTATATAAAAGAAAAATCGTTACACACTGAGAGTCTACATGCATGTTAACATTGTAGTTTAAAGGAAAAAGAAACAAATTATAATTTCGTTACTCCTCTTTGTTTATGGTATGTTCAACAATCACAATACATGCAGGTCACAATGACGTTACAGTGTATGTTACAAGTTACATTGTACTTGCAGTGTGTTGCATTTGCTGAATGTATAAAACGTAAACATAACAATAAAATATACTATAAGTATTTTATGTGCGTAAATTTACACAGTGAAATTCTAACTTAGGGTGAAGATCACTGATAAAATACCACAAGAACCATCACTTTCTTTACTTACAAAATCTAGCAAACAAAATGGCATTAAATTAAACTTGTTTCGTTTTTTTGTACCAAATTTATTTGTGTATGGAAAAATCCGATCTGGTTCATATGATCTCAGTTAGAGAAAATATAGAATATGTATTTCATTTAAGCGTAGAACGCACATTATTTCATAGTTTGTGATTTAATTCAGGTGAAGAGGAAACATTTATTATTTTATCAATTGACGCGATAATTTATTTTTCAAGCTAAGATAACATTTACTCAGAGCAAAATTCAATTTATGTCAACTGTTTTTAAACGTTTATTGTTTCGCGCAAGCATCCTGTAGATATATAATGTGTGTTCCCCAGGCATTCTTTTCGATGAGATCGACAAACCTATGACAAACGATGGGAGAAAATTGTTGGTTACGTTATTAAGAGCTTAATGAAAGCAGTTTATTTACGATCTACTATAAAGGTTTTGTTTTCTAGAGACTTTATCCTTTTTATTGAGTTGTAAAGCTTAAAATGATTAAAGTTGTTTTAGTTTGAAAACCTTAAGAACAGTTATCAGTTTGAGAGATATGGGGAAACGAGAAATAGACCGCAAGTTCAGGTTTTTAGACATACAACTTAAACTGAAAGGAAGAACAGAAAACAAAAAGAGTACAGTACTAAAACACATAGAATTTATTGGTCTGCTGCAATTGTTTTGTTTTAGTTTTACAATGGCTGAAAAGAAACTAATCAATCTCTAGTTACAGTGTATGAGAATACGACAGCTGGTAAGACTGGCACATTTCTCGAACTACAGAAAATATTGTATTTACATTAAACAGTAGTTTTTGTCACACACATCATTTAGGAATTTCAAAAGAATACGAATATTTAGAGACAGTCAATAAAAACATATATTGGTATGAAACAGAGAGTGAATGCATCTGAAACACTCAACAATATTCTATACCTACTTATGTAATGCATGCAACCGAATCGCGCACTACGTTCTTATAATTCACTTGTTTTCCATAACTTTGTCCATCTGAGCTTTTGGCTTTTGAACAGCTTAGTGAACTATATCTTAAACTGTCTCATGAAATCATTGGATGGTAAATTAAGGAAGTTGCTTATCAATAACTAGATCTTTGGACCATATCATATATTGATTCCGTATCTAGTTCGTACATAAAATGAATAATAAATGAGATTCAGGATCCTTAAACTTATTAAGTGTACTCTTATAAATAGCTGCATCATGTAGGTCACAAATCAAAACGTGTCTTAGTTCTATTTGTTCATTTATTGTCCTATTAAATTTTGTTTTGAGTCTTCGTTTTGTTGCACAGGATTGGGTAATGAAATACGTAATTGAAAAACGTTGAAAGGAATTTTAAAATGGGACTGTACTATGCTACGTTTCAATTACAAGGCGATTAACATTTCATGACCAAACAGAAATCTTAAAGATCTACTGAACTTAACAACACTAATTAAAACCGCGATTTATACTGATCATACGGATTTGAAAAGCACTTAACGCAGTAGAATCGGCTTGTAAAGTTTCACCTCAAAGAATTTTCTTGGCAAGGTTTTAGTCTCCGTTTGTATAAAAGAATCTTAGATATTTTGTGAAAAAAACTTGTTTTTTATAATCACAGATTCTACAAAACTGATGATTTTCTTCATAGCTTATTGACTTTGAAACTAATAATGTCTATATTTAAGAAATGAATGTTTATGAATGCCATGGAGCATTGCGCTATGTTGAAAGGTCCGAAACTAACAGTGGTAGCCTTCTTAAAACTTCCAGTAGGATATATATATAGATATTAACTGTTTGAACAGCTTCACGGTTTAGCTAATGTAATCGTGACATATTTAACTCGCAGATGAGAGTTTTATTGATTACGTTATCGTGTCATCGATTCAGGATTTTGTCTGTTACAATGTCTGTAAAGAAATGAAATAAAATAAAATAGTAATAAAAATCATTTGTAACTCTGCAAATGTAAAAAGAAATGGTGAATTAGTTTTTATAATTATTCACATTTTTGTACGCGATATTTCTCAGGAGCTGTGAACTTGATTTCAGTGAAATTAATTTACTGCTTCAGTATAAAAAAAAATTGCTCTTTCAGCATAACTAAGGTCAGTAATTTTTCACAGAGTTATTGTCCTTATTTATGTACCTTCTTGTTAGCACTATTTCTTAGAACCAATAAGCTGAAATCCAAATAATCTCTAAGGTAGAATTTCCGGGCTAGAGGAGAAGCGCATATTGCCAGCATATTCCGGCTCGATGATTTGTACAAGTTGACACACGATTCTTTCATAGTATGCTAATATAGTACATAGTATGCTAATATAGTACATAGTATGCTAATATAGTACACAGTATGCTAATATAGTACATAGTATGCTAATATAGTACATAGTATGCTAATATAGTACATTGTATGCTAATATAGTACATAGTATGCTAATATAGTACACAGTATGCTAATATAGTACATAGTATGCTAATATAGTACATAGTATGCTAATATAGTACACAGTATGCTAATATAGTACATAGTATGCTAATATAGTACATTATCTAATATAGTACACAGTATGCTAATATAGTACATAGTATGCTAATATAGTACATAGTATGCTAATATAGTACACGTATGCTAATATAGTAACAGTATGCTAATATGTACATAGTATGCTAATATAGTATAGCAATATAGTACATAGTATGCTAATATAGTACATTGTATGCTAATATAGTACATACAATAATTTTCTTCCCGGACTATATTTATGGAACTTCCGGCTTGAAATAAAATGAACTGTATCAAGAGGGGATGGGCATACTATCCTCAATGATTTTTCACATAGTTATGACCCTATGATTATTTTTTTCATTGACTTTCAAGCGCGTGATATTTATCGGCAACAACAGGCTACAATGCAACAACTTTATGGAGAGCTTCAATAACAAACACAGTTGTACATATTTACATGTTCCGGGTCATGACGTTTCATTGAATTAAGGTCCTGTCATATACATTTGCTCTTTTCAACCATCTTTTACACTAAAATCTGGTCTCGTTTTAGGGGATAGACCTTGTCAGACATGTCTCTTGTTTTTATTTTATATGAAATTGGGGCCTGCTGTGCTGTGTATTTGAGCACTTCTTATCCTTGTACATTTTTAAGCTTCAAATATCACACGTTGGATGATATTATTTTCAATTGCAATTATTACATTGTATTGTGTGCTCAAACGTGTACAAAGGCTATTTTGGCCATGATAATTTTGAATTCTATATCATGCTGAAAACAGTGGTTATGTGTAAAACTTTATCGTCATACTCAGATGTTCTCGTGAATAGAGAACATAAACGATACATCATATAAAATAGGCTTTATAGGTTTATATCAATAGTTGCTTTTTTCACTTCAGCTGACTGTCGGGTTAGAATAAAAATACAAATATTCTACTTAAATCCAAGCGACATTAATATTCACAAACGAAGTCTACGTTATAAATCAACCTCGCTGGCTTAATTACAAGAGTTTAGTCTTTACTTCGCTAGAGAGTTTGTGACATTCGTTCTGAGTAGTTTTGCATTGAAAATAGTTTTTGATATTTACTGAAACTGGAAGTATTTAATGTCGGAAACAATTTTATTGAACATCTTGCAAAACAGAGAGCAAAAGTGATAGATTCTCCAATTACGTTGCATAAGAATTTCTCCTATAACAATAAAGAGTGACCGCTGCAGAAACATCGAACATTTATTGCTGTTTTTCTTTATGGATGCGTGAAATGGAATAGCAGTGATCATAGAAATGGATAATAAAAACATAACTGTCTGATATCTTGCTTTCTAGGACAATAAATTAAAAATGGAAACGTCCTCGTTGCCAGTGGGTAAACTAGTTGAAAATATTACGCAGCATGACGTTCCATTAGTTAAACAGCCGGAGTATATGATAATTATTTACTGTATTGCATATAGTCTAGTGATTATTTTTGGATTAATTGGAAATGGATTCGTGATAGCAGTTATCTTTAAGGATCCTAGTATGAGGAACGTAACCAACTATTTTATTTTAAACATGTCTGTCGCAGATGTTCTTGTCGCTCTCCTTTGCGTGCCATTTACGTTACTTGGCAACATTTATTCAGGTGAGACAAGGCGATACTTTTATAACTGTGTTGTAAATGTAATATTAATTGAAAATGAAAAGGTTTTCTCCATATGCAAGATTCCAAACATGTATTCACGTCGATTCATTGTACGCCGCAAAAACGGACAGTATTGAATAGGTTCAATTTTGGTCTATGGGATTGTATAATCAAATAGGGAGCAGTCAACATTATTATTGCAAACATAAACTATGTTTTATGTATGAATAAAATACTTTTATGAATCATTGAATTGTATTAAATCATTAAAAACAATACGAAACAAAATACATATGTCTTCTACCGTTATTACAAAAATATGGGCACATTTTATGAGTATTTAATTACTTTTCCACAAACTTGCAGGCTACGGGTTTTTAATAGCTTTGTTTACGGACTTTACGACAAGATTCATCAAAGCTCAGAAAAAATTTACTAACTTAAAACATTGAGATTTGTTTAATATATGGCGTCAACGTGAAAGCTCACTTACATCATATTAAACTATTTGGAACTGTTAAACAAACCTTTTCCCCAACTATTGAATACACAGGCCCTTCCATTATTTATAAACAAAAAACATTATCAGCCAATAAAAAATATGTAAAATGAATACGTCACAGAGTTTTCCGACATACATAATTAATCATCTTCTACCATATTGTTTGAGTATATGTAATGCTTCGGTTAGTTCTCCACATTACCAGGTACATGTACAGAGAGGGACTCGCTGACATATGTGTTTCACAAATAGTTCCTTTTCACGATATCTAGGACCCGGTGTGAATTATATTTGCACAGTTTATTAAAATATGCTCTCTATAAACCGGTCTGTAGTCAGTAAATATTGGAAGGGGCTAGTGTTATAAATAGTTTTGCCGATCAGTTCCTTGGTAGCTAAAAATAACCAGTCTAGGTATGACTAAATGTTTTCCCATAGACTTACTGTATAACATTTATGCACAGTCCGCACACCAAAACATTCGTTGAGTAATTACACCATTATAAATTTGTAAAACCACCTAAGTTCCGTACAGTAGTTTTAAAAAGAGTTGTAAAAAAGGGTTTCTCAGCGCCATCTCCGGGGGTTTACTCCTTGTTTTAAAAACATGCGCGGCGTATTTGACGCTTTGCATCAAAATTCGTCTTGTGTTCTTTATATTTATTTCACATAAGAAGACCATTGATAGGTTTGTTTTTTTTTTTTAAATTTACTTGACTGAAAATTGTTTTTATGCGAACATATCACATTCAGGGCAATGAGGCTAACAACCAAATTGTTTAGGTAAATTGTTCGATAGTTATATAAACAAAAATCTAAACACACTTAAACACAACACTTACTAACAGCCAGACTTACAAATTGAAAAATAAAAGCTTTCTGTCAAGTGCAAAAGTAGAGTACAACACATACAAATATATATTGTAGACACAATACAGAACAAACACACATATAGTTAACAAAGTTGATTCCGAGGTTATCACCTTGGAACTTCGCAAGATTGGTATGTGGAGGTTTTAACCGGTTTGTATCATGACAACTTCATTACTTCGCAGGCTCCGCTTTCCCGGACTTCACTTAAGACAAAAACGTATCAATAAGATTTACTCCCGCTGAGGACTAAATACTAGAAGTTGATTATATTACGAAGTGAAAACAAATGTTTTATAATTTTAATTCTTTAGACTAATTTATTCATGCAATATAGCAGAAACTTCGCCGATAGATACCAAAACTCGGCCAATACGGGAAAAAATCACAGCCAATATGGGAAGCTCGGCCAATATGGAAAATCTCAGCCAATACGAAATCTAGACAATCAGATTTGACGGTCATTGTAGCTCTAGCCACAACAACTGCAGCGAATCTTCATTGTTTCCAACATTTTGCCAAAATTAAAACGTTTTTCTTTACATAGATACCTGTTATGAAATATTTTTTAAATATTGTATATATAGTTGTTATTAATTAATTGTATGTATATGGCTCCGTTATTTGGCTCTAGACAGTGTTCAATAACAAGGCCAATATGAATTTAATTAAATTATGGTAATTTATTACATTATTGCCGGACGGACATTCTGGTATTTAAAGAAGTGTGTGAAATTAATAACGTTTTTGGATGTAGTATAAGAGCATATAAAATACTTTAGATACCTCAACAGATCAGGCAAAATCAAATGTAGTATGTTAAACAAACTCGCCTTAAATAAGAACAAATGTACGTTCATGTGAGCTATGTTATTTATTGAAACGATCTGAACTAAACGTGCAAAAGAAAGACTTTTAACCTGTATGCCATTCCGATGGACTTGTAACCTTGCTTGCCACAGTAGTTGCAGTCTTGACACAACAGCCTTAACCAGAGTGGAGACGTTTCTAACCTAGTTTGAAAGTCATTATTTTGGTGTTTCATATGTCTAAATATATTTATAATTAATATTTCAAATCTCATTATGTTTTTGATATAAATAAATATTGATAGAGGTTTTTTTATTTGACATATATTTTTTACAGAAAAAAACCCAAACAACAACATATGATGAATTTGATAAAAAGCCGATTAATTTGAAAGCGGCTCAATCAGTCTTTATTGATTTGGCGTTAATTCAAGTGGCCAAAATCTGAAATGGTTATGAGATGACCAAAGACATCCAACTGATAAAGCTTGAGTACCATGAGCTAAAGCTTGGCACTGACACTTAGGTTTATGCAGAATAAGAAACGGTACCATTACCATTCGTGTTTCGAGGGCTGTTTTCAAGAAAACTACACGTCTCCAGTATTTACCGTAATAGACATCGACTGCGACATATATATTATTGACTTTAGTTCCAGAAATGCTAAAAGTTGTATATGATCTGTGTCTTGTACACGACCATGTTACGTGCACGCTTTCTATGTAGTATGCACTCTAAATGTCAGGAAATAGGAAAACAAATGAGCAGTCAAATGAAGTACTTGCTGTGATAATTATTCCTCTTTTAGCTTTAAAATCAGTTTAAATTTCATACAATCATGACACATTTTATAATTGAAGCTCAAGAAAAAAATTGTAATAAATTAATCTGCTCAGACGCAAAAAGGGAAAACAGATTTCTATAACAGGGCAAGGAAATATTTAAATAATAACTCAGGGTATTGTAATTTTGATTTATATTTTCCTGCCAAAATGAAATATGGCCTAAAATTTGTTTGACAAACACTGTTAAAATTTTCAGATTTTTGTCTTAGATGCAAGCTAAAACTGAACTTGTTATTTTGATACATGTAGCTGTAACTTTTATAAGGTTAGAAATTGAATTCTTAATATATAAGTAGAGTATGAGCACTTTGAATGTAGTAAAAATTATTGTAACTATCATTTCACAAGAAACATATTTTACTGGAGAAAATAATCGTCATTTGTAATAAAACCATTTCTAATGTTGCAATTGAAATCGAAAGTGCACACTATAAAATAATGTGCAATATTTGCTTTCAATAACATTGGAAAATATAAGTAACGCTTGCGAACAAACCGTTCTTGAAGAAGCGACAAGATATAAAAAAAAATGTTTACGTCAACATTGTTTTAGAATAACTAGTTCACATTTCGTATACTGCTATCAATACTTTTTATTGATTTCTTAGGTTTAATCTTCAAATGTATCTTGTCAAAGCTAAAAGCTTATAATACAGAGCATCTGTCAGGATTGCCATCTAATGATAGGCCTCAGCTGTGTCTATCTGTATGCAGCCTACAGTGTATGTGTGGTAATTAGTACAGTACCTTTCCGTTTTATTTTGTGTTTTATTACATTTTTCTCCGTAACATGTAATTTTACACCAAGTTTCTGTACAAAATATTTTATTTTATAGGCAGCTCTGATATCCACCTCTCGGCCTACTTGACTCGACCCTTCTTATTGTTTAAAATTCAGACAGTGTGAGGTTGGAGAGGGATACATAGATTAGGTGAAACAAAATATTGTTTAAAAGATCGCATTGGTATTTACATTTCTCTTTATCCAGTGGTTAGACCGCTGCGCAATAGTTCGATACAGAAATATCAATCATTGAAACGTGTTTGACATTACTTCGAGTGTCTAACATGGTTATTCCATAAAGAAATATTGGTGTTCGTGCTTTCAAGAGTCAAACATAGGATTGCTAATGTCCTTTTGCGACATGAAGTGATACAATAGCACAAACATATCAGTCGGTTTAATTGTGAAATGTCAATGTTTATCCTTGTATGACATCCGTTGATGCATCAACAAGAAACATATTTAATCTGAGGTTATGATGAAACCAGTTGTATTTTAGAGGCAAATCATTACCACATTTGGCTATCTGAAGTAGTTAAAGCGGTATCTGAAGCAGTTCAACAATCTAAGGATGTTTTTCAATCGTCGGGGATAAAAAATTGTATTTCTTAAGTTCAGAATTGTTTATTACATACAGAGGCAAGCATTGTGCATCGTAAATAACACAAGGCATTTCTAAAAAAACCTATTCAATTTCGTTTTTCATTTTAGGTAAATGGCAAAATAGTTTTTGCATATTGTATAAATCGTGGGAGTACGTTAACCAGGTACAGCATTATTCTGGAGTCATCCCCTTTGGTTGAAGTTGAATGTTCAAGCTGAGGAAATGAGTGTATCATTAGAATAAAAGTTCATACTAAAAGGGAGCTAAAATAGTTATGATATGAAAGTGTAAATATTAAGGATGGGAACGAATATTCAAATATTCGAATATTCGCATTCGTTCCAAATATTCGAATGCGATTTTAGGATTCGAATATTCGTTAATTGTTTCTTCTTTTTTTTCATTTGTTTTAAAGTTCGACAAAACGTTGACAAATACACGAAATCATTATAATATATCATCAAATAACTAATTGCTTAATTATAGTATTCGACTTAAAATATGACTAAATATAGCTATGAAAGACTTGAGGTATCAGTTTAATGACGTAATCGTGGCCATCGGCCACCACTCCGAATTGCATGTTAATTGTGCAAGATGTTAAGACTAAATTACATCTAATTGCATTGCTCGTTTTACACATAAAAACTTAAATGATGTTGAAAAGTTAATGGCATTAACACATGGAAGTTTCTGAAGTTAGCTTGTATGATGCATTTTTATCTCAGTGGCATTTGCATGTTTAGAATTAGTCTCTTTCTATCTTTACCTCATTTCTTATCGCACTCCGATCCATATTCTGCCCGGATACCAAACTAGAAAAAGAAAACAGCAATAACAAACACACAGGCATAAACGTACCTCAGACCTATAAATCAAACACGGCAAATTTGGACGCAAAACAGAACACACTGCATCCACAAAATAAAAGTTTCTATATTAATACTATTGGCACAGATTTTAGCATATTGGGTATTAAGGACAATGCAGATATAAAACAGGGAAACTCATCACACAGCATATCCTAACCTGTTGATACTTATAAAGCAAATGTTTAAACCGAACGTTGGTTTACGAATGTATTGCGAAGTGATTTTCCTTCTCACATAAGGACTTCTTAAAAGTTAAGGAAGACTATGCCAAATGACAAGCTGAACATTCAAATATGTAAACCTTCTTTTAATGAAATAGGAAATGCATTTAGCAGGACCTATTCGTACTATTGTAGAGCGTGACCGGGCATACGATAAAAGAATATTTTACAGTACAATATGATTTATTTGTGTCAATTAAAATGTACTAAATAGATCTGTTATGACGCCAAGAGAATGTAAATTGAAGACAATGATTATTTTTCTGCGCAGTTCAGGCTAAACAATGTGCCGGAAATTAATTTCCAATACTTAGGAACACCTGCAATACCTTTCTGCAAATATTTATATTAGTTTTGACATCAGATACTGCATGCTTGTTAAATCATATTTATGTCTTAATTGATTTTCCTAATCACGTCATTACATAAATGACCGTTTATAATTACTGCCAGATGCTTGTTTGTAAAGTTTCAAATTCGTTATAAATGATACAGACCTCACATTTATGCAATAAATATGCCCAAAGACATATTGCTATTTTTGAAACTCGATACTGAAAATAATAAATGTACAACCGGTATATTGGACTGGACCACATGAGACCATATATCATAAAACAGTAAAATGTTTAATAGAGTATAGAGTCTACTTCTCATAGCGGTCTTGATATTATTTGAACTTGCCTTGAAATAATTGTTGGAGTTAAATATTGGACAAGAACTTAGTGTATACTTGAAATTGCATCCAACTATCTAGTTTATGTTTACTCTTATATGATGATACGATACTACAACACTACAAATTTATTTTCGTTTGATTTCGAAGAAAGCTCCAATTGCTTAACGAAATGCTGTGGAACACTAATTCCAGACGTTATTAAGAGATACTGCGCAATTTCCAACTATAGCTGAATGAACAAAGGCACGTATGTAACAGTGTCTTTGCTGAAGGACTAAATGCAGAAATACGCCAAATAATATAACTATGTTTTACATTGCCCTTTTGTACTTAGCAAATTTTCATCAACTTGCAGTGCTGTATCTTAGGTATCTATTGTGGTACTACATTGAAACTCAACATGCTTATTGGCACATCATTAATAGCAATCACAAGTTATATAACTACTTGGTATGTTTTACATTTTATAGAGTTATTGCCGTTTTGTACTTGATATTATGGACTTTAAATGCTGTATGGTGGTATAGATTTGAAACTTTACAACATGTTCATTGACAAAGATGATGCGTTATTTTATAGAGTTATTGCCGTTTTGTACTTAGATAACATTATGGACTTTAAGTGCTGTATGGTGGTATAAATTTGAAACTTTACAACATGTTCATTGACAAAAGATGAATAGCAATGACAAGTTACATTTTATAGAGTTATTGCCCCTTCCTTCTTAATAACAAATTTTAAATAATTGAAAGTGAAATATCTCAGTTATCGATGTTGGTACTGTATTGAAACTTAACAACGTGTTTTTTGACACAAGATTTGTCACAGTGACAATTTATATAACTATGTTTCACATTTCATACTGTTATAGTCCTTTGGTACTTAATACGTTGCTTTACGCAAAAGTGACTTATGGATGCAAAGACATTGTGTTTCACATTGATCATTTATTGATAGCCCTAGTTTTTAGACTGGTCGAACTTATTGTCGAAACGCGAGAACTTTCCACCATACCGAATCAAAGGCTTGACAGGAAAACGCCTCCATTATACTGCTATCACATGATATGTATTGATGGATTTTGATAGTGACTGTCTGAAATGGAGAATTTCATGATAGTTTTATTTGCTATAACATTTTATTGACAGAACTACATCTTTTCTTCTCATTTAGAACAGAAGAATTAGCCTAGAACCTTAAAAGAGTACTCTCTTTCCTGGTAAATGGTCCACATTTATTGTCCTCCGCGGTAAATGTTATAAAGATACCGTCTGATCACGTGACCTAAATCTAAGATTAATGTTGACATCGCATGCTTGCATAATTGTTTCACGGGAAATTACTTTTAAATCAAACATATAGATTTTCGAATGAATAATACTTGACTTTGATTTGTGCGTAGGATTTAACGCAATATCGTATTTCTTTTCTGTTGATGCAATTTTTTCGAAAAATGTTTTCGTTTTACAGTACACAGAGTAAATCTACATCCCATTTTCCTTCCACAGATCTTTCTGTTTATATAAGATTTTGTTTAGTACAGCTGTAAAACAATGATCTGCTAATCAGATTCGCACTAATATAGTTGAATAGACATGATCGTATATATTAAAACAAGAACATTCTTTAAAAAAGATCGTCGGCGCGATTTTGAGTATATGAAAGAGAGCGGTAGATAAATTGCATGGTAAAAAAACCTGTCAAGTATTTGTACCTGAACTGAACTTATGCTTATCTCGTAGCAATTCTTAGTAGATCTATACTAAGACAAATGTAAGCGTTAGTGTGTAGCTTATCTGCTGTTTTTCTCATATAAGAAGGATTTTTCTTTTGCGTGTAAATTTGGCTGTCGATAAGGGTGCTGCGTTTGATGCTGTTTAAGGATAACTTTATGTACTTTATCTGTTTTTATCAAGCCAGAATCGCATTTGCGAAAAAACGCTTGTTTCAATGCATGCCGTTTTTATCCCAATATCGCCTGAAAACCCACGTCATTGTATAATAACCCCTAGATATTACGTACGCTGTAGGTATAATACGAAATTCAGTTTAAAGTGGAGGTATAATATATTTTAAGCCTAATCCAAGTGTTGTCTGTAGAAACTTATAAGAAAACTATAAGGTAATTATCACTTTTCCCTTAATGTTCATATACTGTTCCCAATCAATCGCATTTTACAGTGCCATAATTACTATGAAAGTTTCGTCACAACAGAGAAAATAAATTTAATGACTTAATGACGCCTAATTTATATTCAGGTTGTGTAGGTTTTATTGAATAATAAGCTTAATTAACTAGGGGAGGAAATAACAGGAATTTGGTCCACAAGCTAAATGAAGCTGCCATAAACATTTGTCCGTAAGACTTTTACTCTTTCATAAATCTGGTACGGATGTAAAATCAATGTCGGTCGGTTAGAAGGCTTTCAGGAATAGAAATGGTTAATTGTTGTTTACGGATGAAATGTCTGCTTGTATCCATTAGTTACTCTTAATAGGGAAAAATGTATCCGAGGATCTTTTCAACACTCCACTCTGCAACTGCTCATTTGCCTTCAGCATAAAATGTTCATTCTCACACGCTTTGTGCGAACTATACAAACACGAATTGCTGTTAAGACCAAATGATATACATATATGATGTAACTTGGAAAAGCGAAAGGACCGACAGGATTGAGTTAGGCGACGAACTGGAAGCACGAATTACAAATCGTGCCGCATAACTCTTCCTGTCCATCAGTGTTGCATCCTAATCACAATGTATTCCTAGGAACAGTTTCAGCATGTGAAACCGTGAGGTCGCGGCTATATGTGGTCCTAGGGACAGTTTCAGCATGTGAAACCGTGAGGTCGCGGCTATATGTGGTCCTAGGGACAGTTTCAGCATGAGAACCCGTGAGGTCTCGGCTATATGACCAGGACTTGATAACCAGGACTAGATATTTCGATCTATGAGGCTATATAGATTCGTTCATCTCGCAAAAACACATAATTTTACATTTAAAAAAACTGTTTGTAGTGACATGGACAATGAACAGCAATGTATTTCTTTCTGACGTATACAAGAGAGTTCATTTGCTGCTATAGTTTCTTAAGTTGAGTAACAAGATAGTTAAGCTTGAATATAAAGAAGGGGTTAAATGTTCCAAATGTAATGCATTTCCAAAAACGTCCGAGCCGTATTAGAAGCAGATGCAGGAAAAAGGGATCAGTATTTCATGTAAGAAGCAGTTTTATATCAGTATTAGATATACAATATTGACACAGATAGACGATTTATATTATAAAGATAAAAGCTTTTATAAATTTAATGACTGAATATTTAAATAACTGAGCAATCGAACGTGACAAGGCTTGTTCCGATCCAGATGCTATAAAAGACTTTAATAGCGTTGTACGTAAATCGAAAACGATACTATAAAAAAAGCTTTCCTCCCTCACAAATGTTATTCAGCAGGAGCGGTAAAAACATGTTGACGTGGTCGTATTACTCCATTTCAAGTGACAGTTCTGAAAGAAAGCATACCAATATGAATAAAACATGAAATATATTGGTCAATCAAAGAACAATCCTAGGATTATGACAGCAAAAACACAATGCTTACAACGGACATTGGCAGTAAAATCTTTTACGACATCCTTTGACTCGGTACGAGACAAAAGACATGTATGGATGTAAAATGATCTAATCTCTAAACAGAAAAGTATGTCAGCTTTAAATATCGAAGCCGGCTTTTCATCCAAATGTCTTAAATTCTATGTTTTGCTATTCGTAGAATACTGGTGCCTTGGAGCTGGATGAAAAAAGTCAGATGTTAATTCAATTTGCACTAACATCGGATTTTGTAATTTATTTGTCTGTCTCAATACTGCTTTACATATGTTAGGAGATAAGAACCATTTTGCAATTAGACATGATAAAACGCTTCATTTAAAATACATTGGCAGCCTATTTGTGGCATAAAATATTCATTAATGTCGAACTACGATTCATTTAGCTAGAGGTTGTTGAAGTAATGAGTATGTCTGACCATGTTTAGTTGATATAATACTAGTATACACGCATAGGTAAAAGCTACTAAAATCGAAGTACGTTTTAAAAACGTATAGTCCACTTTAACACTTTAAACACCAGATATGTCTGATATAAAAACCTATCTGCACATAAATATGAATAATATAAAACTTATTTTCAGAATTGGGTGATTGATACAAAATATGTGAGTGTAAGTGAAAATAATGAAATGTAATTGTCTTAGCGCATCTGTCTTAGCGCATCCCATTAACTTTATTTACAGATAATAAGTTGCAACAATCTCATATATTCATTTAGCTACTTGTATATAATTTTCAATTATAATGAACTGTACAATGTACCTTACAAATTAAGTTTTCCCAAAAGCATTCGCGAGCTGAATACTCTTAATTCTTTACAACTGTTTTAAAAACATTCCGTCGAAATAATTCAGGTGTAATGCAAACGGAAACTTAGATAACAGATGTTTTATAAGAGAGAATGAGTAAAGAGCAGTAAAGAGAGTAAATGGATACTAACTGTAATTGATGAATTAGCTCGTAAATAAATGAATATGCAAGAGGTAAAGGTAGATCATTTTGGAAGAAAGTCTAAAATTATAATTGCTAACACATTTAAGAAAACTATTACATTGAGAATATGGTCAAAACCATTTCCAAAGTTACACGAATTGACAGTTATTTCACACACCAGTAAAACATTCCGTATGTACAAAACGAAATGCACAATATTTCAATTTTGAAAAAAAAATGAAAACATTAAACCAAGATGCATTTCAATATACATAATGTTTACATAAGAATGTAAATAATATTATTCTATGTAAATTACTAACTTAGCAAGATAGCAAACAAACCCTAAGCGTAAATGTAGAAGAGTTTTGAAAACATTTTAGCAAACGATAACTTTGGATCAAAAACACTTTGTCAAGCAATATAAATGTATAGGTGTCATGAACATATAAACATGCACGTCTGAAAGGAAAGTACTATAAGCCACTTGGTTTTAAAAAGATGAAAAAATGTAGCAATCAAGAGGCCATGGTTAAGCCACTTCTTATAATGTGATCAAGACTCTTAACAAAACATCTTAAGATGACTTAACGAAATAATCCTTTCTTTTGCCTAATGATATTGGAATGTTTATCCATGTGAAAATGAACTCCATGAACTAGATTTGTATGTACATTGAATAAAGAATGATTGTCTTACATATTCACCTCTATGTCAATCAACTTTAAGTTCAATGAAATCAACACATTTGAAAGAATTGATGAGTTTTAATCATTTTTTTCTAAAATTCCCCCTCTTTCCCATAGAAAACAGTGTAATGTATTTATATAGGTGTTATTCTTAGAAAATCGACATCGGACGATTTACCTTTAGCCAAAAGGAAATATATGTTAGGCTTACAGTTAAACTATATCTTAATTCTTAACTGAAATACAATAGTCAGGACATTCTCTTCGAACAGTAACTTGCAACTTATACAAGATTTGATTACACTATCCAGTGCCGATAATTCCTTGAAGCTATGTATGCTCACCAATCCAGGGGTCGAAATTCTATTATTGCCTCATTAAAGATTAATTGCCTCAACTATTTGAAATAATACTTACAGCTTGAATATGTTTCCTGATATTGGACAAAATTCAAAAGCAAAACATCAAAAACCGTACATTAATTAAAAGCTAATCTGTCTAGAGTGTAAATAGTATGTTCTGTAATTTAGTGTCAAGCATAATAACTGGTATCGAAAGTATGAGGTTTGAACTCCCAAGCGGTTGCATGACAGAACAAACGTTCCCTAGAATCTGTCTTGTACTTCTTTCTTTTTATTTTGTTTACATGTATTGAGAACTTAGTTGTGATAATGTTGAGGAAACCTTCACAGATCCCGGATTTCAGTTTTAGCGAGTCGGATTGTATTTTAGTTTGAGAAAGACGCGCCAACAAAACCTTTTATTAGTATTATATTTATACATATTTTCGTCAGAATTTAGAAAAGCTGAGATATAGTTAAATGGGAAGTGAATGGATTATAGCATGTAATTTTTCACAGACTCTAACGACTGCAAATTATTTTATGCACATCCGATTAAACTTATCTGCCTTATTTGGCAGTCAAACATTTTCTTCGGCATCAAAATTATGTCATTTGATATTGAATTTGACTGACATTATTACCGTTGTTACTTAAACAGCTGTCTGCCAAAATGCAATATTTCACATGAATAAAACATAGCATTGTCGGACAACAGTGGTATTATCTGCAAATATGGTTTGTGATTGTTGTTGAAATTTATGCTAATAAGTAGACCTGTGAATATTTACATCAAGAAAATCTGACTTTACAGGGTAATGTCAGACATGTTATCCCGTGTAGCAGGTTTATTGTAACTAGTGTGTCATATCTGGATGCTTTATAGGCATATTTGATAGAACATATTTGGACATTCCAGTTTGATAGCTCTTTTGTTTTCAATAAATTTAAAGGTCTTGAAAGATTTTTTATATAATTACTCTGAATAAATTGGTTCATTCTAGTTTTGATTACACAAATGTGAGCAGAGCTTGTGAAAAAGAAATGGTTCATAGTTATAAACATGTTCACATTTTCAAGTAGCAACTTATCTTTCAAAACAGAACTTTTAGCGCATTCTATAGTCATTTATAGTTATCAGGGTCGCAATATTAGAACGTTCAAAACTATGTACACTTCAGTTCTTTTACCTTCGTTAAGGTCTGTATTTGTCTACTAGTGTACATAGTATTACAACCTAGTATGTTTAGAAATTCAATAAAATCGTTGCAATATTTCTTTGTCTCTACCTCTGTTACTGTACTATAGCGTTACTGATACGTAATAAATTATACAGTAAATTTTATATAGTACTCTTTTATTCATATGACTGAAATAGATGTTTTGATTTAATTTTAAAATGATTTCTCATAAACTATATAATTTATTTGGTAACGATAAGAGAAAAAAATATCATTATTTTTGTTTTATGCTTTCCACGCCGAATCTGTAAGAATCTGCTTCACTAAAATAACTGACTTACATTGATCTGTGAACATAAATCAAGTTTGAAGTGAAGAAACCATAAAGTTTTGAAATGATGGTTTTACTACCGAAGTGATAATGAATTTCAAAGACGTTTATTTCTCCAAGCAATATAAGTTCTGAATATACCTGTTTCTTTCACTCTTATTTCTAAAATTTCAAAATCGCATATACGCATTTACAAAAAGCGTACAAATGGCGCTGAACACAGCATTTCTATCAAATATTCCACAAAGATTTAGCACCACCGCTAATCGTAACGGGGATATATTTGAACCACATGAATTGCAACATTCATTAGTAGTCTTCTAATGAGCTGGAAAAACACGTCTTACATTTATTTGTTTCTTTACGAAATGTCTTAAATTTGGCAGGGGCTTTACCAGCTTTTCTTCTCTATCTATTGCTTTTTTTCTTAATTGAAAGAATCTCTGCTCGTGATAGTATAATTAAAGGCAATGGCATTAAACAAAAAGTTCGCAGGGGTTTTAATAGAGTAAAATGTTGTCAGTTATCTTATTCTTATCTATAATTAGCCCGTGATTTACATTTTCTCGTGATTACAGCAATAAAATATTACTTGTTTACAGCTCATTTCGAAAACAATATCATTATTTTTCTCATATTTATTGCCGAATATTTCAATGATGAATTTTAAGCCTGTAAAATGTCCTATTTGTAGCTCAAACGTACTTTTATTTCAGTCCTTAAAAACCTGAACGAAAACAGTAACAGTTTTCTTACGGCATCATGCTCTCTTAAATCCATTTGAATGGGTACAGTAGAATCCGGGAGAATTAAGGAAGAATTATGTATCCAATAATCGCTAAACATGAAGTGATATTTCAGTATATTTATGGAGCCCACATGCCGTGAACATAAAATTTTATTTCGATTTTGTACTGATAAATCTTAGAACAGGTAACAACAAAGGAAACCACAAGCAAGTGAATAATACCAAGTTCTACCTAAACATTAATCATGTTTGTTTCATAATTATCAGATAATTTCAAAGTAAGTAAACGTAATTGAAAATAATTGTTCCGTTTTATTTTTTCAGGTTGGCGTTATGGAGCATTCCTCTGTAAAATCACACCGTATGTTCAAAGCGTTGTGCAATGTGCCTCTGTAAATACTCTGGCAGCTATCGCCTTTGACAGGTATATGAATCTTCGTTTTCGAAAGACAAATATAATTACCTAAGTAAATAACAGCGGTCTTAAACAGATATTTTTGAATGAAATGAACTTTTCCTTAAAAAAGGTAGTCATATATATAAACGATTATATATATCAATTTTCGTTTAACTGATATTTTAGCAAAATGTAACATATATTTATTATTATAGCAGTAGAGACGGATGCTATTTGTTTTTTTCATAGGCTCCAATAATAATCTGTTTTAGTACAGTAGCCTCCATAAAATACATTACTCTTTTTGATTACTTTTTGCACTTATGCAATTGCAATTTTTGTAGTCAGAACTTTAGATCACTTATCTTTTGTATCAAGACGACAAAATCACAATGACAAGTTCATATGTCACGTGCTATATCTAGAATATATGCTTTTCACTACTATTTGGTGCCTGTAGTTACTTAATTTAAAATCAATACTACGCACTAATATAGTTTGTAGTGTATTTGGTATATGATGGCAACACGTTTTCCAAATTGCATCCTGTATATAAAATGTATTTTCTCAAGTCAGAAACACATTAAATGCTTTGAACACCAACCAGTACAGGAGCCACATTTAAATCAGTTATTCATATCACTAACAGATAGTAATGAAAATAAACCTTACATCATAGGCGGTTTATCGTTGTTTGAATTATGTAGTTATGCTTTTCCTATATTCAATAGAAGTAAAACTGGACATTGTACATATTACTCTATTATTTAAAAAGTGTTTGGTTCACGCTGTACAGATTGCTATTAAGTGATATTGATAACAGAAGACGCAAGTGCATGCATCGAATTGTTTAAGAATAGGTTCAATATGTCGTTTAGGGTTAAAAACTTAGCGCGCACTTACAGATGTACCTTTGGCCAAAAGCAGCGTTTAAGCTTATGTATTTTGTGAGTTGATCTATCAAACAGATGACACATACAATATTCCGGAAATGTTGATACTTAATTTCATTATTGTGTTTGGAAAGTGGCCGTTATTACAAATTTTAGGCGAGTCAGATAGGAACAAGCCAGTACTTAATCACAGTCATTTACATCGTTTTGAATAGTATGACCACTGAATTGTATTATGTAGCAGTCAGATATGTCAAAGATTATTAATGGCTGTGTTTGATCACAATATCCACACTCTTGGCTAGCCAAGCTCTATAGTGGTAAGGAACGCATATTGAAGTCATTCATGACATAATTTCAATAGAAACTGTCGGCTTTTATGTATTGTGCTAAGACACATTTCTTGAAGATATATCCTCCATTCTTATATCTTTGTTTGTTCCAGTAGATTTTGACATTGAAGTTTCAAAAATGTCTATAACACCCACTAAATCAATTTTACGCTCAGTTTCGTAAGGCGCTAGTTGGTGCTATAGAATGTTCAACGTGATGTGCGGTTATAAAGGATGAGACTTATATTCATTAAATGTCGAGACTTCACAGCCAAACATAAAGGGCTAGAAATATAGTTCAGTTTTAGCTGGTGGTGCATATTTTAAGAAGTTTCCTACATTTTGTAAGAAAGATTTTCTTAGCTAGTTTTGAACATCACTCAAAATGACATGATGATGATCTTTATCAGTAAGAATTAGTATTTATCAGCCCTTAGCACTAGGAAATAAAAACATCAATGCCGAAAATGAGTGAAATTGATTAATTGTGTATTAATAATTCTTTGAATGCAGTTTCACTTTCGTTACTTCAAACAAGCGTAGTAAAAGAATATTTCCACTAGCGATATCAGCTATCAATATAACCCTTAGTAATCCATATTCAATTGTTAGTTTATCCACAGTCCTTGACCTAATTTCATAAGAAACGGGTCCATTATATATATTGTTTTTAAAGTATTTCTTCTTGGTTGATTGAACTTCTAGATTGCTTTGTTTGTATCCAACACTGATAAATAACTGTTTCATTCACATTTGTTTTTCTTTCACTCATTATTGTTTAAGATATGTAAAACAGCTGTTCAGTTTACAAAAATAATAAGATGAAAACCTTATTGTCCATACTATAACGCTTAACGTATGTTAAACCAAACTATAAATAATTTTCTTTATACGAATTTGACATAATTCTTATTATTACTTTAATAGGTACCTGGCGATTTGTTACACCCGACATTCCAAGATATCAGCCTGTGCTTCAAGGACGACAATAGCTTCCATTTGGATTTTTGCATCCTCGATCATGATCCCACTGTTAATATTCTACCAGGAATATATGCACCCAGAGTACCAAGACGTACCGATATGTCACCAACTCTGGCCAAATTTCGATCTACAGAGAGGATATTTTCTAATAGCCTTGTTTTTTGTTTGTTACTTGTTACCTCTAATAATGATTCTGCTATGTTATATTCTTATTGCGGTAAAGGTCTGGAAAAGAAACGCTCCTGGCGTTCAAACACACGGGAGATTAATTATTTACAAGTCTAAAGTCAAGGTTTTAAAAATGTTGGCAGTAATTGTGATTCTATTTGCGTTCTCCTGGCTTCCACTGTACGCTGTTTACCTAAAAGTCTACTTTAATGGAGAAACGTTAACGATTGAGGATAGAAATGTAATTTTTGAAATAATCGTTCCATTCGCGCAATGGCTCGGAGCATCAAATTGTGGAATGAATCCAATAATATATTGTTTCTTCAGTAAAAAGTATCGGAGAGGCTTTAAGAAACTGCTGTACTGTAGATTTCAAACTCTTGGATTCCGAAGGCACAGTAGAACTACGCGCTCGTTAAGTACCAGATATGTGAACGTGGAAAACTCTAGTGGAAATCATATGGATACTAAGAACGAACAGAATAGAGAAAACAAAGTTTCTAACAAATACATGGTGGTCGCTTTTAACAACGGAAGGATGACAGTTTCTTTCAGAAAAGACAATGCCTCTGATGATTCAAGTTTTTAGGATGCATGTGTAAAAAACAATTGATAAACATTAATTCAATGAATTATGTTTTCAAAAAACTGGTTTACATTTAAAACTACTTTGAAATAAAAATATGATCTAACATTCAAGCAAACTTTATGTTCCTAGTGTTGAGGGCGGGTGACGAATTTTATTTTGTCTTTTTGACCCTTTAATAGCAATTGATAATTGAAAAGTAAAAATCTAGTTTTCAAAATATTTTCAATGAGAGGAAATTCTCCGAAAGAAAATTATTAAATTGAGTCCAGTGAAATAAGATAGTTGCTATGGTGCTTGATAACCGGTGAAAAACAAACCAAAGCAAAATCCAAAATGTATGAAGAAAAAGAAACGTTTGGTAATATTGCAATAACGTGATATCAGAGAAAGACGTCTGGATACGGATTAAAATTACGTTGATCGTAGCAGAGGATGGTCGATGAATGAGATGACACCCGGGTCTTGTGTTAATGTTAACTTAACTCGTTGATATAGGAAAATGTATAGTTTCATTTCTATAGTGAATGTATTTGCGTGTAAAACTACTAGAATTAAAGATAATAAAGATGTTTTTGAATGTGTAAATAGATAATTAACATTTTTATGTGAATGTATATTAGATTATATATTTGTTTGATGCAGGACATCATTAAAGCTTAGTATAATTTTAAACTGATGATTATTTGTGTACATTTGAATGAAACAGTATTGAACACTTTTGCTTAATTTAAAATGCTTAAATTGTAAAAAATACCAGACAACATAACCAAGGTTTAGCTCTCTTAAAGATCAGACTAAAGGAAGAAAATCGTCTCAGATAATCTAGGCCAAGCAAGTATCAAGAATAAACAATTTCCAGTCTTGCCCGACATTGTAATCGATCCCACAGGTGTCCCGAAAACTGCTCTAAAACCCACACATGGATAAGGCTGCTGTCCCAGACATGAATTATCAAACACAATTGTCCTGAAGGAGCTCTGCTATGGTCTTCTTGCCATTTCAAAAGATCCCTCGGTCGACTCCCGTCCGATTTGACGAGCCATTTAAAAATACATGTACTAGCGACCCAGCAAATCACAGACCCACATCAATAACTTATATTGTATATAAACCTATATAACACACAAGTGCAGGAAATTGTCACAAAACCAGGTTTTCATTTTCCAGTCTGCTGGCCGAGAGAAATGTGTTTTTAAAGTCAGTAGATATACTAGTGTGAAAAAGAAACAAAGGTCTTTCTATTATGTAAAAAAGAAGGGCCAAATTAGGAAAATTGTCCAACCAAACCCAGACAATAGCCCAAGGGATTGAAACAATACTTCTGTGAGGTTTCATTAATAGGGGAGAAACTTGCTCTGTGTGGGGATTGAAGCTGGTCTCAGAGAATTTTGTCATCTTATGTAACATCCAAAGTATAAGGACTGGTAATCTATCAAAATGACAGTATCAGAGTATTCTCCTTTTATAATAACAAGTTTCTCTTTTATATTCTTAAATAAGGAGCAAAACGGACGACGACGACAGGGCATAACATTTATTTCAATTTTTAGTTCACATTAGTCTATGAAAGTTTGGTTGACCTTGAAATGTGGAGTTGACACAGAAGAGTTTTTTTTATTTTATGGAAAAAGGCCTATTCTGTCAAAATGTCAAAAAACCGAAATCGCCAGGGGTGAAAATGGAAGTTTGGTTGATCGAAAAGGGAGGGTCACAGAAGAATAATATAAAAAAAGGGATAATGTCAAAAACCAAAGACATATGCAGGGTTAAAATTTGAAAGTTTGTTGAACCGTTGGAAATGGGGGGTGTGGAAGGCGCCCCCGCCGACCACCATTCAAAAATTGCATCTAGCCTACCAAAACATTTATCTAAACACAACACACTCTTATAGCTACATCATGTGTTCCGTGAAAGACGGACCTGTGACAACCAACTCCTTGAGCTAGATGGTGAACTTTAAAAAACATCACCTCAGATAAGCAGACTGACCATGTCAACCACCTTACATTAATATCCAAGCTCCAAGAATATGATGTCACCTGTCGAACTGTGTCTTGACTCTGTCTGTTATGGGACGTCTTCTTTACATACTTATAAACAAATTATCTTCCTGACAGATTCACCCCCTATGTGCCGATATTCACTGATGATACAGTGTTTACCTTGCAGTTACATTCCTTTCTGATTGTCAAAGGTCAAACAATGATCTCCTTAAGCAGTTACTACAACTGCGACTTCTTTAAATATTCCATTTCCCCCGTCTTGTGGAATAGCGCTCCCTCGCATATTGCAACCCTGTCTGATGATCTTAAAACATTCAAGCATGCGGCGACCCAGCTCAGCTGTTAAAAAACAACAGTTATTTTTAAACATTTTACCCATCTTACTCTTTTTTATATTTAAGCAAGTTTTTACTACTTGCAGTTACTTTATTTTACTCTTAGTAACACCTGGTGTGCATCCTGCCCATTTTACTCGTGAGAGGTTTGAGGCAGTATGAAAAGATAGCTTAAGTATTTTCGCTTCATTAGGAGAAGTGTTATCAAGCGCCTTTCCATGAATAAATGAAGTCATTAGTCCTGAAACGGATCGGTCGAAACAATTATTGTGCAAGATATAATTATAGAAGACAAATAAATTTATCGACTTGTCACATGTTGTCCCATGAGGAAACATCAAGGAAGAATATGAATTCCTCAAAAGGCTGATATCCATTTAGAACCAGATTTCTTTTTACAATAAAAATAATCTGTCAGATTCTTGTCTAATTATATCCCCCCGATTTAATAGACATCCCTGACAAGAATAACTAAAAAAACACCCATCATTCTTATCATGCCTGATTAATCGTAGAGAAATAAAAGCATTTGATTGCTTATCCCTTGTTTTTCTTCAGTATCATATAGGACTTTCGTAGCTATATATTCGATTATTGGAGAATTACTATCAACGCTGATCAAACATATTAATTATATGATACTGGTCGTGACCTCCTTTTTTCAATGGGCGTGAGAATGACAGGTAATTATTATCACAATGCCTCAATATTTGAATAAGACAACAATTGATATTTCTAGATAAATTAAATCACATGAAAAGCTGATTACGAACGATCAGTATAAGATCATAATACATGGATTGGTCTTGACATGAAGGAAACATTGTTTGCTGCGAAAGAATAAACTTAACATAACTTCATTTTGGGTACTTAATGGTATAGTATGTGTTCTGATGCTGAGAATCTTAAGTAATATTTTGACTCATGAGCTATGACCTTTTACATAATATATAACATTTAATATGAATGTGCACACAGTGCACGATGCATAAAATCAACTTTTAGTCAGACTCGTTTGGCTTTTTAGAAAAACGTTAATTCCAAGACATTTGGTATTGTTTTAAGGACAATATATGCAGATGTACGTATTTCAAAGCTGCTCGCTCTCAGATTTTGGTAAAAAAATAAAATCCTTCAAACTGTATGTGAATAACGTATTTTAAAAATAATTATAGTCATATAAAAGGCTCCAGTATTAATTCCTGTCACGTATATCCCTAAATTTCAAATAATACGCTACATATTCAAAAACGTTGCACGCGCTTTTGAAATTCCACTATAAACATATACAATGTAGTGTAGCGGTGCAGTGTAACCGACATTTTCAATCGATTTCTGCAAATTCCTACCTAGACTTTCGCTAATAGTTTTGGTTCTAGCCTTTAATTTTATATTTTTGAATAAGTACGTCAATTTCTAAAAGAAAAATAACGGTAACTTAAAAAAAGCAGCTTTAAAACTATTGACAATTTGTTTCATATAGAAAAAGAAGGATTTGAGCGAAATATATTTTACAAAGCACGTCACTCTAGACGTCTAAAACTATTATTTGACTGTTAGATTTCCTCCCGCGGAATATCCACACATCATTTAGGAGTGTGCATGCGTTGATACACCAGGATTCACATAGTTATGAATGAAGCCACGTGACCAAAAACAAATCGTAGTAAACTTTTATTCACTTCCGGTGTCGCCTGCAATATCAGCAACAAGAAAATGATACAAACAGTGTTTTAATGGAGAAGTAAAAGTAAAAAGAACAGCCGGAAATGCACGAAACTCACGGAGTATTACGAGTTAGTTCAAAGCAGCGAATTCATGTTAGCGCAGTAAATAGTAACCTGCGAACGTTTTGTTTGTTTGAATTAACGTGTCGTTCAGATGCTTTGTAATTAACCACTCATGCCTCCGGTATTCTTGATTAGATGACTACACATCTGAACTCCAAATCATGATATATGATCCAGTTTATCACTCAAAAGTAAAGTCTAATTCCTCATAGATTAAAGTTGATGTATCTAAAACACGCTTGCTATCAGTGACAGAAATTCTACATATTATCAAACTAGTTTTCATCAAGCAAAAGAAAGTAAATGCAGGAAACTGTCCAAAGCATGCTCAAATGACATCAGTAGAAAGGCCAGTGCTATACCTGACCAAAACAGGGCATGTGAGAGCAATATCATAAACAGATTTATGTAACCTAATACACGCACTCAATAAGGAAAGAATTGTGAATAGTGGGTGAAAAATGACGTGTGGCCATGTACGCAGACGATAGTAGTATTTCTGGTGCTAGCAACAAATACATATCTATAGATATATATGCATCACTTTTGCTAGTAAAACCAGTTTAGACGACTTAATAAAATGACTCTGATTAATCGAGATTTGATAATTATGGCACCAAAACCGACCGAAATAATTCGTATTAGAAACAGATTATTATCATAAAGTATTCTTTGATTAATAACGTTATCATACCAATATTTATGATGTTTAGTTGTATATGAATACTAGTGAAACTTGAGTAAATAAACTTTTCAGACCTTGTTGTCACCTTAGTATAATACATGTAACTGACCCTGGTTTTGGTAAAAAGCGAGCGGGCTTACCTTTTCGACGATCTAGTTGTTGGTTATGAAGAAAAGAACGGCATCAAGAAAAGCAGAAATGTTATGGCACGTTATTCAGCAAACTATCATAGATTTGATAATTTAATTAAGAAATAATCTATGGCTTGGAGTGCTTTATCGAAATTGAAGCATTCCCCGGAGGTGATGTGACTGGCGGAATAATTCACGAGGGCGAAGCCCGAGTGATTTATTACGCAGGCACATTACCGACGGGAAATGCTTCAATTTCGATAAAGCACTCCAAGACATAGATTATTTCGATTCTTAGAAGCCGATTTTTTTAAAACTATCGTAACTACTACGGACCTTTTTTCAGTTCGGCGGTAATGTGTAAAACAGCATAAATAGTAGCTGTTGGAATTCACTCCCCTATTCGGGCAACCATTCAAGATATCAAACATAACTATATTATACAAACTTATTTTAGTTTAATCATCTAATACATAAACAGAAAAAAAAAATACCTGACTGACATTATGCAGGAGACGTCAGATTCAGAACCTAACAAAGCAGCCAATCGATTTAAATGCGTACCGTTAATTTGAACTGTACAACGTTTTAACGTGGAATAATGACGTCAGTGTGATGACGTAAACGTTTTCATTCATAGTTTTGTCTCCCGGAATCAAAACATTGTATGACTGTTAATCCTGAATTTCTTGGCCTTTTTAAGGAAAACAAGGTGAGGGTGTTCTAAGGCTTACTTGACGCAATCAAAAATAATATTTAGGTTCTTAAACAAATCTTTTTCATGCGACTGATGTATTTATACTGATATTATTTCCATTTCTATATTTTATTTTTGCGCGGGAGTAAATTAGAAAAGTCGGAAGGAGCTACTTCCATGTCCGAAACTCCGCCTACTTTTCCGAGTGCTTTAATCATATTAATGCACTCGAATTGACTATAGAAATATACCGTAGGCATATTAGAATATGAATTAATTGAAAGGTAAACAATTTGATAAGGTATCACAATAGTTAGCAACTTCAAACACCCAACTTTCGAAAACTACGAAAACATTTAAGGAATCAATAATTTTATAGCATAGCAAACAATCAAATGAAACTTCCATGTTATAGCTTATAGAAATCGACAAAAAAGAGACACATACAATAAAGAACAGTAAAGAGAAACTATTATAAATGATATGACGATTCGGACAACGAACTTTGAAAGAAGAATCTAATTAAGATAGCAAGTATATCTGAAATCAATCGTCTATCTTCCTTTACAATTAATCCAACCTCGAAAGATAGTCTTAATTGAAAAATAAATCAGGACAAGTACCTTGATACTGACTTGCAAGCCTTTAGGTGATACAACTACGTTGATTAAATGTTTGTTATACTATGTGAAAATAAACTCACATATAAAAGATTCAGATTTCTTCGCATATATGTAATGTTTTTATAAGTAAGAAATTTTAAAAGTAAGTACAACTTTTTGGTATCTCAGATATACTGCAATAAACAGGAGACCTAAGGTCTACAAAATCTTCATCTGTATCTTAGAAAATTGGGATTTGTAATTTAAAAAGTATAATTTTCTACTAGTATTCTGTATTACAAATGTGTTAAACAAATTTAATTTAACAGATACAGCCCAACCCAAACCAACCATGTGACCTCCTTTACCAGGCATAATCGTCTATATCTTAAAACATGCAAAAATGGTACAACTTAATAAATATAAGATTTAAATGCTTCTGTCTTCTTTCAGGCATTCGAGTTTTAAAAAGACGGCAATATGCTAAAAGATTTTTCTATATCAGAGTATTTACAATTCTTCAGCAAAGATACCTTTATCAAAACGATGAACTAAATCACCTGTATCGCCTTTTGATAGACAGATACGTTCGATATATAAGTTCATACGGAAGCCCAAAAGTGCCACTTTTAAGATTATATGTTTAAATTCATTTTAATAAGGTGAAAATTCAAGATCTATTATGCTAGAAATTCAAGATACTAAGTTGAAAATTCAGATATAAGATATAGTTGAAAACTCGGTTCACGAACTAAAAAAATGCTTGAAAATTCAAGATACTAACTTAAAATTAACAACGAAAATTCGAGATAGTAAGTTGAAAGTTCAAGATACTATGTTGAAAATTGAAGATAGTAAGTAACTTTGTAAGTTGAATTTTCAACCTAGAATCTTGACTTTTCAACTAAATTAAATGTATGTTGAAAACATCATTTAAAAAAAAATGTGCTGTTTTTGCCAATTTTGCCGGTGTTGAAACGACGGCCCATTACGCACACCCATTAAACAATGGACCTGCCCCCCAACCCTTACACACCACGCGGGCTTAACTGGTGCGTCATAAATAGACCACCGACGTTGTCCCGCGCATTATTGACCTACCAGTAAGAGCTTTCACTTTTTTATTTTTAATTTTCTATGTATATTTTTCTACCCCTTCTAATTTTTCTTTTATTTTTTTACACTTTCACCAATCTAACTATATTTTAGTATTTTTTTGCACACTCCGTACATTGGTTTGGAATACTCTGTCCAACCCAACTTCACTAATTTAACTTATTCTTTTTTACACTTCGATAGTTTTTTTTATAAAATTCAAGAAAAACCTATATGTTTTTGGAAATATCCGTCCTCTCGTGTAACAGTTCCCCCCTAAAAAGTTACTCTCGCTGTCGGATATCTATCTGAACCGCGTACTCGTAACAGAAACTAATAATCGACGTCTTTTAAAATGAACTATATCATACATGTTTTTAATTTTCCCCAAAACTTCCCCGCATTAGCATGTAGGGATATATAATTGTGCACAAAAACCAACAACAAAACTTAAGTGTTATTTTAATCCTACAAGTGTTGAAGCCGACGAAGTACTGATCAGTTTCGTGAGTCGGCTGCAATGACATTATAACTCAGCAGAAGGGATTGAATAAGTTTTATATTGCTTCTTATGAAACAAACTTTTTATAGTTCTTTACAAAAATGAAAGTGTAATTAACTTACAGAAACTTTTATACGAGGTTATTATGTACCTCCTTTACTTGATTTACCCTAATATTTACCTTATTAACGTATATGTTTACAAATTCCAGATTACATCGACTGTTTTTGTCATCGTCAAGCTTGGCTCGGTTTAAGTATGCCTTGTGGCTCGTTGATTGTTTTTGCAATACCAGCAACACTTTAACGCTTTATTAGTTCTTTTGACATGTTGTATTAATCAAGATCTGACCTTTCATCTTTAAATATAATGGCTTAACTTAATAGATAGATATATTTCAGTATATCACAGATGTATTACAAACATGGTTAAAACAAACATGATGCATACATATACAGATAATTAGATGTATACACAAGTTTATAAACCATGATATGCACATCAATACCAAGGATAACACAGAAAGAGGAAAATGATTCTCCCTCATTTCCGCTGTAGTCCTTGATATTGATGGCACACCACCGAAAGGCATGATTATTTACATGTACTTCAAATGAATCAATGGTGTCACATTTGTATACTATCACAGACCTAGGTTATAACAACATTGTATGCATGGGATCAAAGTCCTGTTTGACTTATTTCAATTATATGAGCATCAATAGGTCTTGTGACAATAAAAGCACTAACAAGATTTAAAAGTAGTGTACTAAGTATATCTATCCAAGTATTACACTAAAAATGCAAAGAGATCGTTAAAAGGATAAGACGCAATATTAAAATAGAACAACAAATAATGTTGGACGGCTTCCTTAAAATGCTAAAAAACTGTAATATTACGTATCAACTTTGGCAAGTTATTACAAAGGATACACCCCTGATAAGCAAAAGACTTTTTACCAAATCCCTTCACCGTGCAGATACAGAAACAAACACTGCCATTGTAATTTTACCTCGTTGGATCATCAAGATTGGGATAAGAAGTTACCCTAAACCTTGTACAATGATTGTGTAACGAGTGTAAAGGATTAAAACTTCTCCCCAAAAAAAGGAATTTGGTTAACCCGTTTTCAACTGGTAACCAATTTCAATACCTAAACTGGCCTGTCCAAAAATGAGACATAGAATCCATATTCAAGACGAAATCTCACTAATTTGTTTTGGGTTGTTTGGAATGTACTTTTCAACAACTGTGTCAACCCTTGGTACCAAAAGAAACAGGCATAATCAAAGTGGCACTGGTTGAGGGGATGTAACCAATAGCTTTCTGGTATGTTGTGTTAGAAAAACACGTTTTCTATACAATAACTTTAACCTAGCGTTGGCTTTACTAATTACTGAACTTGAGAGCTGGAGGAGACTTTATCGCGATTGCATTAAGTCAAATCTCAGGGGCTGTTATCTTGATTCACTAGACTTGCTTTAAAATGTTACCACAGCATATTACTCGTTCATGTAAAGTTACATTTTGGCTGTAAAATACTCAACGCTTGAGCATATTTTAAAATGAAACACTTAATTTTACAGACCCGTCATCATTTTATAATTACGCCAACTATCGCAGTGTAAGGGTAGTCTCAACGTTTAAGTGATTTTAGTTTTTATTTAATTTTCCTTCAAGACTACAAAATTGAAATAACAGCTATATTTCCTTTATGATAGCCAAACCAAATTAATTCCTCTACGTCTGACATGCACAATGCGGCTGTAGTCTTAAATCTATAAATTAATAATATATATATATATATATATATATATATATATATATATATATATATATATATATATATATGTACCCTGATACTTTATCCTGAAAATTTAAGTCAGTTTTGTCTATTTAAAAAAACAACAACTAAGTATGAGATAAGGTCATTGTACACACCAGTTACAACAAGAGACGTCCTGACGTCCTACCTATCTACTTATTTTACTAAATATTTGAATAACAAGCTTACGACAAATGCCACTGACCTCTCAATCCTTGTAAATCTTTAAGATGATTCATCCATTTTTAATGCAATTATATGAAATGAAAGAAAATATATGTCAGAAAAGGAACACTAATAGCGGAAGATTTTGGTTACATCGATATTATGTCAAACAGATATATGACGACCCGATTCTCGGAGCACGGCTGATCTGACATGTGTTCTAGAGTTACTAGATCAGTCGATTTTCGGGTCAGACTAATCTACAGATATGTCACTATACCATAGTCAGTTTTGATTAGAATTAACCCTTCACTATACCATAATCAGTTTTGATAAGAATTAACCCTTACGAGTTCACTGTTATTGTTAACACAGAACTAAGACGCACAACTACTCTGCTTATAGGTCAATAGACTGATGTAAATTAATTGTTTATAAAAAAGGCTTATCCTGGTTATTTTCACATCAGTATAAGGTGCAACCATTTGTTTTTGAGACAAAAGATTAAAAGTTAAAAGATTATGTTAAAGTCATTTTAAATCCTGTCAGTTCTAAAACAGATAATGTTATGTTCGACGTTAAGCGTGCTCTGCAATGAAACGCCTATACAACTGTTGATACATATGTGTCTCTAATTACCTACGAACCTTATATAGTATCGCCATGGAAAGTGGTTAAAGGCATCACTGACTGCATACAAAGCTGTTAAGAAATTGTCGAACAACAGTTACTGCCATTTGGTCTTTTTGATCGTGGTACTTGCACAATTCCACATTTACTTTATACCATTCCTTTATAACATAGAAATTCCTGACCTTTTGGACACATTTTTCGTTCTTGTATGGTAATTTATAATGCCCATGATTCTTTTGAGAAATCTTTTGGGAATCGGGTTATGTAATGTCATACAATTTATATTTACAAAATCTATGATAAAGATGAGTGGTCACGCTTAAAAACAATCTGAAATTGTATTATCCACACCTAAATGTATATATCTACTTTATTGTTATGTTTCCACAGTAGGCTCGAATCTCAAAAGGTAAAATGATCGATGTGCTGTACTGTCAAGTGAGATTAAGACTTTTTTTGTAATTCGAACAGAAGACATTCTTTTATATCATAGCTATAGTTAAAAGGCTTCTTTATATGTTAACATAAAAATGATGTCCAAATACAGTAGGTCTTAACTTTGCACTTTCTTCATAATGTTAATACTTTCTAAACCGACGGCTTGTAACCTTTTGAAAATAACTATAAATGTCAAAGGTAACGTATGAACTATTTCACGATTTCTTAGAAAATTGCATTCAATTTGGCGTTAAATCACAGATGATCTAAATGTTGAACAAGTTGTTGAGACGGGCTTTATTTACTCAATGACATTGTATTTGATAGATCTTTGACGAATCTACTAAGCAATCAACCATCAAAGTTTTTTTTTACTATAATATGTAACACATTTAAATAATACACATAAAATTATGTTTTCAGTCATATGTATCGAACTAAGCTTAATAACGTTAACCAAAACAAGCCTCCGATGTCGAATGGTTGAAGACGTTGTTAAACATTAAACATTAAAACAGAGGATAACTATTAAATTATGGTGACAGTTTAATGTATGGTTAACATATATTGCAATTAGAACACAAAGACCGACAATATGAACGCTTTAATTTATCATGTTAGAATACGCGGGGGTCATTTTTAAAAGCTGAACATAATTCCGGTCATCAGAGTGATATACGTATACCCTCAAATCCTTATTTTCTTATATGAGACGAAATGGGGGTAGTGTTAGAATAAGTGTTATTCACTGTCGGCTTGATCTCAGATGGTTTCAAATGTCCTTTATTAATGTTCAATTCCCTGAAGAAATAGGTTGCCTGAAATTTGACTAAAGCATCTAAAAAGTTATGACAATGTGATTTAACCTTGTACATCTGATATAAAGATGCAAGGTTAGCACAAACTGAAGACTTTGCGAGTATTCAAAGAGAATCTTATGCCTTTTAACTTTATTCTATGTTTTTCAGTGGTTTATCAAATTATTACAGTGGAATATAACCCGATAAATTCACTGCCCATTTTGTGAAATGTTCAGCATTTTCTATCTGGATATGAAATGCCGGAAACTATACGACGATGACGTCGTTAAAATGATGTCTTGTTTGCTATACTTTCTGATGACGTTTCCCGCGATATTCAACATTTAATTGACATTAACTAAACAAAGTAAAGTTTTAGACATAAGATAAAAAGATACATTGGTGGTATCCATGTAATATCGCGTTACTTTTACTAGTACCGAAAATTATTTTCACTCGGGGCTGCGCCACTCGTCGAGTGCCAACTCGGTGAAATCATAACGCGTTATTACACCAGAACCAACAACAATTATCATGTATGTCCATTGTACTACATTCGTTAGTTATGTCTGCTTAACAGGTTAAGAAAATACAAATTCCCTGTGTCACGTCTTTTGCTTAATTGTCATAGTTATAATGAAACAGCCAAATTTGAGGACACATTAACCTTCAATTTCCTTTCTTGAAAGAACGATAAATTTGGAAAAAAATCTCATACGAACACGTATTCTAATATAAGTCATGCCAGACTATGAGACAAAAAGCAGTACACAATATAATTGTATGAAATGCACCTCTTTAACTTAGACTTCAGGAAATGCAGAATGTTGTCTTTGAATAATGTTTTTATTACATTACAGAAAGAAATAAACGAATTTCAATGGTCAATCAATGACATATTTAGTTTTCAATGATTTCTTACTTTGAAGTTGCATTCAATTATTCTTTATATTACAGATAATTGACGACGTGAACGTAAATTGAATTTGTCTTACAGGAACAACATTGAATATTTGTTGTAAACATAACTTTGTCATTACCAAACTTGTGTTTTTTTGAAGGATTCAGTATCGTCAAGCTTTACTATTTTGTATAATGTATTGCCTCATTTAAAAACACATGGGATATAAGAAGGTCATTAGTGATAATTACGGTCTTACCACATATTATCCAGTGGAACTTGTGGCAAACAGCCAGTAATGTAAGCATACAATTTACATGTCTTAGTGTTGAATATTTACATTTGGGGCTTATACAGATAATTAGATACAGATTTTTTGTTTCAAGGAGACCAAAATAACAAACAAGAGGGCCAACCATTGGTTTATGAGAAGAAATCATTTGAAAATTTAAGTAACAGTGGCCCATGTGTGCAGTGGAGCCATTCCCTATTTTAAGAATATGGTCAATGCATGCGTGCTGCTGTGAGAGTTTGGTGATTTTCCTACCATTTGGTTATTGGGAAGGAGATTTAAGATTTTAAAATTTTAGTTACTTTGTCCCTGCATTCCGGTGACCGTATGGTTTTCCTTGTTTATGAAATGAGTGATTGCTAGGTGGATGCTAGAAGTTTGGTGAATTTCTTTCCTTCGGTTTCTGAGATTTTTCTTTTTAGTAACAATGGGCCATGTGTGCTTCAGACTTAAAGCTGCTCGCTCTCAGTTACCATTGAAAAAAATATTTTTCAAAAAAATTGACATTCTTCTTCTTAAATAAATAACTAAAGGCTAGAATGAATAAATAAGCAAAAATCTAGATAGGAATTTGCAGAAATCGATTGAAAAGGTCGGTTACACGGCACCGCTACACTATATGTTGATATTGAAATTTCAAAAGCGTTTGCAACGCTTTAGAATTTGGTAGCGTATTTCTTTAAATTTAGAGATATACGTGACATGAATTTATACTGGAGCCTTTTTATATGACCATATATTCTAAAATACGTTATTTACATAAAATTTGATGTTTTTTTACCAAAATCTGATAGCGAGCAGCTTTAAAGCGCATTTCATAATTTTTTGAAAGGGGTCATTGCAAGGATGCTTCAGAGCAACCTTGATAAACATCTGACTTGCATTTTTAGAAAAGAAAGATTAAGTGAAATAAAGACAATAGGCGATGGAACCGTACTCATTCACAGCCTTCGATTCAGAAGACTTTACAAAGCAGTTGCAAAACAACATTCACCAAGTCATAAAATTGGTCAACACTTTAAGTTAAACTTTAGAATGTACGCAAAATAGAAGCAGTCTGTTCCATTGAAATATTTTGTAGGTAACATAAACCTGTTGACATGAGGTTCATAACGGTACACACCCATAAACATAACGAAATGTCACAAAAGATGTCATAATAGAATGAAATGCAAATAATTCAAAATGAGTTATCAAATTATTGAAAATTATTGTACAAAAGACTCTTCTAAAATGTCTTTCCTTTGTAAAGCTAAACACACCGTTTCAATCAGTAACTTTCACTTTTGAATTTTATCGTATTGTTTTATCAGTTTTACTATGTAACGCAATTAAATTATAGACATCTTTGAGCAGATAGAACTATTCCATACCCGTTACTGTTCTGGAAATCATAGAGAAATCGAATTACGGAAGAAGAATGCACAAGCTAAACTGAAAGCGTATCCTCTGTGTTTTTAGATGTAGGTAAGTAAACATACATTTGTGTGTTGCCTTTCATTTGTGTAACTATAATAGTTTATCATTTACATTTATACATAACATCATAACTTTGCACATATTCTATATTAAGTAAAGTCTTAGAAAACATTTTTTTTACATTTTCTTTCTTTTATAAGGTCTTTCGCGACTCGGATAACACAAATAACTCTCGACTCCAGCCTTAAACTTTAACTCTGTCTACATGTAATCTGACATGTTTTCATGAGAAGGTTAAACCCAGGCATGTGTTACATACTTTATACAATTTATTTTCCTAATGTCTATCATAATGTACTAGCCAAATAATTAGTAAAAAAACCATGCTTGACAGCTAGTTTTTCTAGCTGCTTTATATTTTCGAATAGTCATTGTCATGAAACAAACGGGTAATGAAAACCACACACTATGTGTTTTTCCACGTCATCCATGTAATCTGAAAAGTCTCTGATTCAAACATATTATTAGATTTTAATAGTCTTCACCATGTGGGTATTCATGTCACAGGTATGTCTCCCCAAAAAATCAAAGTGTGAACACTTTTTGTTTATTTCAGATGTCTTTATTATTATTATAAAATTATATGAGATTAGAATCTGTTTTAACTTTAGTTCGGTCATTTTAAGCAGGCGGGCAGTTTACCTCACCATCGTTCCTGACAAAACCTGTACTAGATCCCTATCCCCATTAAGAATCTGCCAAATATCTCACATAAAGAACAATGGTCGGTAGCAAGTTCGAATCCATGATCCCCAATCTATGCGAGATTACATTGGTTTCACGTCCGCGATTCTCACCACTCGACCACGGAGACTTTTTAGATAACTTTCTTCATTTTAAGAAAGTTTCAGACCGAGAGGATTTAGCTCCAACAGTTGGTTCCGATCTACCTTACTTTAGAAAAACATTTCTTTATCTTCTGAACAGTTACAACTCATATGGTTATGGAGTATCTTGTTTATTTTTTTTTAGCATGCTCCTTTGTGGTTTCCTTCTTTGAAAAAAAGACTTCAACGGAGAGATATGCTCCGGCTATGTAACTGTTAATCATATAAAATTTGCAATTTCATATGTTAAATCGATTAAGTCAACATAGTTTGACGTCCATGTTACATAATAAGAGTTCAAATAACAACAAACTCAATAACAATTCAATCTGAGAAAGGTTGATCAAAGAAACTTGAGTCGTAAACTATACTGCCATTGGCATATGGTAATAAGATATAACCATAAACATTTGAGATAAAGCTAATGATAAATATATATAGAGACAGATAACTAAAACTCCATTCTAAGTTCAGTATTGCACATGATTAATCGGCTGTTTGCGTTCGTGTTACGTCCACTAACACGTTAAGACACATTTGATATTTAATATAGAAATATAACATTTGTCATTATATGTAAATATGTGAGGCTTTTCTAAAGATATGACAATTTTCAGTATTAAAGGGGCACTCCCTACTACTAGTAGATTATATTCTCGAAACATAGATTATGCGTTCAATGAACGTCAAATGATAAATCAATACAATTGTAACGTAAACGTATGGTGAAAAATGCCTTATTTTACCACAATTAATCAATATAGAGGTTTTCTGTAATAAATCGCATCCAACCATTAGTTGTACAGTAACAACTCTACAAAGAATGGTTAACGGTACTACAGTATATTTTAAACTGCTGATTTTATCGATAATGACTGGGAATGCACAGCTGAAACTTTTAGGTTAAGTTATAATACTCCAAAAATTTTATTATTTATGGTTTGGAGGTTATTTAGTTTGACATCAGTTATTGGATATGTCCCTTTAAGAAAGACCCTAATTTAGAAACATCAGTGCACAACAGACGCATATTACAACACAGGACTATAAAACATCTAGAAAACAGTTGTTGAACGTAAAGTACATTGTATATGTAATAATGCTATATATAATAACTGCATAATACACATATTTAGCTTTCCTCCTGCGAACACTGTCTAGACGCTATTTGAATGTGACTTTTATTCGTGAGAGAAGTATATGCAGTGTTTCATTAACGTAAACTTCAGTCTCATAAGAAAGAAAAAACTTCAATAACTTTCAAGTTAATGTAACAGGAATTTCATTTACCGAAATGGTTCGAATTTTCAGGGTACGCAATAACGGTTAAAATTGCGAAAAAATATTAGTAACGGGTATAGATAAATGACGTCAAGTCTGTATTGATTAATGACACAAAAACAATTACAACAAAACAGTTAATAAAGTCAGTGTAAAAGGTAGCGTAACATCAATCAAGTTAAATGAACGTGTGTCATCCATCGGATCCCCCCGCTTTGCTCCAGGTCATCAACAGTAGGCCGTGTAAGACCTTCTTACACGTCGGGTAAATTGAACCCGGTTATGTTATTCGCTGGTCGTGTTAGAATAGTTCATTTGATATATTGTATAAGCAATTACGCTGTCAGTTGATCTGATAACATAGCACAATTACAGACGCAATGCTGCCGCTAACCACCTGTCACACAAGTAACGTACAGACCTGGGATGTTTTTCATCATATTACATCTCTAGAATCTAACAGTTGCATCTAAATAAAAAAACGCTATAACTTGTTGTGTTTCCTGTTGTTTTTTTTTCGTGTCAGCAGAAACATCTTATTATCTCGTGTTTTATTGTAATGTACTAGCTTATGCTAAATACTTTGAATGTCAGTCTGCTACAAGGTCAGCAACCAATGATACTTTGGTATTAACTAGCCTGAGATAAAATGAATAATTTATCAATAAACACGAAAAGGAAACATTTCTTAGTATTAAGTAAAACGATATAGAAACCATAAACCATAAACAATGAAGTGAATAAAGTTCTTGTAATATGAAAAGAAGATTGAAAGCAATAAGAAATATGATAGTAAGTACATACAAATAAACTGTAATACCTGATATTTTTATTCATGTATTTGTTGTTCTAAAGTTTCAATGTTCGCAATAAATCTAAACTCAGGGTGTGATTGTTTGTCCCTATTTACTCCACACTTTTCAAAAGAAAAGACATATGATGGATGATAAAACGATAAATTATTCTATATATCTCTTTTATCACTAAGCATCAATTTATCCTTTTTTATCACCACTAGCTTGATTAAAAGTAAAACTGTTTATTTCAAACAGAATTTGACTGTAGTGAGTTCTAAAGCTAAATAATTTGATTTTCGAATATCAATAGCGTATAGTACATGTCATAATAAACCCGATAACATATTGCTTTTGGAAGTATCTAAAATGGGCCATTGGCTTCAAGTTAACAAAACTACTACACCTTAACATACTTACAGCCAATAAACCTTTTTGATCTTGGAACCTTAATTTTTCCATTGAAGCCCAAACTCACCACCATTTTGATGTAACATCGAAATTCCTCATACCCTTGTATACCTGTAGTAAAACAAAAATAAGATTTATGTTTTCGCAACATACATGTATGATTTAACTTAAGATTACCTTTATATTCCCCTGTTTGCTTGATTCTCAAAATGTCTGTCTGTACAATGTATTCAATATTCCTCTTGTAAATAGTCCGATTTTGGAAAGCTATTTTTATCTCGAAAATTGGTTAATATATTTATTGGCCAAGGTAATTTATTAAAGTGTATATTAGTGATTAAACGTTAAGTCTGCCCCACATTCAGCTGTCAAGTCGATCCCTGTATATTAGCTATATGACTATAATCCCGGGACTGTTGCAGACTGCGTGGAATTATTTCCAAGAACTTTGACAATTTGATTGATCCACTTTCCAGACTGAATGGTTTGAAAAAAAAACTTGGTATATTTTGTACTCTCATAAATAGTTTCTTCTATTGTTAATTATTATAATTAAGCTTACTCTAAATGCGGCAAAAAGACTTATAAATAGTAACGTTATAAATAGTAACGTTATAAATAGTAACGTTATAAATAGTAACGTTGAAATAAGGTGAACTATAAGTTAATTAACCTGACATGATGCTTGAAAGTAACATGAAAGTGTGATGTACATACAGCGAAATCTAAGTGAGAAAGTTGACAGTCAGTTTCTTAAGGAGGATTGGACTATGATACTTGTCCTTCCCAGCAACTATTGTTGATAGGTAAACTATCCGCCTGTGAAAAAAATAGGAAATTCTTGGTGTAAAGCAGATGTTTTGGACATGCATTTATTGTTCTAACCGCCTTCACTGATTTAATGAAGTACAAATATATGCACTCGCCTTTGGTTACAGCCAAATGCAGATTGGAACCCAAACGTTTTCAGGCATAGAGCAAACAGAAACGCTAGTTTCTTTGGAGCATATGATTGATGTGTTATTCCTTTATTATCGTTTTTTTTTTAAAATTTTGTTTTGTATTTGAAGCCCTAAATTTTCTTTCAAACGTTAATGAAATGATATAAAGGCTGCTACAGATTAATTAAAAAAACATTCATAGAAAAGCATTTACCCAAAATAATAGATATAATATTATACTTTTGCAGCCAGACCGATCGCCTATAACGCATTTGTAAAATTAGCATAAATGTCATAGAAGGCGTATGAATACATACAATATTCCTCAAGGGATTGCAATGTCGTTAAATCTCAAATAATTGAATTGTTCAACAATTTGTTGAAGCTGCTCGCTCTCATTTATCGTTGAAAAAAACATTTTTCAAGAAAACTGACATTCTTCTTCATAAATTAAAACTAAAGGCTAGAACAAAAAATAAGGAAAAATCTATGTAGGAATTTGCAGAAATCGATTGAAAAGGTCGGTTACACGGCACCGATACACTATATGTTCATATTGAAATTTCAAAAGTGTTTGCAACGCTTTTGAACTTGGTAGCGTATTTCTTTAAATTTAGAGATATACGTGACATGAATTTATACTGGAGCCTTTTTGTATGACCATATATTCTAAAATACGTTCTTTACATACAGTTTGAAGAACTTTTTACCAAAATCTGAGAGCGAGCAGCTTTAAAATTGTGTATTTTAAAATATCTCTGACATAAATGTACTCATTCACCCCACAGTAAGAATACTTGAGACTGACATTCATATAGTCTTATAGTCATGTGAGGATTAAATGTTATCAGAATGATAGATACTAACACTCAGAAAGTTATTATCATATGGCTGCCCTCATTAATGTCTCTTATACAGCCGATATCAAGACTTTAAGGCAAGTACAAAACTAAAGAAACCACATAAATTCAATGGGGATCTTCAAAAACACTATGCAATATAATTAATGTGTTTATTTCTGCTTAACGCGTGAAGGAAATACGAAACTTGTTGGTATACTTGGTATCCCTTGTTTCTCTTTTTTTCAATTAATTATTTAAATGATTGGACAGCTTGCACATTAACATTCAATTCCTTTTCGAAATGAAATCACGATTACTTTAAAAATAAATGCACTCTCAGAACAACAACAGTTCTAATATCAGGCTACTGAGATTGCCAGACAAAGACATTTTCATTTACCATTGATAACGACGAAGTATCGCACACAATATATGATAAGCACCTCTTAATCTTTAACGTTACGAAATACAAGATCAGATAGATATGAACGATTATTCAGTTTTCTTTGGTTTCTTACTTAAACTTTTATTGTTTCCAATTCCTCTATTTACAACTTGAATCTAATTGAAATATACGTACAGTAACAGCATCGAATATTTCTTGTGAGTATATAATGATGTTATCATAATCACACAAGCTAACTTTTCATTACTATCTACACTAAGCAGCATTTTCTCTAAATAAATAAACTTTCTGAAATCTAGTTTATGTGTATTCTTGGAAGAAATCAGTAACTCAATCGAGACTCAATGTACCCGGTGTTGATATCAGTGACGGTGTATGTTCATTTAAAATGTCTTTCATTGTTCAATACATTGTCTTGGTTTCTTGTCCATCCTTAATGCTATCAAATAAAGTCAGGTATAAGTCAGATATCACTTTGATCTTCATATATATGGTATATGAATATAAGTCAGATTTAGTGGAATAAGCTCAAACAGGTTTGACAAATTGAGTGGTCTGTTTTCCGACCTGAATAATATCAGAAATACTTGGTTTAATATTTAATTTTTGAGGAGTGCTACTTCACACGTGCACCGAAGTGTATTCTCATGTATAACCTTCGTACTTTTAACATGCTCTTTTACAATTTTGTTATTTGAGAAAGAAAGATATTAGCTTGCTTAAGCGTCAATATATTACGCTGATCTGATTATGGATCACATAAAATTTGCTCATTTTAATATCCAATGGATAAAGTCAATAGATTGCTGATGTCGATGTTACGTAGTTAAAATACAGATAAAAGTGGTTCAAAATACCCAAATGAATATGAGTACGATCTTAGGATGTTTATCAAAGAAACCTGTGTTTTAAAATTATAAAAACAGTTTGATATGGAAAAGTAGGCATATATATTTTGGATAGAGTCAGAAAACAAAACTCTGTTTGGGTTCCTGTACTTCTAAGAAGCAATCTGCAGCTTGAATTCGATGGAAGTTAAGACGTCAAGACATTTAAACTCAGTCACTTTATCCTGGTTTTCAGACGTTTGTTTAGCAATACTGAAACCTAGTGTGTATGTGCGAATAATACAATTCAACTAATAAACTTTTTTTCTAAACTGTTATCAACATCCTCACTAAAATGAAAAGTAATTTTGCAATTACGTTTGGAAGATTATTTGATAACATGCTTATAGCAATAACAATATATAAGGCATGTATTTTCGTGTTAGTACAGATTTAGATTCTCTCCAACATATTATCATGTTTGCCATGTATAATTGTGTATTTAAGATCTAATAAATAGTTCTTTTAAAGTAAGAAATCGATGTTACTGGCTTACATCAGTATAAACTTTAATATCACACAAAAAAACGAAATATTTCTCAGAAAAACGATCTGTAAACTAAACATCATATATGTAAATAATGGAAATAATTCTTCAATAAGTACGTACGAATATAGACTTTCATGTTGATCTTACCAGTGTTACCGCTAGCATAGAATAACAATCAATATTAGATCAACTGAACGGCACTCAGTGTATAGTTTCATTGTTATCACCTACAGTAATTGCAACTCAGTTGAATCACAGAAGGCTGAACTGCTGAACAACCTGTTTAGACACATTAGGGTGCTCTACAATCCGATTAGGGCGGCTGCTTTATTTACCACGACTAGCTAAGAAAGCTGAAAACTAAGCAATTGGAATACTGTAATAATATGATTCTTAATCGTACCAAGAGACTTGAAGAAATAATACCGTCGCACCTCATTACTAGAGATTCTTATAAAAACATGAACATTGGTCGAAGCGGAGAACATTGTTTACACTTTACTGGACAGGCTTTTAGGACAACAGTGGATATGGCTTCTTGCAAACATTAGAGAGCAATCTCATATCCCAATGCTGAAATATAACATTAACTGAGACATTGTCCATCAAAGTGAGTTTTTACATATATAAATAGAATATATATGAATAGTAAAATATCGATCAAATACCGTATCTAAAAGATTGAATCCAAATTATTTATAGAATATTACAACGTTTAGCACGCGTTTGAAATACTTATTCTCGTAAGATGAATAGTTTTGACCTAATTAGTTATATGTTAAATCCTTAATTCGGAAAGATTGATTACACTCTCTGAAATAAATAATATTCTCACCGAAGTTAACATAAATTATATCCAGGAAGAAGTACATCAAGCGTCACACGCTTTTAATTCATGAATCCTGAGGATAGAAATTGGTTACATTTTTGGCCTGGGGACTGAAAGTCCCCAAGGCCTAAGTTAGTATACCACATTTCAAACCCTGCAAGAATTTTAGCCGTGCTATGTGCGAATAACAACTGTAAACAGCGCTATGCGAAAGTAGTGCAAGACAGACCAGATCAATCTTCTGTTTGAATGCCGCATATGATAAGAACATGTTACAAATAAAAATAGTACAAAAACTTCAAACGACTGCTGGAAGGTATATAGCTTCGGGCTGCTTACATTTTTTCTGTTTTAGAAATTAATGCGCTGTTGCTGATTCGGAAGATAATCATATGCATATCAGGAAAAGTACGGATTTTACGGAATTTACGAAAACGTACAAGCTCGAAAAGAGTTTGTAGTTTGTTTTCAATTTCCGATGTTTTTCATTGACACTTTTGTTTTTACGAACGATTCATATATATTTACCTAAAAATAAATGTCTCTAAAAAGATTAATTTACGTCTCCCGAGAAGGAACTAACGTGATCAAATTCCCCGCCATTTATCGAGGCGCTGCATGTCGAGGCCCAGTGAACGGTTTCACTGATTACCACAAGGACCCAGATCTTTTTGGTTTTCTCTGTATCCTTGTCAGTCTGTATTTATATTTCATTGCTGGTTTGCTTTGTTTTTTCTGTTTCAAGGTCTTGTCATTAGTACACTATTTTCGATCACTCATCAGATCATATCGCTTGAAGTTGTACAAGCGCAGATCGATTTTTGTACTGGCTTTACTTTTATTGTTGCTATGTGTTTTTTTCTTTACGTACTTTCAAAACTCCTGTACCCATATTTTGGATCTTCTTCTGTGTCATATTTGATTTCGTCCTCTGCAATTTCGATCCCGTTTAGGTAGTTCACGCGCCTGGTGGTTGTTTTTCGGGGTCCTATGCCCCGGCCTTCAGCGCTTTAAATATGTTACATAAAACATGATTTACTGTGTACATGGTCATGATTTACACCCGTTAAAAATGTACACCTAATGTTTATAAATAAAGGTTTACTGTGTTCGGGTCTCAACAAAACCTAGTTCAATTCAATGCTATCGACGTGCACGACTCTTTGAATAAATTGTACACTATTATAGACATTGTAAATAAATAGAACTGGTTTACATTTTGTTCTGTTGCATTTATCACGCATACATGTGTACCAAATAATCGAGTAACTAGTTTACCAAAAAAAATTCGATGGACCCTTTGCTACCTAATTGATGTAGGTTTTGTTATTTCCCGTTGTTACATATAACAATGAAACACATAATGTCAGAAAAAGAAACATAAATAATGGTAGAATCTTGATTACTTCGATATTAGGTTAAATAGTAATATGAAGAACCAATACTTGGGGAAGGGATTTGCGGACTAACTAGACCAGAGACTATTTGAGTAAGACTCATTTACAGATTTGTTTCCAAGAATAAGTTTGCACGTTATGATACACTTTAAATATTAACTCTGTTATACATAAATTAAAATAAAGTCTTGATTAATACGATTGAAGCGTGATAATATAAAAAAAAGGAATTATCTAGACTTTAGTTACAACATAAATTAAAATATTGCACTTCATTTTTTTTCTTATAAATACCACGATTGTATTTTCAACTGCAAGTCCTATAGAATTTTCCATTTTGGGCGAAACATTCTTGCATGTCAATCTTTCATTGGACCTTGAGATTGTCTACATATATTTTTGTACTATATTTGTTTATGGCTATTATCTCCTGAACAATTGTAGACACTTTCGGACTTGTATTTCTTTACATCCCAGTAATTGTGTTGGAAGTCTTGTGGGAATCGGGTGTTGCAACAACAAAATCTGTTTAGATTTTCCGACTCCAAAATCTATACTTTGGAATAGGCTTTGCGTCCTCGTCAATTTTCGGGCAATCGTTTTATCCAGGAAGCAAACTGTCTCAACCTTTGTATTGGATTGATTTTTCACAAAACTTTTCTTTCGATTTAAATACCTTGTTGGAACGTTGTTGGCTAAATCGGGATATTTATTTTGTCTCGTTTGTTGCTCAACATGTATGATGAAGTAAACTCAGCTGTCAGTTTGATATATTACTTATACTACTATAATTCCGAGACGGTTGCAGACTGCATATAATTATTTCAAAGAAAGTTGACAATTTAACTGATGTGATTTCCGACTTAAACTTAATGTGTTTAGTATTCATGACCAGTTTGTTCACAAGAATAATTTCAGTGCCTAATCAGTATTTAAAATAACAAATAGACAATTACTTTCTAACGTATTTACCATCATTTTTTTGCAGAGAAATAAGATAAAGTATATAGCGTTTGTTACAATGTAACTATCATCTAATGATTTTTATCTGACAAAACGCCTAAAGTGTATATTCCTCTACATTAGCGTAACGTCCACTGATCGTTTAATTTTCCTGCTAAATAAAATTCAAAGAGTTTATCTAGCTTTATGTTTTATGCATTGATTGCATACTTTAATCAGGCCCAGTTGCGTTTATATTCACCAACAGTAAGATTCGTTAGAGGTCTTTCTTTATTATCGAAACACTTCTACCGTAAAATCATAAGTCCAATACAAACATAAATACGACGTGTTGAACCGTATATGTCCCGGAACGTATATATCACACGAGAGAAAAATTCGACCGCATATGTCACACGTGTGATATATTCGGTCGAAAATAGTATTCGCGTGAAACGTATATGGCACATAATATGTGATGTATACGTTTGACTTCGAATTTTATAGGAACACGAAAACGAATATCTCACATGCAGAAAAAGGCAAATAAAAACGAAATTTTCAACAGCATTGATTATAAAACATCACTATACATTTTTTTCTGTATAATACAATTATACATTTATCACAGATTAAACACAGATCAAACTTGATATATTTGATGGCCGGTGAAACAATGTAAAGTAACCGTAAGATGGTAATGACCCTCGATCATTTTTGTCGAGCCCACTTGCGGTGAGCTCGACATAGTCGCCGCTTTTGGCAGTCGGTGTATGTGCGTCTGTGAGCCCGTGCGTCCGTCCAGACTGATTTTGTCCGGACCATAACTTTGACATGCAAGGAGCAATCGTGTTTATATTTGGCATAAATGTTAACCTCAATGAGAAGGAGTGTCATTTGTCGAATTAAGAATGACTTTGTCCGGAGCATTTCTTCTATATACTTGAAGGGATATTGATGTAACAATGCATAAATGTTTACCTTAATGAGACGAAGAGTCATACACATGAACAAATCCTATGTCTACGGTCAAGGTCACAGTTTGAGGTCAAAGGTCAAATTGAGGAATGAGTTTTTGTACTGAAGGATTTTCATACCATTATAAGACATGATGTATTGTGCAAGAACCAGGTCCCGAGGTCTAAGTCACACTCAGAGGTTAAAGGTCAAACACAGGATTAAAAATTGTGAATGAAACAATCGTATCTCTTTTTATTTCCCTGCAGCTACAATGTCCTTTGTGTAACATTTAGTTTCTTTGATTCAAATCCACCTAAAATCAGTCATTGTTCCTGGGGGGTCACTATTCTTCCAAACAATAATGACCGGGGTTTTTACTCTATGGGGTTCCTAATCATTGTTACAACGGCTCCAGCAAACGGTCCAGGGACGGGTGGGTTGCCACCCACTTCCTACAAAAGTATAATTAGTAGTTTTATACACTTAAGTATCACAAATAAATTTCGGTGTAAACTGTCAAAATGACCAGAATGAATATATCACACGTGTGAAAAATTCGACCGAATATATCACGCGTGTGAAAAATTCGACCGAATATATCATGCGTGTGAAAATACATATACGTTTCGGTGTAAACTGTCAAAATGACCAAACGAATATGTCACATTAAACACGTGTTATATTTACGGTCGAATATATCACACACGTTTGATATATACGTTCCGGGACATATACGGTTCAACACGACGTCTTTCTTTATAATCGAAATACTTCTACCGTAAAATCTTACGTCGAATACAAACATAAATACGACGTATATCTTTATAATCGAAATCCTTTTACCGTAAAATCATAAGTCAAATACAAATACAAATACGACGTCTTTCTTTAAAATCGAAATACGTCTACCGTAAAATCATAAGTCAAATACAAATACAAATACGACGTCTTTCTTTAAAATCGAAATACGTCTACCGTAAAATCAGACATAAATGCGACGTCTTTCTTTATAATCAAACGCTAAAATACATATTATAAGTTTGATATGCATCAAATGTTCAGAAAGAAAAAAATGAATACGATAATCATATGACACCAGTACTGGTTTTTCCAGGAAGCGGACTCGAGAGTGACTCGATAAGCTACAAGCTTTCTTCACAATCGAGCTAAAATAAATTAGTATAAACTATAAACTAATACTTTATAGAATCTGTAACCTAAATACTTCTACTGTAAAATCTTCAGTCGAATACTCAATGCGTTGTAACAGTTTCAGATAGAGAGAGCATAGAAAACGCATTGTAAACGTCATTTTCTTTGAATGTATGAGTGATATGTTTTCATTACTTATTGTTCGCTTGTTTTGTCGAATGTTTTGTCTTGCACTTGCACCGTTAATTTTCACACTTCCAAGACGTAATAGTCAAAATGCATGTTATAAGTCACGGTCTCTACAGATTAAATGGCTGCTGCATGGCAAGTAGAAATGAAACATGCAAAAAAAAAAAACAAAAACAAAAACAGAAGGAACATATCAGCACAAAGTGCACAGTCGTCAAAGATACTGCGTCACTGATCAAAGTACTATTTAAAAAGTCACTGATCAAAGTACAATTTGAAAATTGGAAAAATTATGTTGACATAATTCATTTTGAAACTAAGACTTATGAATGCAAGCAGGATTTCGGCGGATGAAAAGATGAATGTTTATGATGTTATTTATTGTATGACATTAAGGTGTGTGCACAATAAATCGTCATTAAATGCACTCTCTTATTCCATTGACAATTGAACATAATTATTATGCCGAAAAGCCAGAGATTACGAAAATATTCCAGATTAAAGCACATTAAATGCTGAATACATCATTACTTTTTCAAAAGATTATTACGCGCAAGATACAATTATATTGTGCGACAATATTGGACTGGCACTCAAGAATAGGTAAGCTTCGGATAAAAACATAACAAGCGATTGATATAAAATATCAATTTCGCACTGTACAAGATATCGCATTCCGCAATGGCGTAGTGGATCAGGCATTTGACAACCAATCCAGCGTATGCAGGTTCGAGTCTTGCTGGATTTTTATCATACTTTTTTATCGTTTCGTTGCATTAAATGTATTCAATATCGTTCCCGTTCAGCACGGGTTTAATATTTATTTTTAATGATTGACTATTTGAGCATTCTTTCTCCGTCGTCCTGCATAATATAGAACCGAAAACGTGTCGGCGAGCAAATCATATAAACAACTACGGTCTTAAGATGAGATTGCCCTGGCTAATATTACGAAGATAACCTTGGGACAGAAAGCAAATAATTCATTCAACGGACGAAGGATTTTATGCATTCCGAAATGCCATGGATACAATAAAAAGTATAATTCTAACAAATAAAAACTAAAGACACAAAAAACAAAGTTAACACACAGTGAAAAAAACAACAACAGAAATTGTACAATATAAAAAAGCGAATACGGTGCATAAGACACTGTCTCAAATTAAACAAAAATAGCCATCCTCTTATAAATAACCTTTAAAATTAAAATTGTCTGGGCAGGATTCGAACCCATGGAACCTTGCGTAGAAGTTAGGCATCTTACCACTACGCCACTGCCTTTGCAGTGTGAAATTCAGACGGTGAAATGTATTTGTTCAATACGATAATCACCTAAAACAACGAAAACATGCCCGACCGTTACCGAACATTTCTCGAAGATTAGTGAGTGCCGGGTAAATATTGTAGCACAATAGTCTTTACAAACCCTGAGGTGATCTTGGGGTGTTTCAAATATTTTCAAGTAGACCGTCATTGTAGCAGATATACATTCAATGTACTAAATGGGGTTCTCATCGACACAGTTTTCTAATATCATCTGTCGCAAACGGTCGCTTGTTGTATTATTTTATCATCATTTATTATGATGCAATTACTGGGCTTACATTACTTGTTTTTACTCTGATGTTATGTTAGAGGAGTAGAGAATAATTGGCAGTCAGTGGAAAAGGAAGTCTGTTTCTTTGAATAAATCATCAAAAAAAATTAAATTCTTTGTTTCCAGAAATAATAGACATTCTTAAAACGGACACGTCTGTTTTCAGTCGCCTGTTAATTTAGTACACTTGTTCCATTAAAGGAACTGTGCACGCTGATTTCTTTATTATGTTAAACCTATAAATAAAGCACACAAAAATGATAACAATATTTCTTAAATTGTACATTTGTATTTTTCCAAATTTCATATCTTGACATATTGTGTCTTTTTGTAACACCGATTTAGATATGTAATTCATTGTTAACTTTCTCTATAATTCCTTATTCAGATGTTTCTGAAAGAAAACGTTATTATTAATTTCTTGTGTTTTTAACAAAATGCAACTTTTGACTTGGAAAATAGATAGAAAATCTTACATGAGCTATGCTTAATTTCTTTGACATGAATTTTTACTTAAATTATACAATTTGTTAATTCGTTATTCCGGGTATATAATGATGTTTAAATCAAAGCTAAAAGATGCGTGAAAGTTTTTTTAAAAATAACTCCTTACATGAAAACGTAGATGCCGTATATAAACGTTTTAAACAAAGAAAATATCATCGAGTCAGTGAAACAAATTCAAACCTATATACATGTAATGCTTAATGGTATATGCAAGGAAAGAATACTGTCGGAAGGATAAAGGAAAGCGTCTACGAAAAAGTTATCATGGTACGGCTATCCTCATTCAAACGAATCTCTGAACAGGTGATACAAGTACAAGTTAATGGGATTCTTAAAAAGAAATACTCATGTAAAGTGATTGCGTCTTATCTACACTGAACGAAGTGTTAGAGATACCAACCTTAAACGTGAATTTGAATATAAAAAGTAACTTGCTGAACTATAAATTATCCGCTGGTTTAACAGCTTACGTGTTAATATTTGAATCCTTCTATTACATTTCTTTAAGTATAAAAAATATGTGAAATTCCCAGAACAATACTAAATTTTAAAATGAATCCTCTAAAATTGTTCAATTTACTGTTAAAAATGATAAATTACTACACACAATATAACAATAAACACCTCTTAAACTTTAACGTCACGAAATGCAAGATTATCTCTCTCAATAGGTCTTCGTGATGTACTGGGAAAATTTGCCGAGTTCAATGATCGATCGTCCAGTTTTCTGATATTTTTAACATTGAATTTCAATAACAACTTTTTACTTTTAGATTAATAAAAAACATAGATGAATTGAAAATACACCAACCAGCCTAACAGTAACAACAGTTTCATTATATTCAGACAAGCTCATTTTTATTTTCATCAGCGATGTTCAACTTTCGTAATGTTTGGATTTTCAATTAACTTTCGATATTTAGAGGAAAAAAAATCCGTCGTCCTGAGTGATTTTCTTTCATCCTTTATTGCATCATGTTTTGAAATTGAAAACACGCGATCAATTATGGTCATTTTGTCTCGTCGTTTAACAATTTTTGTCCGGAGTTTTAAAGATTTATGATTTAGTAGCAATGTAAATGAGATCAATTGCGGTCTACGTACCTTCTCATTTTCAGATGATATTATGCAGCATACAACTGCGACACTTCTAAGACAAATGAACCCTCTGCGACATGTCGAAGAACGTTGATAAAACGCCCCCTGATGCTTTAAGCACAATGACATTATGACTATGAGCTGAATATTTACATTAATGCAGTACAATGTTTATAATGAAACACATCTGCTGAAGATATATTTTCGTGATAGATCAAAAGAGTAAAGAAAAAAGTCGCGAAACAACATAAGCCACGTCATAAACTGTGTACATTCTTGATCTAGTGGTATCAGGGGTTACGGTTACCGCATCTTTACTGTGTAATTCCGCCTGAATGCCTCTAAAAATAGAGATGGATAGATGTCACTCATATAAGGAGAATACAGTGAAAATGAGAAATTTACAAAAGATGTAGGCATTTTTGAAACTAATTATAGCATTATTCTAAATAATGAAATGAGCAATTCCTGTTTTCGTTATATTGTGATTCAATCATAAAACAACAACATTTTCCAATGCTTGAAACTTAAAAGGTTCAACATCGATAAAACTTTCAAAATGAAATACAAGTAAAAACTCGTGTTTTTAACTTTTTGTGCATTGGATTAAATGCCAGTTTATTTGATGAGAACATATGACTACATGTACAGGTACATATAGAATAACCGAACAACAATGAAAAAAGTCATCTTTTTTGTACATTGCAAGACACTTACCTTGTATCTAATTCTTAGAGGTATTGTTTTGGTTCTCACAAGAAAAGCTATGTACCTACATTTGCAATAGATAAATATTTCTTTTATGTAAGAGTTTGGTTCAGTCTGACAGAGAGGCAATTTTATATGTCTTTCTATAATACGAAGACAAATGCTAAAATATCGCGGTCTGTATTACTTTCATTCTTAAAACATTTATTCTGCAGAACAGAAGCCGTCTGACGTTTAGTTTCTTAAACGATTTATATTCGATGTTATCCCATGAGATACAGAAAGGAGAACCATTAAACGCAAAGTTTGTATTTGAACCTCGGGTAAATGGTGTCAGAACGAACCTGCATAATCTTGTAAAAGTCCGACATTCAACTTACTTTTTGTCTTTTTGAATAGTGTTGCTATTCGAATTTATGAAAATCGGAGTCCAGAGATCTATTTATGCCTACATGTATCTGTCGCGAAAGCTGCATTTCGATAACACGTACGGTTCTCTTTAATATCTCAGGTTCATAAATTATACATAGATGATATCAATTTTCCTTCCACATGTATTCCTATAGAACGCTCAAAAATTGAATGACACATAGAAAGCTAGTGGGGGCTGAATGGATAGGAAAATGATTTACCTTGGAGAAACAATAACGACCCAAGCTGACTTTTAATCTTGAAATAAAGATAATTATTTTGTCAGATACTTATAAAACTATATAACCTATATTCTTGTGAAAATCACTTGCAGATAAAAAGAATCAGGAAAAAACCACTACTCAAACTAGTATTTTACGATTTTTTCCAAGTAATTATTTATCCAGTTGGCTAAAAATGAAAGGTGTGAGATAGAATTTGCAGCATTGCAACATCATGAAATAGAAAGAGGTTTTCATATATATCGGATATTGTCAAAAGTCACGTTAGCCATTAACGCAATTCATAAAACCATGCTCATTTGTATCCCTGATCGTTTGAAGTTGAAACTTCAAATTTGTTTGTTTGCAAAAGTTCTCAGATCTGATGTCACTTTTTATATTGAAACTGTTGAATAGACATTAATATGGTTAACACAGTTTTTTTATTTTTATCTAAACCGTTATTCTATAAGTTTAATGCGCCGTATACGAATAGCTGGACTATATCAGTGAACGACCGGCCTTTTTCTGACACTCAGAAACGAACGATAGACAGACAACAAATACACAAATTCAATAAACGAGACGTTTGGTATGTAAATGTGGAAAAAATGTTTTAGATTATTCGCAAGAATGAATGGCAGACTTGAATTAATGACTCCAGATATTAACATGCTCTCAAACATTTACATGAATATACGCCTATGCAAGGCAGCTTCAATTCAACAGTTTAAGTAAAACTACATGTCTTTTATTACAGTACACTCTTGCAACACTGTATAATTATTCATGCGTAATGCCATGTATCTCATGCCTACTATAATGTTATTAATTGATTGAATTCATATTGGCCAATGTGATTTTAAATAAATGTATGACAATTTCGTTCTTTATATCTTCCTTATTGGTATTTACGTAAAGAAAAAAGTTTTCATTTTAGCGAAATGTTTTAACAAAATGTTGTCAAGAACTACAGAAACAACGTCCATTATTGGTCGAAGAAATCTTCAAATCTGATTGGTTAGATCTCGAATTGGCCGAGTGTTTTCAAATTGGCCGTGTTTTACCCGTATTGGCCGAGTTTTTCCCGCAAAGGCCATCTTTAGATATTATTGGCGAAGTTTCTACCATATTGCAAGAATAAATTAACCAGTATAACGCCTAATATTATATAGTTAATTAATAAATGTGTATTCTACCTTTCCCGCCGTGGTATGAACATATTTAAACACGTCTCTAGGCAGATGTCTTTGAGTGTGTCTATTTTTTCTCTATTTTCTTTCAGACAAGCTATTTTTAGAAATAATATAATCGTCCTGATCGAGTTACTCTTTTTAATTATGATAATAAAGATTCTGACCTTGAACGCAGGGGATACATTATGATCATTCTGTCTCATCGTTTTACAGTTTTTGTCCAAAAAGAAAAGTATTTTTACTACGAGTTTTATTAATGTAAATGATTGCTTGAGTCTCGTCATCATTTTCAGGATACAGCCGGTGACTTAATGTTGACTATTTACATAAGTTTGTTTATATTTTGATATTGTGCAGTCTCAGACATTATCATTAATGAGACTCAATAAAATTCGAAGATTAAAACATATGGTTAGAGCTGACTAGTTTCATATTTACTTACAAATTTGACACGTTTAACGGTTTGGTGTATATGCAGTTTTGCTACTTATTTGTTATTTTGATATCCTCGAAACCTGAATAAAAAAGATGAGCTTTATTATGATAACCTTTCCTAGATGCTTGCATTTATCTTTCTTACATTATTCTTTCGACAATGCTCCATATTCTTGGTTTAAAAATATAATTTACGGTATATTTGTTAGTGAAAAACTAATTTTAGGAAAGGAGTTGTTTAAAGCACACTTTAAGGTATCTTTAGCTTGGTTTGTTCCAGAATAACGATACAAAGTATACATACATGGTACATTTAAGTATAATTCAGCTTTAATTAAAACCTTATTACTTTCCCAAATTTAAGGACATACTGAATTGTATCGTTTTAGTGATTGAAGAAGGCATTTTACACACTATGATAGAGTTGACAATGAACTACGTATCAATATCTGTGTAACAGAAAGACACAAAATATAAAAATATGAGCATTTAGAAAAATGTTTTGGCTTTTGAAATATTGTCGAAATAACTAATGTCATTTGAAGAGTGATAGTGGTTTATCTGCTTTATTCATAGGTTTAGAAAAATAAGTAAATCATCTGGCACAGTTCCGTTAATGAAGCCGAGTACATGTTATAACGATTCATTATTATATACACCTCATTGTCAGACAATAAGTAAAACATTTATCTTTCGATCCGTCTCAAAACATTGTTCAACAATTCAATCATCTGTGGCATGGTTGCAATGTGATAACCTTTGAAATCATGTTTATATTCATATGTCTTCCTTAGCATATTATTTCGATTTTCAAATTGAATATCGACAATCAGTGAAGCAGTAGCGTTTGGACGACAGTACAATATGTGCTGGTATGCTTCGAATGGTTTTTATGTGCATGTTACCTTTCTGTCCTTGCAACAGCCGTTAACTCTATCACGTGTATTTTGAATATTACGTCAATCAGGAAAGCGAACAATTAGTAATAGAAACCATACCACTCATGCATTCAAAGGGAATGGTACTGGCAGTGCATATCTCTTCGCTATACTTTTCTGAAACATCGCATTTATAAACTGTTTGAATAACAATTGGGATTCAGGGATTTTAGGGCTTTGGTATTAGAAATAGTGATCATCAAATCATTTAAATCATTTGATCCAATTAAATTAACCGTTCATAGCCGGTTTCTGATTCATATAATTTTAAAGTTCTTATATTAAACATCTGCCAACACACCCTTTCGGATGGAGGCGGGGTGGGCAGGGGGTTGTTATTAGAAAGAGTAGTCATTAGATTATTCGAGCCAATTACTATTAAATTTTGTTTAAAGTTTTATATTGAATATACATGTATAAGAATTAAAGGGCACTTACTTTAAGACAATCCTGATGAATGTTGCGTGTGCGCCGCGGAAAATGCTATTGTATATCTATTTTAAGTGTCATGTCGTGTTTAAGTTATTGCACCCGACTGACGGATTGACAAACAGATGGACGACGCAAAAACAATATCCCTCCGTATTTGGCGGGGGACAATTTAATATTTCTTAAAACATTTAGATCGCAAATCAGATCATATTATTGTCAAACTTCTTTGAAATAATTCTACGTAGTCTGCAAAAGTGTCAGACATATAGCTAATATATGAAGATTAAATTGACAGCTGAGTTTACGTCAGACTTAATGTCCAGTCACAGATATTCAGCAATAAACGAGACAAAAATAACTATCCAAATTCAGCGTCCAACGTCCATACAAGGTGTGTAAAATAAACAGAAACGTTTTGTGGAAAATCGATGCAGTACGAAAGATTGAGACAGTTTGCTTCCCGTAGACAACGATTTCACGAAAATTGATAAGGATGTAAAGCTTCTCAAAAACTATAAGATTCGGAATTGGAAAATCATAACAGATTTTGCGCTGTTGCGCAATCCGATTCCCCCAAGAATTACAATACAAATATCGTAATGAAAAGAAACTATACCGGTCCGAAAGCGTCTACAATTCTTCTGAAAACAAAATTAGTGTGTCGAAAGATGAATTGGCCAAACTTGAGAACAACATTAGGGCAGTTGAAATAAAAAAATGTTATTTTCTATAAAACAAAAAGAATTTAAAAGGACAATTTGATTGTTATACCCGGCTCAACAAAGTTGGAAGGGGTGGAGAACATTGTAATCAGCTTGTCTGTCTGTCTGCCTGTTTGTCTGTTGTCTGTCATTCTATATGTCTTTTTGTCAATTGTTTGTCCGACCGTTTGTAGACACAAGCTTGTGGACTCAATTCCTCCCACAGTTTGGCATAATATATTTTCTAGCTGAGTACAGTAACTATATATGATATGCCGATGACATGAATTGACACATTTGTTGATGTCACAAATACTGTCGGAGTAATGGTCCTTAGATAATTCAAAATATGCTATATCATACAAATCTTGTGGATGCTATATCATACAAATAGTGAACACAATCTTGTGGATGCTATATCATACAAATAGTGAACACAATCTTGTGGATGTAACTCCAATTTTACATTATGTGCTTTCTAGCTTGGCGAAGTAACTACAATACAGAGTTACAACCCCTTCACAGTTCCATTTATTGCGGATTGATAAATTGCGGACAATTATCTTCCTTCAATGGTGTGGTATGTGTGGTTGTAGTAGACCTTTGTTACTTAACTGAGCAAGAGGTACTTTTACGCAACTCCTACCACAGTTTTGCATTAGAAGCTTTCTAGCTTTGCACAATTATTATACATGATTTACAGGTGTGAAAGAAGCGAACAATTCATATGATAATTCTAAATGTAAAAACCTCAGTTATCAACACTTAAACTGTAAGAATAACAAAGCCATATAATGCAATGACGGAAGGTTTTTGTAGGCGTAAGAACTGCGCTCAAAATCCAGCTCTAAGCATGTAAATATTAGGATGCACGACGAGAACGGCATACGATACGGACGCGCCGACGTACGATCAGCCGAGCGACGACCCCATTCGACTTTTTCTGTGCCATTCTTTCCGAATGTAAAACGAATTTCATTGGTCGCTTATAATAAGGCAGCAAATCAGCTTTCCTGAACAAAAACGTTCGTTGAGAGAGCCAAGATGGCGGACGAAGCAGCGTTTGTTGATCTCGCTAATGTATAAAGTTTGGTTATTATGTATCAGGGAACTATTTATTTTGTGTTTTGTGTTATATACAGATGTAGTTGGTGTTGTGCTGTAAGAAAATAGTTCCTTTGTATTGTTCAATGTGTAGAGACTTTTGTCTTGGTGGCTTTTTTCATATTTATGTTCGGTCTGTAATAGTAACAAACAACCCGTTTAGCATACTGTACAGTTTCAGTCTTAGTTAATGTATATTTTGGGTAATATTTGTTGATATTAGGGATGATTCTTAGTGGAAGAAAGCTGTTTTCTTGATTTTGTATCTTTAATTTAGTATTGAGTATTTTAGTCACATGCGATGGCTCTTTAGTTCAGTTGAAAACATGTTCTTTTTAACAGAATAATAATAAATCAAATATCTTTTACTTTCTGTTTAACTGTATTTGTTAGTTTAAATATGACTGCGTATCTGTACGTACGGAATGTATCGGGGCGTATCGTTGCACCCTAGTAAATATGTTGCTGCAAATGCAATGTAATTAATATAAGAGTTTCTGAAAGAGGTGATGGATAAAGATTGTCGGAATAACAACTTTCCAACATCTGCTACTAGCTGATCTGAAACACTTTTCATCTGTAAAACATTCCTTTCTTTATTGTCCAAAATCACATACAATGTAGTTAATGTCTTGGACCTACTTTCTTGAGCAAGTCTCGTTCTAGCCTTATACTTTATAGTATGGCTATAATGAGGAAATGTAGGCGTTTTTGGAATTGCAGTTTTCAGACCTGTTATTTTCCAGCAATCATATGGAAATAAAGATACCCAAAAACGCTTAAGCCTTTTCTTACCGAAACATGCAAGATGGGTGTGCTGTCCGCTTATATGTATTGTTTGTTTAGGAAATTAGTGTGGTATATTGCCAATCGTAGACTATATATGTTAAGTTGAATTATGTCTCAAGAAACCTCAGCCGTCTTTTTAATCTACATTTTTATCAATATGGAAATGATTCTTGGACAATGTCTGACTGTAGAATAATTTTCAACAATTTTGTATTATTTCTAGTCTTGTTTCATTTTGATATGAAAGATAGATATGTTGGTTCTATCTTAAAGTGGTACTTTTTTCGCTGTCCGTTTGTTCTGTTTATTGTTCTGTTTATACACATAAACAAGAAGAAAAAGTAAACAAATATGCTGAACATTTGTAAGTGCGAAATCCAAAAGCATGTTTTCGTAAAATTATCATTATAAACAACTCACAGTTAAACAATCGTTTTTTTCTTTGCTTTTACAGACATTGTTTAGTGTAAAATAAATTACTATCGTAACTTCCGAATGATTTAATAATTTATTGCTCGTAACAAATTGTTTTTGTTTTAACCAATTATTTTGTCTGAAGATTGTGTAGTTTGTTTACGTGTGTTTGTTTGGACAACTTAAAACTGAAGAATGCAAATATTACTGGTAAAAAAATAAGCTGATTTAACTTTTAAAATATTTCAGTATGAGATGATACATTTGTACTTCGTCAGTAAATGAAATACATGTATAAACAATCAAGTTTTGCAAGCTATTATAGCACTTTAATGCATATACTCCCCTGACGTATGTCTATACAAACATATTGTGCTGTGACAGTGATATTTTTGTTGTTTTTGTCTATATCACTTAAAGATATTTGTTAGGATTTACAGCGTTAACGAACATGTCTCTTCGCACAATTCGTAATGAATATTCAGAACTTTGCTATATCTGCCACCAAAAAGCTCCCACCTACCACTTAACCTTCTGAAACTATTTTGGAAAGAACTAATTAAGTCTTTTAATCTGATGTAAGTGCCCCCCCCTCCGCCCCCGGGGGCCCGTTTTGGGAAGGAAACCCCCCCCCCCCCCCCCCCCCCCCCCCCCCTGCGTTTTTGGAACGTGCTTCCCTGTTGATATTATTTTTTTTTTTATAAACTGACACACGCTCATATTTTCACATATAAAACATGGACTTTGAGAAAGACATCAGTTTCTTTCTTTAAATCGTCAAAATTGGAGGCCATCAGAGAGCAAAACAGTTTGAATGGAAAAAATTTCATCGCAGTATAATATAGGAGGACTGTTAGTTTAACAACCTTCCGAGACATATGATTATCCTGAGGTAATTGAAATCTGTACTTCCATCAGGAGAATCACATTATAAACCGCAAGCAAATTATTTTTATAATAGTCAAAATAATTAACCCATTCTGATAGGAAAGCTTGAGCTCCTGAGAACTCAGCAAAAGTTTAAACTTATTTATGGAATTTCTTGTAAAGCAAATGATTCGAGTGGATTAAAAAACCAATTTCTAATGCGAAGTGTGTTGTGCCACATAATGTTAACTCATAGTTCAAAGAATAACTACAGAAGACTACAGAAGGATGAAAGAACTACAGAAGGAAGGGTGGAAGAACTACATATGGAAGGATCGGTGAACTACAGACGGAAGGATGAAGAGACTACAGATGAAAGGGTTGAAAAGCTAAAGATGAAAGAGTTGAAGAGCTACAGATGAAAGAATGGAAGAACTAAAGAAGGTAGGGTTAAAGAGGTACAGATGGAAGAACTGCAGGAGGAAGGGTTGAAGAACTACAGATGGGTGGATGGAAAGACTACAGATGAAAGGGTAAAATAACTGCATATGGAAGAGTGGAAGAACTGCAGGAGGAAGGGTTGAACAGCTACAGGTGGAAGGATGGAAGAACTACAGCAGAAAGGATGGAACAACAACAGAAGGAATGACGGAACCACTGCAGGCGATTATCTACTGTAACAGATAGCTGACTGAGAAGTTTCATCAATTAAAGGAACTTATAATTATATATCAATACCGCTTACATTTTATCTGCAATACAGCATGAAGACGAATAAACGAGAAAAGTCTGTTCGTTGTTTTGATAATCAAAAAGCACATTTTTTTAAATTTAGACACATTTCTTGAATTTGTTAAAACCTCTTTATTGTCATGCTGAATCATGATTATTCGTAATCAAAATGAAAAAGCATTACAGGAGAGTAAAGATTGTTTGAACAAGACCATAGCTACGATTTATTTTGCACTGCAAACATTAATGGAAATTTCTTTTTCTAAATTGCAAATGTAAAAAGTGGTTAAGTGAAAGAGAAAGCTTTCTGTATTTAATTTGTCGTTTTCAATTCTGTCCAAAGATGTATCACTTGCTATCTGAGAATATGTCAAAGTTGTCTGCAGTTTTGGTTTGTAGTTTGTCCAGTCATTATTAGTGTCTTAATTCGCGTTTTCCGTTGCCTCTGCTTAGCATCTAACCGTATGAAACAACAATGAATTTGATTAATTTAATTTAATCTCTATGGATATATGCATTACTCTTTTATTATTTTCAATATCAAATAAATGTTCTGCAAATATTTTGATATACATCAAAATCGTTTTTTTTCTAACTCAGCTTTTATTATGATATTATTTCTAGTAATTAATAGAATTGACAAATAAAAATGTTTCTTACAAGCTCGGAAATAGTTTTAAGACTTGCTATGTATCGAACTTGCGAGGGTCTAAATAAATTATCTAAACGATTTGCACACATTTCTAATAATAATAAAAATGATAAAAAAATCATCAATTATTTCTATTGACCAGGATGAATTACATTCATAACTAGCTCTTATGCATTAAAATTAGAAAATACAATTATTGAATAGACAAAAATGTCATGCCCACTTTTATTCGTCTAGATGTACTCATAAACATCATTATATACATGTAGTAGTAAATTTCAACAATATTCGATTTTGAACTGCAGGACAAAATATTCATGTTTGAACATTTTGCGGTACTGCACAATATAACTGAATTTTACATTTTTGAATCACGAAATGCAATATGATTTCTTCCGTTGATTTACTCATCAGGTTCCAGAAATGCAATTAAACAATACCCTAGACGCTTATCCAGCTCTCTCCGCGACAGAAAAAATATTAGAATCACCCTACAGTCTGCACCCAGTAACTGTTCCTAATTAATCATCTTAGTATTATATGTTCTTACCTGTTTTGCGTAATATTATCTTCACCTACTCAGCCCTAAAAATACATTACTTATCAATTCAATTCCTCGGTTGCACGTTTATTAAAATGACCCACTCGTATGTGTGGTGCGTTCTTTTGAACACTAATGGACCTCTTAGCAGAACAAAATGTCAGATTTTTAAACTACTTATAACTTGAAGCTTTTTGTGAACCTTTGTGCATTTGGTAATAAGGAAAAGTCTTAGATTTTTCTGAGATTTTTCTGGTTTAGTCTGCTGAATCAACTTTTACATTTTTAACTAGGCACCGGAAGTTATAGGATACCATAGTTTTAGTGCATCTAAAATTTTGCTATTAAAATTCCTGTTACATCATGATGAAAGCTCACGCCAGTTACACGTTTTTAGCTATTTCCTAAGAAACACATAACCTAAAGTCTGCTACATTAAAACAAAATGAGTTTCATAAACTCTAAAAACTGCCATCTTAATACACAAAACAAAAGTTCCATCTGAAATTTTTTCCGTTCTTATGCAGTATTTACAAAAATGCAAATAATATTTTGTCTTACAAAGCCGCATTTATATGTCAATTTTAAATTGTCAAAAACTAACTGACTGTGGTTTCTTTTCCCTTGAACTTTTCATTTCTTTTTACATATCACAAAAGTTCCGAGACATTCATTTCTGAATAAAACTGTCGGCGTCAAATTTTATTTCCTAGGAATCAACAGTTAAAGGTGTTCTTCTTGATTTTCCAATGAAATTTGGTTATTAACTTTATTATGCTTCCCGTCGTAGATGGAATTGTATATTGGTTTGCACATGCCGTCTACCGACAGGTCCGATCTATAACTAGAGAATGATATAGCTTAGGTTATTCAAACGTTGTTGGTTGGTTGGTCATGACAAGTAGATTAACTTTATTGCTATTTAGATCAACAGGTCAAAGGTCAATGCCATAGTGACTTTCAACAGATTTTTTTTTTAAATCAATATCAAGAGAATGCATTGTAAGTAGGTTTTGTCATTGCCAGTAGATGACCCTATCTATTTTGAGGTAAACAAGTCAAGGTCACGGAGACCTTTAACACAAAAAACGCGTCCGATAAATGACTAGAGAACGATTTGGTCTGTTATCCTCAAATGTTGTAGGTATGTTAGCCATGAAAAGTAAATGACTCCTAATGATTTTGAGGTCAACAGGTTGAGGTCAGTTTCAACTTTACTGAAAACAAATTTGATGTCGTCATGGGTCATACATGTTTTAAAAATAGAACGATGTCGTATAAAAGACACCAGTAGATGCATTCTTTAAACTTCTTCATTGAAATTCAAATAATATGCCGTTATACATGTATATGGAAGGAAATTGAAAAGTAATATCTTTGTAAATCACATATTCAGTGAGATGGTTTTACATTTTATAGAAAGAAATAAAGCAATTTCTAACGCAGTACCGATGTAACGTCGTTTCTGATTGGTGACGTCGTTTAAATTTGCGCTATAAATACGTTATTGTCGCAATTCAAACGGCTTTTTCGCATTTACACACAGTGCGTTAAAAAGGGATAACTTTTGTGTTTTGACATTTGCGACCGTAATACGGTTTTAATGGTCGCAAACAGTTTTAACCCCCCCGGCTAACGCCGTCGCCGTTAAAAATATTTGCGACCGTTAAAACCCGTATATACAGTCGCTATCAAACAATATGTATCATTCTCATCCAGACTGAACTAAGAAAATAAGATTTGATAAGTCTCCGTTAAAACGTTATTGGGATGTTATTAGCTAATGCACAAACTTCGTGACCACCACGTGGTCAGATCATGTTGTTTGTGTATTCTTCGACTTCATAACACAACAAGATTATTTCATAACGGATTGCTTGATCGAGTAAACACAACTGATTCAAACCTACAGCTTCAAAAATGTTGTTTTGCACAAAATTTCACCAAATGTACTATTGCAATTAACATGGCTCTGTTATCATTAAAACACTGTACAGTTACATCGACTCTTGACTTTTAAGTCAATAGGAGTCATTTATTGGTCATGCTCAATCCGACTTTCGCTTGTTTCTACTGGTTTTAATACAAAGAAATTTTAGTTACTGTACTGGAATCAGTTTTGGAGTTTAACATTTTATCATGTGCCTATGAATGAGAACCTCCCTAATACATGATGGCCTGCTATTGTGTACTGTTTGAGGGTGTACTGTTTTATACCAATCTGATATCAAGTTCAATCTCTAGATCTGTACCAATTCGAAATATCAAGGCTCCTTGAAATAATTTGATATCATAACCGGGAAAATGCATTGGAATTTCGTGTACTATTTGTTAGGAGGAATTCATGTTTATAACATTGATAGTTTAATAGATAAGAAATGGAATTTGAAAAAAAGTTTTTTATAGTAAGCAATATATATTTGATTTAAATATTCAGAAAGGAAAAATACATTTGTCTCACAAATGTTTAAATTCCTTTTTATTCATATGTCAATTAAAGCAAAAGCGCGTTTTAGAAAATAAAACCACCCTTTGTGAAAGCTATCAAGTCGAAATAAATAAATTTAGCCCCAATCAATTTAGTATTTGTACTAGAAATAAATGCTTATGTGTTCAGTGAAAAGTATTTTCAACGGCAATTGTAATGTACTTCTCATATCGTAATCCTCTGACTACTGCACTGATAATTGTATCTCAAAGCATCAAGAATGCATACATGTACCATTTCACTTGCCACTTATATCCCACGATCCAGTATGATTTATTATTCATTTAACGACATACATGTATAAACAGGGTTAGCGTAAGTATAGATCTGAGTTGTGTAGAATTAAGACAAAAAAGGAAAAGACAAATAGTACTGGAAGTAGACAAATAAAGTAAAATGTGAAAACCTAGTGATCGACAAAACAAAAGTGTGGTAAATAAAACCTTTTGAACAGTTCTTGTACTTGCGGCCATACCGTTTTATTAGTTAGATTTTGTGTGTACATTTTAGATACGTGCAGATATCATTTAGGGTGTTTAGTACTGAATGGATGTGCTGTTGTCGTTCGTTTTGTTGTTGTATAAGTTACATGTCTGTTTAAATACTGCTCTGTTATCCTTCATGTAGTAAATAAAACCTATCGTACAGTTCTTGTACTTGTTGATACACCATTTCATTATTTATCATTTGGTTTGTATGTTTTAGATATACACACATTTAAGCGTATTTAATGCTGAATAGATGTGCAGTTGTCGTTGTTGCTGTTTTAGTGGCATGTCTGTTTATGTTCGGTCACGTTATCCCTCATTTTTATGAGACAATATGAGTCTACGAAACAGACTGACAAGTAATTGTCTTGTTAACGATATTCCTGTACCGTATTCTTAGCAGAATTTAATATCAGCAGGGTAGACAGCACATACATCGGAAATATCAACACGATTGTCTTATTACTACAAATACAACCAAGTTCCAGACAATTAGACACTTTATTAATGTTGTTGCTATGTAACAACACGATTTTATTGTAAAATTCAATATTTTTAATGAGCGTCTTCTGTCAGCTTTGTTTCTAAAAATACTGCATCCCTAACATTTTAATCTGTAGATGACACGTACTTGTAACATTAATAATGCAACTATGTAATGTGGTACTAAACACTGGATTGGCATTTTTCTAAGTGAAACCACAAGTACAAAGCTGTACTATAAGATAATGTACAAAAATCAAGTAGTGCTGCAAACTACGCAAAAAGGATTTGTTTGGATAAATTTCTACTTGGCACATGCAGCGATTCGTGGTTGCTATGGTGAACTCTAGTCAAACAAAATTTCGTTAAGATCTATTCTATAGAAAAAGAAGCAGCCAAAATGAAGTTTAATATGCTTAAAATTTAACAGGATTAAACGAGGACTAATCATCCGATGATCATTGGCTAAACTAGACTAGAAGGTGGCATTCAAAACAGATACGGTAACTCAAGGGTAATTTCATCCAGATACATGCGTAATATTTCTTTCATGCACATATTTGCTAGTACGCTAGTAGCACCTATCTTCTGCATCTCACGCATATTTGCTGTTAAATTGCTAGATTGCAATATGTACAATGTATCCCTTTAGTGTCAGAACTAGATTTTCATGCTAACAAACTGGTTCCAAACAACACATTTATCAATATTCTCTTCATATCTCTAAGACTGTTCACAAAATTGTTTTTGATTGGTCTGGGTGATCTAGACCTCTACCAAATGCAACCAAGTTCCTTCTTCACACAGAACCGTTTTCATGATGATCGAATGCAAAATGTTGCATCAAGGTTCCCGTTTTGTTTTTTAATTTCCTTGGTGAAATAGTTTCTAATCCATGTGACCTAATATTGAACTTGACCTACAAGTCATCAGGACCAATATTCACTCCTGTTTATATGATGAATGGATACGCAATGTTGTCTCTACACTATTCATAAGGTTATGTTCACAAGGTTTCCTTGACTTAAGCCTTTCGGCGTCGTAAAGAATCCCGTGTAACCCAGTTTCAAAGAAGCCCTTGTAACCCAGTTTCAAAGAAGCCCTTGTAACCCAGTTTCATAGTACATATAGTTTACGGAGACTAACATTTTGATTAACGGTACTTCACACTGCCGCCTCAGTAAGAAAAGACAGACATGTGACGAAAAACGAATCGTATGAATTTATGCTAACGTTCTTAGAAATTGGGATTATATTGTATATAATAAAATGTATAGGTTCAAACCATTTTTTAGGTTTACATGTCTGTGAAATTTGCTTCGACTCTACTTGCTAAAGCATACCTACATAATGATATACACTTAACTGATTTAGAAACACAACGATTTCCCCTGTTGAGCATTTTTATTTGAATGACGCTATTGTTTTTATTTCTATTTGAGTCATTTTTTGCGATGAATTATTGAAACTTTACAAGAATTCAATTGTATGTTGTTTTTGTTGTGTATGAAATTTGAAACACGGTAACACTGTTAAAATAAATATTTTGCCACTTTTGCGTTTTCTAAACCGCTTGAGTGTAAGAGGTGTCAAATACATCAAAATTGATATAGTCTAGGTAGAAACTTCGGTGGCCCCGCATTACTTGATGAATTTAACACGCAGTCCTTTATTACGAGGTGTCAACATTACATGTAGGTCCTGAATTTGTTTTTGTTTGAGCTTCAGCACAAGACTTTTGATTTATTTTAGATGACAGGTGATATTGTCTCGCCGTACTTATTCTGAAGTCTGCAAAACCAATACTTACTTTTTTCGTATGTGCAACAGATCTATTCATATTTATGTTTTGGGATTATTTAGTTTGACATTAGTTAACGGGTATGTCCCTTTAAGTCTCTTTCTCCTAAACGTCGTTATAAATCAAACGAAATGATTAGATCTGTTGCACGTACGAAAAAAGTCCTTCCAAAGATTCTATTCATCTTTGGGAATATTATAACTTAACCTAAAAGTTTCAGCTTTGCGCTCTTGTCATATTCGATAAAATCAACGATATAAAATATGCTGCCGTAGCGTAAACCATTCAATAATCTATGTAGAGTTGTTGTTGAACATTTATTGGGATGAATATATTTATAACAGAAAGCCGTTACATTGATTAATTGTGGTAAAATGAGGCACTTTTTGCCATAGGTTCTTCCTTGAATTTGTATCTATTTATCATTTTACGTTTATTAAAGACATAATCTATGTTTGGAGAATATAATCTGCTAGATATAGGGAGTGCCTCTTTAAATGTCGCTAAAACAACTCAGGGCTCAAATGTAGAAATGGATTCAACAGTAGAATATCAGTGACAAGTTGAATTTTAAATCTGCATGTTACATCTTGCATCTTCTCTTAGATTGTGTATTGTCCCGGTCGACTCTGGGATTTCTCCACGGATGAACTTGCCGAGACAGGCTCAGGTTGAAGAGAAAGAGTCAGATACATAGGACTCCGGGTATAATACCCTTTCAATACAAATAGACTCTTTGGTTTTTTTACATGCCCGGTGTATAGCTTCGATACACGAGAGACTACCTGGGTATTCTAGATGGTTGGGTAACATTGAAAAGCGTTTCCAAAATGTTTTAAACCGGGGACCTCCGGATTGATAGTCCAGAGCGTTAACCACTCGACCACCGCGCCGTCCAGCATGTTTGTTTTCTGGGACATGATAACGTCTGTGTTAACATTAAAATCGTCATCAATAGCAACTTTCCATAGAATTATTACTAGTAATTGTTTGTTACTATTTAACACCTACATGTATCAGTAGCGACTTTCTGACAATAGAAATTCGAAAGTTAACATTTTTCCATACAGTTTCCATTTAGAATCAATCTATTGACAATTGAATAAATGCGGCCCTGTAATTTTGTTGAAATAACTTGTTTGAGCAATCGGCACGACCAATATAATGGAGCTGTGATTAGCAGTAATAAAAGTATCGACAACGTAAAGGTTTGCACAGAAGCAGAATGTTTGTCGAAGTTCATTAAGTAACAATTAATTCAGAAACACCGTTTTCTGTTTCAATATCTAGTACTCTAAACTTAATTTATGTGATGCATGTCAACGTCCATGTGCAATCAGTCAAAGCCTCTTGTATTAAACCAAAATCTGCAAGTTAACACAACACAAGAGGGCCAAATTGAATATATACCCGCTCAATTTATCATTTTGCAAAAGTAGAGTATAAAAAATTGATTCTGAAAAACATTATGGTTAAGTTTTATAATACCACTCAATAAATGTGATTCTAACGTGTCGACAAGGTATTTCGTCGATTTGACCCTGTGACCTAGACTTTATACCAGTGTTTCTAAATTGACCAAGAAATTACAAAGTCAACAAACATTCTGAAAATAAACTGCTCAAGATGATTAAGTGCACAATGTGACTTTTAGGCTTTTTAAAATGTTCATATTGATTTGAGTCAGCACATTTTTAACCTAGTTTTGACCATATTCCAGTTTCGATGTTGACCTAGAAATTGTCAAGACACACATTCTAAAAATTGTTCAAGATGATTAACCCAAGTTTACTTTAAGACATCTGAAAAAGGAAATCCAAGAATTTCATTCTAAGTATGTCTTAGTTCCAGCAGACAAGGCGGCCAACAATATTATCATCATTTGACGCCTACATTATATTAATGTTTTACAAAACGAACTAAGTAGCACTAAAGCTTATATATTGAGTCCTTCCGTTGAGCAAAATGTGGTCACTGATCACATCAGTGAAGTTTCTAATTTGAAAGTTCGTAAGATGATCAACATATTAAACTTCCTACTATGTACTGGATTCCTAAATTACATAAACAACTATATAAAGCTCGTTTCATCGCTAATTCAAGCTCTTGTACCACTACAAATATTTCAAAACTATTAACATCTTGCCTAACTGCTATAAAAGCCCACGTGAAAAGATATTGTGATAAAGTATACGAAAACTCTGGTAAACATTTATTTTGGTCGATCAAAAATTCTGGCGAAATCCTGGATAAGTTTAAAGTTAATAATTACAAAGTAACTTCAGTCAGTACATACGATTTTTCTACTCTGTATACCACTTTACCACATAATTTGATAAATGACAAGCTAACGCCCTAATTCAAAGACTTTTGCCAGGGAGAATGTTACATTTCTCGCCTGCAATTTCGATAAAGCTTTTTTACTAGCTGTATTGTTAAACGTTATACTATGTGGACCTGTGACGAAGTTTGTAAAGCCCTTTTCCTTTTTTATTGAACAACTTTATATAATGTTTGGGAATGCAGTTTTCAGACAAGTAATCGGTATTCCCATGGGAACAAATTGTGCACCCCTTGTCGCAGATTTGTTTTATATTGTTATGAAAGAGACTTTTATGTTGAGTCTTTCTCCAGATACGCAGGCAGACGTTATCACTGCTTTTAATAATACATCACGCTATCTGGATGATATTCTTAATATGGATAACCCGTTTTTGGTCAATTGGTGGACACTATTTATCCCCGGGAACTCCAGTTAATTAAAACTAACAATTTGGATACTGGTGCTTCATTTTTAGATTTACATCTCTCTATTTATAACAATATTATACATACCAAAAATTTATGACAAGAGGGATGTTTTAATTTTAGTATTGTAATTTCCCCATTTGGATGGGGATGTACCTCAGCTACATCTTATGGGGTATACTTTCTCAGTTAATTCGGTTTGCCAGAGCGTGTAGTCATGTTGAGGATTTCAATGAACGTAATCAATATATTACAAATAAACTTCTTCAACAGGGCTACCGTTATTACAAATTGCGTAAATATTTTGCTAAATTTTACTATCGTAATTCTGATTTGGTTTTGAAATTCAATAGTAATCTAAAGACTCTTCTGCGAGAAGGTATTTCAAAACCCGATTTTATGGGGATGTGGTTTACAAACTTCGTAAGATTTTGGGTCATGGCAATTTTCCAACTGTATTTGCTAAAATTATAAAACGTTTTGTTAAAAGAGGTTACGACCCAACTGTTTTGAGACACACCGCATGTTTGGTGTTCAACCCGTTTACAGTTGGACGCTATGCTTCCCTCTTTGATTGTGTCTGACGGAAGAGGGGAGGACTCTGTGATGGGCAGTTTTTAAATCCCACTGGGACGAAACTGTTTTGATTTCTGTCCTCTGGCCTGTTTCGCCGGGCCCCCTGGCCTGTTCCGCCGTAAGGCGTGTTTCTCTTGGTGCTCTGCCTTCTGCAAAGGCATTGAGTACATACGTTTTTTGGTTCTCAAGGTTTGCTTTTTATATATTTATACACGAGCTTTTTGTGGTTTACATACCATGCCTTTTGTTTCCATTGCGTGTGTTAGAGATTCACCTAGCAGGGATTACTTTTATTTACACTGTCCTGTGACTTTGGAACATGGTGGGGGTAGAGTGAGGTTGGGTGCGCACCATAAACCGGTTTAAGCTCCCCAGTGGTGTTTTTGCCACTGACCGTTCCAAGGCGGTGCCCCACTGTGTTCCTTTTAATTGTTCTTTTTGTCCTCGTGTGTTTGCTTTGTATGCTAGTGTGTGTTGGTAGTGTATATGCGTGTGTGTACATGATTGTGTTGTGTGTTTGTGTGTGTGTGTGTGTGTGTGTGTGTGTGTTGGTGGTGTGCACTTCTGGGTGATGTGGGGCTCGTTTTGGGGAGGCTGCGTTTTTGGTACGTGGCATTCCCTGTTTGATATTATTTTTGTTTTTTTGAGACTAAATGTGACATTGAGAGGGTTCACAAGAGTTTCTTTTGATATGACAGTGTCACCTATCATTTTAGGCAGTGTAACATAATTTTAAGCCAAGGCTAGATACCATGACACATTTCGACTTATTAAGATGATGATTGTATACATTATATTGTCCCCTGGCCCATTAGACCCTGTTTCAAAACTGTACCCAGACAAATTTTAGTTTTAGCCATTTTTTTTCTGATGACCGACTACTTCATTTCTGTGCCATTCACAAGTTAAGGAGGACGGACAGAGAGAAAGCAGACATACATCCGGATGACCTTCACTTTAACCCCATGTGATAGAGTTTCAGAATCGACCTTTAGATTATCAAGACAAACGTACAATATAATGTGTTGCACATTGTGACATTTAGAGTGTTAACAATATTTTTCTATAGATTGGTCTTGTGACTTACTTTGTGACTTCACGTGGCCCAGTTTTATGCACATCTTAGAGTAATATAAGACAACATATTGATTTTCATGACGACAAAGTGTGGCTTCCAGCGTGTCTACAATATAAATGACGGTAAAAGTCATTAACAGACAATAGACATATTGTGATCACTACTGTTCACCTTGGGCATCTAGGACTTTCCTAAACTTTTTCGATTCATACAAAATCAGAAGAAAAGTATTTTAGAATACCTTTTTCTTTAATTATTTATTCAACATATTCATTTACGTTTAACAAAATATACGAGAGTCGAAAGTCTTACACTTCTCGGATTCTTTTAGAAATAATGTGATAATCTACACAGTCAGATATTGCTGCCAAGGATGTACGTGCTATAACAAGTATGCATCTCACATAAAACAGTGCAAAGCATGTGTAATAAAAGAAAAGCCAGGATAATACTGTCTGCATAATAAGTGCTGTACTCACAATTAGTATTGTGGTCAGTAGTAGGATTATTTTCTTCTAATCCCTTTTTTGTTTCGTTGGTGAATTCAGTATTGGCTTGATAGCTCTTGTAACGCCTGTTTTAGTTTTATAAAATTTACGTTTACTTTTATTTAGAGATATGGATTATAGAGAAGTTTATCTCTAAGACATCTTGATACATATTATCGTTCCTCCTACAATATCTTAATCAAATTTATCGCTTGATAAAAATTTTCTGGATTCTCTCACAATTTCATCAAAACAATTTACGTTATCTATCAGGATAATATGAATATCTGTAACTCTGAATAAACAGTGCACGAATGCAAATATTTCCTAATTGGCTTCCCGATTTTAAGATAACTTATTTCAAGCAGTCTCCATATGGCTAATGGAAATCTAGATCTAGAGATAGAACATGCTACACATGCTTGTTATGAATAGGATACTTAGTCTGCAAGTTTATTACATAAGAACTACAATAAATTCTAGCAACAGAGAGGGTATCAGAGAAAACAGAGAAACTGCCTTTCTAATGCGAAATAATACACAATACTTTTGTTTTCAAATTGTTAAGCTAAAGTTTCTTATTCATAGACATTGGATTTGATATAAACTTTGAAATGTGAATATATTTATTACCAATTCATTCATTACATTAAAGCAAATGTGGGAAAAAAACGAGTTATAGGTTTGTCATGATCAGACGATTTCAATAGGAAAGGGTCAGTGTAATACGCTAGAAGTGACATTGAATAATCAGATTGTTATTTTAATTACGAGACATTTGGACGAGGGTATTGATGTCATTTGAATACTTTTTTGCGCACATATTATTGAGGTTAAGATTCCATGTATCTTTGTAAAAATGGAACATGGTTTTAGCTGTGAGTTTAAATCAACCGTGCTAACTCGATCATCTCCGAAACTATCCGTAGTTTTTACCTGTGTTTTCAGGTCCAAGAATGCGTCTAACATGATGGACCATACTGAAAGAGCTAGTGCACAAACAAAATATATAAATAACGTCTAAATAGAAACTTACCAGAACCTGTTTTCGGCATGAAGTACATGGCCATTTTTCTTTCTTCCAAAAATACATTTCATCAATTTCTTTGTTTATATAACGTAATCATATCATGTGAACTTCAAGAAAAAACTTGCAGGTTATTTAGACTTTAATCAATGCATCTTCTGGTATATTATTTACTCCACTGTCCCATTTTCAATAAAGTTATTAACAACATTTCATTGGAAATTGAAGAAGGCAAAACATCGGGAAAAGCTTTTAGCGTTGCTTCCAAGGAAATAACATTTAATTAGACTGGCATAGCTACTAGTTTGCAAATGAAATGTCACACCTTTTTTGTTATGTGTAATAAATTGTGAACAAACAACAGATCTCAATCAGTTAGCCTTTGGCACGTGTAAAACCGAATGCTGAAAGACGGAATATTGTTTGCACTTTTTTCAACTACTGAATACGAATACAGAAACAACTGTTGGATTTTTTGTGTGAAATAGATGAAATAACTCAGTGTTTGTGAAACATTGTATTAAAGCTACAGAAGCTATGTAAAGGGTGTAGCTACATACAAGTACCAATCGCTTGATCATGCATGTGCAATATAAAATGGAGTCACAAAATATCATTTAAACACAGCACCTAAACTTTAAACACTTGCAAGTTTGATAAATAACATAACTTCTATTTTTAATTTGTTATCTGTATTAAGATAATTTAATCATTTCTGGCATGAAAATGCAGTATAATTTAGGCTTAGATGACTTGTTATTGAAATCAGTGCAATCTGTTTTTCTTAAGATAATTTCGTGCATTCTGTAACGTTTTAAAATATTGAAAAAATAAAGAAGTTAAATCCTGTGAGGGTAAAGAAAAAATCAACATAGCTTATTCTGTAAGAATCTACTACAGCAGACAAAATTCTAGACAAAACAGTCTAATTGATGTCGTGTTTGTACAGAAATAATCAACAATCATTTGTCTGACAGACTTTGATAAAACTGCATTTAAATGTTGGAAATAGTGAATAACCTTTACTTTACTAGCTGTTTAAACCAAGAGTGCATTCTCGGAAAACAAGACGTTTAATTTCCATTTATAAAGTCTGGCAGTTGCGTGCACATCACCCTCATGTGCTCAAATTTACCCAATTGATACCCAGATGTTCGTTCATCAAATGGTTTGCAAAATAACATGTTTAGAATACTTTATCATGGTTGTAACCAACATATGAAATATTTAAAGCTCTAATATTAATTCTCTTTTATGTTGTTCAGACATTGATATTTTATGAGTCGCACAACATTTCAATCACGGAATTGCCCCCCGCCAGTAACCTATAGACAACAGAAAAGCACTCAAAGACAATATAATGTTTGAAATATCTGAAAAGAAAGCAGACATCGTTCACAGACCCTAAGATATTGAAATATGGTAATGTTCTTATCGAACTGCAACAAGTAGAACCACAGCATTTGCCAGAGAACATAGAATAAGCAAATAAAAAGTAAATATGTGTTGGTTGACCCACGTTGAACAGTCTTAAAACTATCAGCATCTGAAATGTGTACCTCATACGTCCCAAAACAAAACGTAGGAATCAGTTTTGTAACTACCAACACAGAAAACGTAACAGTATGAATCACAAGGTCAAAAATACATACATTTACTAGTATATGACCTTTATAATAAGCTATTTCGTCAATAGACGATATCAGCTGTACTTTTTGTACTGAGTACAAATGTACAAGTATACACAAAAAAGACTTAATACATATTTTGAAATGTTGTAGATTGAGAGAAAAAAACACTATATAGTATTTTTAAACATACGGCAGTTTGAATACGTTATAAAAAGTGCTTAAGTGAGTAATCACTCGACAAAAGAAATTGTTCATGTGCCATTTATGCAACGTTATACAACTGTTTATTTATCAGTGACATTCGGATTCATTTAACTAATTACAAGCTATAATTGTCGCAACAAAGCTTTAAAGCAAAATACCCAATTTTCATAGACATAACCAATTTATTTGTTCGGGTGATTTACATACTGTAGTTATTTTTTTATTTTATAGTATTTGTATAAAACTCATTCACTTTTGAGAATCTTCTGCAAAATGTAAACATTGATTTTGAGCTCTTCAAAACAATTTGAAAAGTTATTTTTCATACTCTATAATATACAAATATTTTACTCATGGAAACTATCAATATTGATTATTATATCTATCCAACTTAGTTAAACGTGTAACATTAAATCTGGAAAACCTATTTTCGAAATATCAGCGACATAAAAAGCTCCTCCTGTGTACTGCCAAGATGAAGTTATCTATTTTAACTGCAAGTTAAATACCAAGTATGTAATAATAGCCAGCATATAATATTTTTACATTACACAGATTATTATATATTTTTCTTACTCTTCATGATTTATTTTACATTAATTATAAACATCGTTTGTTTAGTAACAGGGAATTATAAGGCTAAAACTTAGTGTTCCTATTATATTACATGACTGTTCATTTAGCCGATGTTACATATTTGGAGTAAATAATCTTCTAGCTGTACTGCGATGCTATATGTACAATATCTCTTTCTTATCTTATCTCTATCTTCATAGTTTATCTTATTATTTAGGAATGCTTTATTCCTATAAACCTACAAACTAAATGTCTTGATTTGTAGAAGACACGTGGATGATCCGATAAAACGTAGCAGAACAACTGTCTGTTACATGTGTATGACAATAAACACCTGCATGCTATGGATGCCAAGCTCATGATAATGCATTATTTTTATTGTGCTTAGTATGCAAAGGCTGATATCAATCGGAAATTCTTTTATCTGTTAACATTTTATCCTTTACTCCTAAAGCTTGAAATGTGCTTCATATATCTGAACTCTTTATCTCATACTTCCACTTTTGTCGTTGAGCAGGCAGGAACGAAACTTCGAGCTCAGAAAATGGTTTGAGAAACCGAACGATAGAGTATCAAAATACAGTCTCTGCAGGCAAAGTTTTCCCAAGTACACAATATGATTTTATAACCTTTAATCATTCAGTATGGATATTTGGCATCTGGCCCTTGATGAACTCAAGTCTAACGAAAGAAGACAAGTGTTTCCACAATGATTTAAAGAGCCTATGACAGTCAAGAGGTATCAAAAACAAGCCAAATCCTGGTCGAGATTTATTGGATACATTTTATCACAAGAGTGTAGGAAATCGCCTCTGTTGCCGAGAGGCTTAGATCCCTAATTTGACATTGCTGCACCTGTCACTGTTTGATGGCCATTCGCTCGAGCCGAGCAACCGACTTGACTCTTTATAGTTACGAAAGATGTACCAAAGAAGACGGTTAGATAAACTTACCACCTGTAAAAAATTACAATAGTATTTAAACTTACTGCTTAAGATAATATTTAGAGACTAGGACCATGTACGTATGCGCTGGTCTCCAGACTATAGTAATCGATGTGAGACGATCAGCTAGGCAACCTATACCAAACCTTTATAACGTAGGTTCTTCTGTTCTCATTAAGGTATCAGATACCTAGTAAATAGTTCAACTAGATACTCATCGAGTGTCATTGATTTGTATACATTAACTATGTTTAATCATTTTTCGCAAGTCGTTAAGACACGTTATACATTAGTATATTGTACACAATGTAATTTTTTCAGGACAGGTTTAATTTTTCTTATTTCTTTCGTCTTTTCCTTTCAGATTTTTAACATTATGATACTTACATTCTTTGCAGACGTATAAACAAAAAAAACAAGCTAAATTAAGACCGGCGATGAAAATAGTCATTTCTGATTTCAAATTTGACTATTTGAACATCTACATGATAAGCCTTCCTAGTATTTTCCAATGCTCAGAATAGTAATTCGTAAAGGTATCAGAGCAAATTTGTTGCACGACTCCTACAGTTGGCACTGTATACTTGATATTTCAATATCAAGGCTATGATAAAAAAAAAATTGAATGGATATTGAAAATTTGCACAATGTAGTCACAGATTAGTCTGGAATTTCGAACTTGGGTAGGATATAAAATAATTTTATAATAGATGATAAATTTGAAACATTGACCACTAGGCTTCTCATATTCTAAAAGCATTGTATTTTTTCTTAACGAGGATTTAAGAAGCAATTGGGTTAACACTTCTTTGAGGTTTAGTAAACAAAGAACTTGTACCGATATAAATTACAAATTTGCGTTCAAGGCATCATCTAAATACGAAATTTATTTGTACTCGTTTATTGTTTTTGCATTTCCTGGTTGTGATTATTGCATCTTAGTTTTAGAGTATTTGTCTTCCTCCGCTTCAAAGTTTGTTATTAAGTGTTTCTCGAATTGCATACACATACGTAATGATACATCATTTAACTCTCCCTCGTGCGTTTATGTATATATTCATAGTTTGTAACAACACTTTTATTGCATTCATAATGACATTGAAATCAGTTCTTCGGGTGAGGAATGCTAACTGTAGCACATCAGCAAACGAAGAATTGTATCAAAACAAGCAAAACCAGAGAGGTTTCAGAGAAAAGGGTTTTTGTAATCGGATTGATTGCGGACGACATTAAAGCATCTTAGCAGCTCATCTATGTTTGTCGGAAAAATGTTAGATAATTTATCTGCCTTTAACTTTGACATGTTTTTCACTTTATGACCGTCGTGAAATATCAGTGATTAATACGTACGTGTGTACTGAAAACAAAAGTGCGACTGCATACTGTTATGGTTCAATATTGCAGTGTTTCTGACAGTATTAAGTCGTTAAGCGAGAAAATGTCTGTGATTAAATTGACAAGATCTTGCCTCACTTAGAGATAAAAGAGGTGCCAAATTGGCCTGTTTCAGAATCACTACAAAAAAGCTTTTAATGACGTCTGACCAATGGATTCCCGCAGTAGGCGTGTATAAAATATCATGATTTATTACCTAACTGATCACGTTTTGTTATTTTGTGAGTCAGATGCTAAACAGATAATAATATAAAGATATAAGAAAAATAGATCATTACGTTCTTGGATGTTCAACAAATATTTTTACATGTGTGAACAACGCTCATTTGTTTATAACGACACCAATATCAAACTCGTAATTTAATTTATTTGCCTAAAGTAAAGTTTTTAGAATGGTAGAACAATAAAACTTGGATTAACATTATTATACTGCGTGTGGTCATTTCTTTTGGTGAGCGACTCACTTCTGGAGGCTGATGTTATAACATATTACATGTACAGTATCAATGCAACTCTTACTACCTACGTTTTTCGTTACACAATTATATATCATTAGCTTCAGAAAAGCCCAAATAAAAAACGTTCTGACAATCGTCGATTTTTCTTCATTACCATATCCTAAAGTTACTGTTGGGCTTTCTTTTGCATTCATTTTCTTTTTTTTTTAATTGTTTGAAATCCAAGCATTCACTATGAGTCTTCATCAGGTGAAGAGAATAACATATTGATTGGATACAATGACAGAAAATGCAATGTATAAATCAAAATTCCTTTTGCTAAATTTTTCATTGCTCCTTTGTCGCTTGTACCTTGAATGGAAAAGATAAATGTCATATCCTTAATGAGTCAATACATATTGTGAGGAGTTATATCTCTAGTTTTAATTTGTCATTATTTTGGTTATTTCTGTTGTTGTTATTAGGTAACTATCTGTTTTTATCATTATTATTTTGAGTAGTAGTATGCCAACCACCACAGTCAATTAACTGTGTCATATATTTCTATTTTTAAGTCAATATAGAATTATGTAAATATCCAGGAAACAAGAATTCACTTTAGCAAAACTGGTTATTTTTCAAATTTTGTTATTTGTATTTCTGTATTGTTTGAAACATTTTTATTTAGAGTGTCTGTTCATTTTCAACTGTGCACTCTCAGGAAGCGAAACGCAATTATTTTCTATTGTTGGATACAAGTTGTTATCTATTACAAACAACAATTTATTGCTCAATTGTCGAAGAAATTTCTTATGAGACGGGATTCAAAGAATATGTTTCAGTTATTTTTTTTGCAACAAAAGTATTTCGATTATGTCTGGGATGTTTGTCTCGCGGGAAAGTCCGAGAGGCAAGTTTAGCAATCATCTGAAGAAGATTCATTTACTTGATATTGTATTGCTAGCGCTTGTTCGGATAATGAAAAAGTTTAACCTTCATCCCATTAAAGATAGATCCAGTTTAATATTCGCATCTTTTTCAAATGAGATCGTTATTATGTTCTTCTTTTACTCTTACTAACGTATTGTAGCATATATTTAACCTGATACCCGTTACGAACAAGCGATTCATGCTTATATAATGGTTTTTTGTTGTTGATATTTCGCATGAATGAATTCGTAACGGGTTTAGTTTATACTGATTTATTTATTCTCGATTGCGAAACAAGTTCGTACAACGAATATTAATCGCTCTCGAGATTCATTCCAGATGGAACCAACTTCGAAGAGAGAAAGAGGCAATGTGGAAATAGTGTCTTGCCTAAGAACACTATCGACAAGGCGATTGTAGGGATCGAACATGGGGCCCTTCGATCCTGAGGCGTACGCGCTACTATTGCCCCACGGCGGCTCCACTCGATCAACCTTTAGTCGAAATTTATTGTAAATTTATAGTCAGTTTATCTTCACCAAAGACCTATTAACTTCATTATGTTATTAAAGATCTTTGTCTTCACCTTCTGTCGACGAGCGTTTATTTATTTTACCATACATGTACCTGAAATTGCTTTCGTTTTAAAGAGATTATCGCTTTGAATATTGCCGACATTTGACAATATCTAATAAAGAACATTACCTTATTATGTGAAAAGCATAAAGCTCGTATTTTATCAAGGATGCTATAATATACAAATGGCAATAATTTATGTGATAAATGCAGAGGAGCTGATCTTTACATTTGTAGTAACTGACAATATATAAAGGCAATTTATTGTTAAATTTTCTTTTCTTGTGTCAATGTTGTTGCAAATTTATTGGTACGTCTTCAAATTTATGAGCGCATTGATCATTTTTTCAACAGAGTACACGATGACTTTTCAATTCAAGAAAACAAATATCCACCTCCATTTGACCATTTTATAAATGCTTTAAGGGAAATCTTTTATGCCGTTCTTTTACGTGAATAAGATTGATCGTCATGTCAGACAAATTAAGGAAATCAGTTAACTTGACGTGTAAAAAACATTTATACGAATTTTATGAAGAATTTGATGAATGTGTCTGGATATTTATCCGCCAGCTTAAAAACTTTCTTCAAAATAAAATTATTGATGTGAAATGATATAGGAATAATGTAAATGATATCGATACTACTTGACAATGTTGATGGATTCTTGTTAAAAAAATGCTTTCATGACTAAACACTTTTAAAAATAGTGCATGTTGCGCAATGGAAAATAAACTTTTCATATTATGTATTTAAGTCATTGAACTGAAAGTTTTATTTACTATTTGTAAAACTTTTGGATATATTTCTAATAACTATCACTGATATAAACAATGTTCTATTCAATTTTGTGGGATTTTCAATGGTTCTGCAAATACTTTACGACATATAATTCTTTTTTGTTTAGGAAAATGATATTGCAATACAAATATGTAGTATTACTTTTAAAATATCAACAAATAAGTGACAAATCGTCATGTTATATAAAATAATTGTCAAAACATTCTCTGTGATTGCATTTTTCATTAGTATATACTTTGTCAAGAATTCATGTGTGTTTTAGCTATAGGGAGCCAGCCGCTATAGTTGACACAGAATTAAGTGCTTTAACTGCAATATTATGAGAGGGTAGTTTACAAAACATAGTCTGGCCATTGCCCCATAATTTCACTTTACATTAAAAAGCGAAACTGTAGAAGACGTACCATCTATTTATGCCTTTAATTTAATCACAGATAGCATTTTAAAAACTGCTTAACTGCTCTGAAGCAGTGGTACATGTAGCCATATTTTTAGTACGGGCTTTCTATTTTAATTTTTATAGGTCATTAGAAAGACAAACTATCATATAAGTTTATTTGAATGCCCAGAGTAATTTCTTTTTAATATTCGTATTATGCTAGTTTTAGTCTTTTAAAAGCAAGCATGAAATAATTAAACTTCAACTATCATATATTTATATAAAAAACTTTTACTTTTCATACAAAATAATTAAGAGTAGTGATTTGAGCTTTCCTTAAAGAAAAAAATAACCGCATAAAATTTATCTAAATTTCTGTTACTTGGTGACTGCATATTCTGTTTTTGACCTTTATGATCGATATATTGTGATTCTGAAACTGTATTTTCTCATCTGTTTGAATGTTAGTGCAACCCTGAGATAATGAAGTAAAGAATAAGATAATATTTTCTAAGATGCTAAGCGGTATTATTTCAATAACCTATACATTGCCGATGTAAATATTAGCAACAGTTTGAGAAAATGCAAATATTTGAATAAATGTTGCAGGTGATATAGTTTGATCGGATTACTGTACATGAACAGTCAGGACACCATTACTACAATACAGCAGCAATAGTTATCTAAATATAGATTTATCCAACTTATCACTCATTATGAGGTGACCGTAAATGGTTTGCTATCCATTCAATGTATTAGAGGTCTTTGATCTCTTAAAACAATACAATATTTAATACAAAAAGGACTAGAAACATATATTATTTAAATGAATACAGATAAAGGATCACATAAAGGAGAGATTATAAGCTAATATGACAATAGTATAGCTTTTCATAGAATTTCAAAAAAATGATTTAAGTCAAAGATTAAAAAGCTGTTATTGCTTTAATATACGAAAACAGTAAACTTTGACGGAACGCAAAGCCTCGATAGTTATACAATTATGTAGAGTAGTTTAAACAGAAGACCATGCATAAAAATAAAATTCCCTCAAAACACACTGCCGTGCAAATGCAAAACAAACTATAAGCAAAAACGTGTGAACTGAATAAAACACACGCACACGCACACACGCACAAACACACACACACACACATCTGAAACGAGTTGTGGTTCTGTGATTGCTATAAATTTATTTTTTATACAACTAAGCTATTAGTCCACATTTTAGAGTAATCCATATTTAGCTGACGTTCTGTTAGAGATGGAGCAGAGAAACAAGAGAAGTTCATACTAGAGTAATTTCACTTGAATGAAACAAGTCTTGATCTAATCGACTGTGCCCTTCAATTAATTAGCAAAGGAGTTAATAGTGACACGAAAAAAACAACGAATTTTGCGGATATAGGATATTATCTGCTGTCTGTGTGTCAACCTCGTTTACGAAGACACACTTCAAGACTGATCAGATGAATTTTCTACACATTTAGAAAAAATGTAGATTTTGTTTCTAAATAGTAACAGAATTTCATGTATCACAACTAAATATCACCCTTAAGAAATTTGCTAGTCCATACCCGACATAACTCAGTCAATGTATTCTTGATATGTGATCGTGTACATATCACTTTACATTAGCAACAAACGTAATTGACAAGTCATATCTACTTGTAATTTAAACATGGATGTTGATCTATAACGAATATATCATGTTTACAACAACAAAAGATATGTGACTTCTTTTATTTGTATATTACAATTAAAAACTCAACAGTAAAAATGTGTAATATGCTGAGCTTTTTGGCTACCGGAATGTGCTTCTCCCGCCTAAACTGTTATGCAAAATGAATACACATTACGATGTAAGGTTTTATGTGACAGTCTATTCCGCTTTACGAGCTATGAAATGATTGTGTCAATTGTCCTCAGAGATTAATGAAATTGTCAGTACCAAATCAAGTATTTCATGTAATAAAGTGGCTGTGAGACACGATTCTTTAAGATAAAAGGGATTGATTGATAAATGTAGTTGGAAACTAATTGGAATGTTTTCATGCATTTTAGCTCGTAGACCGGTAAACTAATTGCAATACTATGTTTATAGGAAAAGCGTTTGTTCTGTTAAAGTTAAACTGACCGCTTTGGACAGTATCTTTTTACACACAGGCTGGTATTTTACAAAGATATCCTCTCAGAAAGAACTAGTAGCACATCTCATTCCTAGTGACTGGATCTTAAAATAACGCCCATACGTATATAATTGAGAGATTACTTTAGTCTACAAACCAACTATCTAGACATCCGGTTATTAATCGAAACCTGCAGAATACACTATTTCTTATATTTGATCTAGAGACCGAAAACTTTACATCGTCTATGCTGTTTTTACTGCTGTAACTATTAACTTGTCATTTAAGAATCGCCATTATCACAATTGTGCATGTATTATCGTATACAGAAAGTAAGTTGTTAATTTTCGTTCCCTTTTTTAGTTGAGTTGATAAATTTGTAAATCATAGAAATATCATCTTTTATTATGCATTTGAATTACGAGCTTTCTTTTTACTATTTATATCTTCTCATTTTCCTCGTTTGTATTTTAAAAAATTAAAATGTTTTTTTTTTCAGACAAACAGATTGGGATTTGCTGATAGAAAATGCAAAAAGTCGCAAAACAGAGAAAAATCCGCTGATTTTTCTTTGTTAACATGTAATAGGATAATAAAGTATATTGATAAATCGCTGATTGTTTCGTTTCATCCGATTTCTAATAAATGATCTTGAATAAGAATTATGAGCCTGTAAAGTGTGATTTACGTTTGGGACAATAAGAGGATTTATATTCCTTTTTTGGAAATAAATTTCTATCAATTTTGCAAGTAAACGTCATATAAAAAGTGTGTAATCATAATTAAAAATTCATATAAATGTCATCAGATTTCTAAAAGGGGGATTGCATGTATAATGAGGCATACAGTATATCCCGTCATTTTATAGCCTGAGGACAGCTTTGAACTTGCCATGAGTACGAGTAAAATCTTTCCGTGTAAAAGAGTGGAGGTTTCCCTGTGCGGCTTTGGTATATCGGTCATTTTAAAAAAATATATATACGTATTAACGCCTACTTTAGTTTTATCAGAGAAAGAAGGCTTAGTCCACCTGCGGCTTTGAATACTCTTTCCAGTATAGTCTATCACACGGAAGCGAATACTTGCATGATCGACAAATACATTTGACTTAGCAAAGTGAATTTGTCCGCTGAGAAAATTGAGGTTATAATATTCATAAACATGTTTGGATTTACACATTTCGCGATTCTTGATATGCAAATGCAATATTTCCATTCCAATTTTTTCATGGTCTCTGTTTGAACAACTAAGTTAAACGTGCTTTTTTAAATTGAGAATTTAAATATATATTGAAATTAGCATATCACAGATAACTTGGAGCTGCTTCGTGTATAGCCTTCCTTTTCCTAATGCTATGACATGTACAAAATGTACCAATGTTTAACCATGAATACAAACAGATGTAATTTACACTTTCATTTGCTTTAGAATTGGCTTGCCTTTCTTTACGTTACAATATACATTTTGTTGCATAAAGCATACCTAAAACAAACTGTTAGTCGAAAAAAGTCCATGCACAGTGTGCAACACTTCCTCCTATTTGCAATAGACGGTTTTACTTGATATGTTCAGGTTCTGCGGGTGTTTTTGCCTATTAAATAAGTCATTTGCATGGTAATACTCACAGTGCTAACTCGTTGCCATGCATTTTTGCTTGAACACTTCTTTTAATTTAATTTTCTCATTAAGCGCAATATATGTCAAAGTGAATTGTAATAAACAAAAGAAAAAATAAAATCACGGCCTTTTCCGAAACACACTGCTTGTATTGTATGCATCATGGTAGCAAGTTCTTGCAGCAATACCCTCTGGCTTACAAACTGTTTACGTCATATGATTTCTTTTTACAAGTAAAGAAGAGGTGTTCCTTAAGTAAAGTAGCGGGTGCTACTTCTAATATGAAAGCTTTTTGCCCACTAATGAAATAATCCTTCTTTTATTCGATGAACGTAGAATTAGAAATCATGGAATCCTAATTTTTCCGATAAGTAGATGATTACATCGTCTGAGACCCTTATAAACCCAAATAAAATATAAATACAATAGTAAACAGCTTTTAACTTCATTTGATGTAATGTCATCGAACTGGTTATCAAGGTTTTATGTTGGCAACATTACGTAATAGCTATCTGTCACAGTTCAAATGACTAAAAGCTGGCATCGTCTTGAATGGTGTAGTACTAGTATTTTGTCACGTTTTGTGTGTTTTCGTGGAGCATGAATATGTTTTACCTTTAAGCTATGACGACTGCGAAAAGTCATACACTACCCTCTTCTTAAATTAACATTTCTAATGTTTTTTTAAAGTTAACTGTGACTAAAGACTGCAGTAAGGGCAAGGATATTTAATTCTTTTGATTCATCGTTATTGAATGTATAATTATGTTTGTTTTACATATGTAGAGTTAAACATATTTGTAGAATATTTTTAACAATAATAACGATGTTTATATTTAAATGATCTTAATTTAACAAATCAACGTGGAAGAAACAGGAAGGAGTCTGATCATTTGATATAGTAACATTATCTAATCATTTTAAACTTCCTTATATGACAGTCTACGCCTTTAAAAGTTTTTTTTTCAACTTGGAGGGAACATTAAATGTTCGTTGTATGGTAGCTATTAGGAAGGTAACCTAATTCTAACTTGGGGTCACTGCCTGTGTGTGTCATATAAATATGGAAATTTTAATAACAAAAACAAAGGTTTCAAGCTGCGCTTTAATTCCACGTATTCTTGTAGAAGTACAAACTCCACATAGAGATTTGATTAGGTGTGCTATCAAATTACCGCGCACACAATATACCAAGTAACGTTTGTGATAGCAGTTGTACTGTATAAAGAAGTAACCGTTGTGGGAATTGTTAGAACATCGATTATCAGAAGACGAATTTGACCATTTCCTAAGATGGATTATACAATGCTGACCGACAGCAATAATTTTCCGATGGGTCTCAAGAAACGGCGTCATATCAGTGAGTAAATAGCGAATGTTTTGACATTTGAATAAAAAGACTGTAGAAAAATTCATTGGATTCACATCATTCATAAGCTAAAACATAGGACATATTGTATTTGATTGAATTTTGATTGAAATGGCCAATACTCTTTTTATAAAGTTTAAATATAATATATTTTTTAAAAAAGCTTACCAGTTTTAACCCAGATAATAATTAACTTGGCATTTAATTTTCTAACTAATGACAATATATAGCTTTTAAGCAATGTGTTCAAATCGTAACTTACAGATTAATAACAGAAATGAACGAATTAAAGTAGTAAACACAAGTCAGACTGACTTGCTAATTACTTTAATTTCTTCAGTCTTCTTCTCGATTTTATCATAAAGTGTCCTGGCAAAAATCAAAATACCCAGGTACATATTTACTTTATTTCGTTGGGAAATACAAATAAAACCCTTTGGCGAATAAAGCTTTGGCAAGTATATGATTTCTTCCCACTTTTGAAGATATTTTATGAATTATTAATAAAAATGTTATGTCTAAATCAGTGTTTTTTCTACAATTACACTACATATAATTCTTAAACAATCGGTAAATGAGGATCAATGAAACATACGCCAATGCTTGGTAATGCTATTTAATGTTGTTTTTTTGTCATGCGTTTTCTATTATTGAGGGTAAATGCCGCGAACCAGGCTAATGAAGTACAGAGTACCTTAAAACTTCAAGGAAATAACATAATATCCTCTGCTACAAATATAATGTTATTTTATAATAGAAATCATGGTCAGTTTTTCTCACATATGTATACTTTATATAGAATTTTTGTCGTTTTTCTCACAATGTATATTTTATAGAAATCTTTGTCAGTTTTCCTCACATTGTTATTTTATAATAGAAATCTTTGTCAGTTTTTCTCACATATGTATATTTTATAATAGAAATCTTTGTCAGTTTTTCTCACATATGTATATTTTATAATAGAAATCTTTGTCAGTTTTTCTCATAATGATTTTTTTTCTGTGATTTAGAAGACCATTAGGAGAATGTAAGTTCGTGCAATAGGGAGATTTATGTAAATGTGTTCTTAAAAAGTAACTCTTATTCAATCAAAACCAGCAGAACGTTCTCAGTGTTGAAGGATATTTTATACGGAGACACAGGAGACAAAAATGTTTTTAATATCGGGATTGGCGCATAATTTTAAAAGTCCACCTTTACAAACGTGATATGTATTTTTCTTTTGTAATTTCTATAAAATGATATCCTATTTCAATTTTAAATCTTTTAGCAGAAATCCTGGGATATTTGGAATGACCGAGGAGAAATATTGACCACTACAGTTGTTTGAATGTCTGTTGTGTTGTATTTATTGGTCAATACAATACGCAAGCTGATTTTCTGCTTTGACGCATGGTTTCGGAATAATTTGTGAAAACTTGTGGATTTTAAAGCCAGCAAAAATTTTCACGAGTTCGTGGATAAAATTCTATTTATCTAATTTATTACTCATTGTAAGATGGTCTTATTGTCTGTTGACGTTAAATCTTTTATTACATCAAAGTGAAAGAACAATCAGTAAACATTCTGTCTTCAAAGCATACAAAAAATTGGACACTGTAATCTCATTACGCTGTTAGTTTTGTAAGCAACGGATTTGTTTGACAATTCATTTTTAAATATTTTTAATATTGTTACATTTTCGTTAATTTATATTGAACGCGTCCATGATATTAGATAAGAAGTATACTTATTCTGTAACCTGTAAAATCATTCTCACAGGGAAACTGGAATGACAATCCAGTACATGACAACCAGGCTCAATCAAACAAATTTTGTTTCGATACTTAAATTGCGTCTACAACTTTACAAATGCTTGTATAACAATGATTTCAAAAATTAGACGATTAACATAATGATAACCTTACCAATATGTTGTTGTCAGAGTTTAACATGACATCAAATACGAACTGTTAGTGCATTTTTTGTCGTAGGTAAATGAAAGGTTGATTTTTATCATTTTACTTTAATAAAAACCATAGATAAATTGAAAATACACCTAACCAGATTTACAGTAACAACAGTTTCATTTTTTCAGACAAGGTTAATTTTTCTTTTCATTGGCGATGTTTTTTTTTGTAATTTTTGGATTTTTAACTAACTCAATTATATATATACAGCCTTTTTAGACACGAGTCGCTTATGGCATCAGGTATATTCATGACGTTTTGATGGGTTATTTGTTCTGAAAAGGAAATCAACCAGAGCTATCGTATAATTGTGAATCAATCAATTGGTTAACAATAATATCCAGTTATTCATTCGAGATAAAAAGGTCAATTTGCCGTATGCGTTTGCTGTAGCAGCGGTCGTTCCGGGAACCCACGGAAATTGAGACATATAGATCTTCATCAAATATGTACACAGCTCGATAAATTAACGGTATCATATAGGAAATCTATATTGACAATTATTTGTGAGGACAAAAACATGTATAATAAAATCAGACAAATAATAGCGATTTTGATGACAGAAACAATCCATGGTTTAATGAAGAATGTGCAGAAAAAAAGTACTTATTTTTTGGTATGTTGAATAAATTTCGCAACAATCCCAGTGATATAAATAGGGTAACTATGGTCAAAGCTAGAACAGATTATAAGAAATGTATAAGAAAATGCCGGTACAGTTATGATAAAGAAAACACTTACAAACTTACGAATGCCCGGTTTAAAAATGCCAAGTTATATTGGTTTATGTTGAAGGAGTCGGCTGGTGTAAAAAAAGCTAACATACCTTTATCGGCTTTTGAACAGTACTTTAAAGCGGTAAATAATCCAGCGGACAGTTTCTTTTTATTCCAGATGAAGACGTATTGTTTTTTAACGAAAGATATCAAAAGATGAATTTAAAGTTATGTTTGCAGAATTAAATGATATAATTTCTGAAAATGAAATAAATTCAGCAATAAAACAGTTAAAGCATAATAAATCAGGCGGACCAGATCTGATGCTCAATGAATTTTTAGCGCAGGTAGGGATGTTTTTGTACCATTTTGCACACGCTATTTAATAAAATTTTTGAAATAAAATACTTCCCAGAAAAATGGTCTGATGGATACATCATACCTCTGCACAAGAAAGGTAGTATTAACAGTGTTGAAAATTACCGTGGTATTACACTATTAAGCTGTTTAGGAAAGCTATTCACACGTATTATTAATAACAGGCTGAAAGAATGGGCAGAAAAGTATAATGTATACGTTGAAGCGCAGGCTGGATTTAGGCCAAATATGAGTACAGCTGATAATGTTTTTGTATTAAATGGTCTTGTAACTCATATGTTGAATCAATGGAAACAACTGTATGCACTGTTTGTGGATTACACTAAGGCTTTTGATTATGTTGTAAGAGATAATCTATGGTATAAAATGTTACAACTTGGATTACGGGGTAACATTTTAGACATTATTATTTCAATGTATGAATCTGTTAAATCCAGAGTTAAGCATTTAAATAAGCTTAGTGAAGAATTCACATGTATGCTTGGCGTGAGACAAGGGAGTGCTTATCTCCCTTTTCTCTTTTACATTATTCATAAACGATCTAGAAGACGTATTTATACATAGTGGTATGGAAGGGATTGATGTTAATATGTTTAAGTTGTTTTTATTAATGTATGCAGATGATATTATTATTTTTGCAAATTCAGCAAATGAACTCCAACAAAGCCTTCACTTATTGAGTGACTATTGTAAAACATGGAAAATGAAGGTAAATGCAGTCAAAACAAAGGTAATGGTTTTCAAAAAGGGGAAGACTGCCAAAAATCTAGCCTTTTTATTACGAGGGCGAAACTGTAGAAATCGTAAATTGTTTCTCGTATTTGGGTATTGCTTTACCAGTGGTGGATCGTTGAGCACTGCGCAAAATACATTAGCCGGTCAAGCACAAAAGCAGCTTTCATGTTAAACAAGTACTTGTTCAAATTTACATAATTACTCCCAAACATAAGTTAGATTTTTTGATAAATTAGTAGCACCTATTTTGAATTATTGTAGTGAAGTATGTGGATTCGCAAACGATATGTCTATTGAAAGGGTACATCTACAATTTTGCAAAAGATTACTAGGTGTAAAAAAACTACACAAAACGATTTTTATATGGTGAACTTGGTAGAACAACGTTTAAGTATATTCATTATTACAATATTATTAAGTACTGGGTAAAGATTTTACAGGCAGAAGAAAACAAATATGTATCTCGAGTTTATAGAATGTTAAAGGCAGATTTTGAAAATGCACCAAATAAAATTAATTGGTGTTCCTTACTTAAGAACCTGTTATGTTCACTAGGTTTTTATAATGCCTGGTTAGAACAAAATGTTGGCAATGCGGATTTATTTCTTTATTTTAGTAAAACAAAGATTAAATGACCAATTTGTACAAAACTGGCATAGCAGAATAAATGATTCTAGCAGAGGACTATTTTATAGGCATATAGCCTCCTTTCAATTTCAACCATATTTAGAGTGTTTCACTATTACTAAATTTTGTCAGTCACTCACCAGATTAAGAGTTTCGTCCCACAGATTACAGGTTGAAGCAGGTCGTTGGACTAGACCAACTAAGGTACCAGTAAACGAAAGAAAATGTAATTTTGCAATGTCCTTGAAGACGAGTATCATTTTGTTATTGAATGTACTTTTATATGATGATCTGAGAAAACAATTTATCCATAAACAATTCTGAAACGACCAAATATGTTCAAATTCATAGAACTAATAAACTCAGAAAACAAGAATGTCATCAAAAAATTAGGGATGTTTGTCCACAATGCTTTTTAACAAAAGAACTGAATTATTATATACATAAGTAATAGGAATATATTTCTAAGAACAATTTTGACGGAAAAATCTTTTACAGTAAATAAACTCTGGATCAATTCAAAACACTAAATTTATTTACATGGTTTGTAGATTTTATATACTTCAGTGTGAAAGAAATAATTAGGCTATATTTTATGTAAACTCCTATGATTTCGTTTCGATAGGAGTTACTAAAAATTCATATTTTGTAATTACGCAACCTTATAAAGAAATAAAACCAACAAGTTGATCTTTTTTTTAAAGGTTGACTAGTGTTTTGGATAAATTTTCCAGAATTATATACTAAAATGCTTGTGTTTATATATGTTATAATGTAACAGTTAGATTCCTTGTTTTTATGTGAAACTTATTATAATTTTATATGTGTCGCTATGTTATATATATATATTAAATATATTCTAAAATTGTGAAAGTTTGAAACCTTCTCCACATATACATGTGTATGTTGAGTATTATGTTTAGTTTTGTTTTGTTAAGGCACTGTTCGCCATCATATCTTTATTGTTAGGTCCTCATGGGCTTTTAAGCCTAAAGGAATTTGATGAAATAAACTTGAAACTTATAAACTTTAATATCTAATATTGTGGGAAACGTTTGCACATGGTTATTTATCCCTTGGGGTAATGCCAATAGTTGTTTGTCTTCATTAATTGCTTAGAGTGTACCTGTCTTCCGCCCTCCGCCCCTTTCTCTCGCACGTTCAAATGTTTCATGTGAGAAGTAATGTCTGTATGTGTGCAGTAATCAGAGAATAGATGACTTAGGCGAATGAAGCATTTGAATGAAGCACAATATATGTATATAAAACACACTTGTCTTGATAGATGCCAAAGCCCAGTTTTTATTTAATGTTATAAGTACGTACATGTCATGAGAAAGATATAATTTTAGGAGAAACTATCTACTTTGCTCTTGCATATGGTTTTTTGTTCTTCGGAGGAAGTTTTGAGACAATATGTAAGTCTTACTATTGTTTACACCATTTCTTCGATTGTGTTTACTCCGAAAAAAGGAAAATAATTTCTTAAAAAGCCACAGATCAACATTCTGAACTCAACCTATAAACCTACAAAATAAGCATTTCCGTTTTCGGATATGAATGATTGTATTAGTGCAACAGACTTATTCATTTATTTCTGAAGAACGAGTTAAGTCTTGCACGTATAAGCGCGTATTCTTTTTAATTATAAACAACCCTTTACCCGCAGCATGGTAGTGTTAGGGCTGATTTTGGTGAAAATATCTTACATAACACTTTAAATCCCCAAGCTATCAACACCCTGATCATATGTGTATGTGATCTGCGTCGAGATTCTGTAGAACGTCATGACGACATATAACACAGCAATCCGTCTAAAAATAAGACGTCAAGTGGTGAAAAACTGGCCATGATGATAAAAAAGAATTCAACACGTCTTTTGTAAAAATACAATATGAACTTATTAATTTGAAATTATTATTTTATAACGTCAGATATTTTTTGTTGTAAAGCCGAAAGTTTTTCGCTATTTCAAATAGATTTTAACGAAAAGCAAAAACACTAACTTTATGGTCGAATTAATTTTGTTCTAAAAACGTATAGTTTTACAAAAGTCGCCAAAAATGTGTTGCATACCGATCTAAAAAGCCGATTGCGTAACCAGACTCACATTTAGGCAGCCTTCACGGTTGAAAAATGGAGAGCGAACATTTGTCGTATTTCAATTAATTTTTTCCTTATTGGTTTGAAACTTTTGGTCTTTAACATTTATTTTTTTACAAAATGAATTTAAACATCTAAATAACTCATCTTGTTTGATGTCGCCACGACTAAAACTTTTAATTATGTCGTTTTACAAAACGTCTAAAGTCTTCTAACAAAGTCTATTACATCTGTCATTGTGCAAAAATCTGTACGTTTTACATCGAAACAAAATACGTTTTAACCAGTTTCTTTTAGTCTTTGTGAAAATGAAAAAGTCAACAAGATAAAAACTTAGTTATCACAAAATGTTTTGTTTCAAATTAATAAGTACAACTTTTATTTCGTGAAAAATCATTACGGCAAATAATATACTTAAGATGTTGTCAATTCCACGAAGTCGATTTAACCAGAATTTTCTGGTCTTTTTGTAAAACAATAAATGTTAGAGACCAAATATTTAACATCAATACATAATAAATTAATGTGAAATATGCACAAAATATCTCGCAACTGGTGGCCCTTTAACGCTTCCGTATATGTTCTTTATTTCCTCCATATGCAAAGATGTATGTCAAGGTGATAATTTCATAATTTCATGTAAGGGAAGTATGTGGTAAACCCGCAATTACCATGTAGACAAGACGACTTGATGCTGTCGAAATTCTTTTCGAAGATATCGGATAATTTATGTCGATAAGACTGCTACATGCCAGTATGTCCGATAAAATTGTGTTTTAATACTACAACTATTATGTAGACAAGACGTCGTCAATATCACGACATATCGTGTTATTTCACAGTATGTCAGCATAAATACTCTAACATAATCATATCACATACGCTCCGATAGTTAACCGATCGTTCCGAGGCCTACCATATTTGCTATGTGTATTTTGACATAGTTACGTTGTCATGCATATTTCTTCAATTTTTTGCACTTGGCAAAATCGTCTTTGCAAAGGCGTTGCCCTTTTATAGTCAATGATTAAACTGCAGCGTGTACCGTGTCTGCTGCCCTTCTCTCATAGATCGAGAATTCTTTCTTCTATGCACAGGACTGATTGGATGTGTGATGTGATTGATGGTGCTAAGGGATTATTTTTTTTAAATAGATGGTTGTAAAGACTATATCGTGATCTAATTCCACTTAAATAATGATATATCTTTGAGAATGTCACGAATCATCAAGTTTTGATAGTGTTATAGACAGAATAATAAAAATTCTTTTTGTTCATTTTTTTATTGCGAAAGGAATGCCCTAATTTTAGTGATTGGCTAATCTATTCAAAGATTCATACTGCACACTTTTAGCGAACTTTTGTGCTAAGCAATGTTGCGTCCAGGAAAAATAGCAACAATGTGCTATAATTGCCAAATGTTTAAGTGTTTCTGACATTGAGTAGTCATTAAGGGAGAAAATGTCTGACAATTAACTTGACTGATGTCTTGCTTCACTTAAGACGTTCTATAAGAGGTGCCAAATTTACCACTAACAAGATGCTCACCGACTAACCCAGCCAAAACAAATAGCTTTTAATGACCTCTGACCAAATAATTAAATAACTCTTCCCATCAGTAATTACGTTCTAGATAACAGGATTGTTGCTAAGTTTATTACATTTTGTTCTCTGAGTGTATGTCAGATATTTTGAAAGTCCATCTGAACAGCAAACAAAATGTATATCTATGTGTCTTCGAAACTTAGTTATTCTTATTGTTAAGTTTGCTGATATATAGATCCCGAGTATTTCAGATGGTTTATCTTGCTTCGATTATTAACGCTTAATATGTGGATATTTTTATAAGAAGGCTTTACGTTATGCTCGAACATATTTCCTATGGCACGAGGTCCAAGCGAATTTGTTTGAGTGTAACAACTTTCAGAAGTATTTTTTGCGGGGTTCCCTGGGTTTGAAAGATGACATTTGCTGCGGAAATATCATTGTGTTTCAATAGTCTTAAGGAAGTAAGCTTATTGATTTGATTTTGTTTTCTATTCGTTTAGACCATCGTTTCAAAACATACAATAGACATTCTTATTATACCCTTTGGATGCCATTAATTTTCGGTACATTACTGGAGTTAAATTCCATGAGCAATTAAATTAGAATAGTTCAGACAAATCAGTGATTACTTGGTCTGAAAGAACAATATCAATCTCCATATTACTACATAGCGATTTGTACGGAAATTGTTGTGACAAATGGCAATCTATCTATCGCATTTCAATGACACTTTGACTTTGCTGTAGCGTGTTATGTAAGTTAAAGATGGTGCAGCATTGGCATTTTATTAATTTGATTTACATCTTACATAAAAATGTGATAAATTTCTTACTTCTTCCAGTTTAAAAAGTACAAACTGACTTCAATGCGATAACAGCTTAGGGACGTCGACAGTTCAAATTAATGACAATTAACTACATGTATTTTTCGATATATGTGTAGCATGTTCAGCATCTCAAAATAATAGAAGTAATGTAACATGTCCAGCACATCCCGTGCATGTACAGCATCTCAAAATAATAGAAGTAATGTAACATGTCCAGCACATCCAGATACTAGTAGGAATGTATCATGACCAGCAGTTCCAAATACTAATAGGTCTGTATCATGCCCAGCACATCCAGATACTAGTAGTAATTTATCATACCAAGCAGTTCCAAATACTAGTAGTAATGTATAATGTCCAGCACTTCCAAATGCTAGTAGTAATGTATCATGCTAAGCAGTTCCAAATACTAGAAGAAATTTATCATGCTAAGCAGTTCCAAACACTTGTAGTAATTTATTATTCTCAGCAGTTCCAAATACAAGTAGTAATGAATCATGCCCAGCAGTTCCAAACACTAGAAAAAATTCATTATGTCCAGCATTTCCAAATACTAGTAGTAATGTATCATGCTCAGCATCTCCAAACACTAGTAGTAATGTATCATGCCAAGCAGTTCCAGATAGTTTTTAACTGAAAGGCGGTTCTATCTACACACTTGCATTTAACAGACTTTGCCGCGCTTACAAGTTGTTAAGGCACGTGTTTATCTAGGTGCACTTAACCGAGTTAGAAATGCAAAGATTTCCCCTGTTGGACATTTTCATTTGAAAGACGCTATTGTTTTTATTTCATTGTAGTCATTTTTGCGATGAATTATTGAAACTTTTACAAGAATTCAAATTTATATTGTCTTTGTTGTTTATGAAATTTGAATAAATTGGATGTGTTCAGTAGATTGAGCATACAAACAGATGCAGCTAAGGCTGTGAAAAATGCAGATCTTATTACAGAGGCTATAGTGGAAAACCTTGAAACAGCTGTTCTCGAGACTGGACAAGACTGCTCCTCAGCATACAATTTTCACGAGTAAAACATCATCAATACCCATCAAAGAAATAGCTGTATCCACATCTAGATTTGACAGATTTGGTGGTCTTCATAACTTTAACCCAGTGCCTATGATGAAACTGCTTGAGGTAATAAGGATACCAGAAACCACTGATGAGACATTCGATGTTCTTCTTGCCTTTGGTAAAGCAATGGGAAAAGTGACAGTGAACTGTAAATATACACCTGGGTTCATTGTCAATCGATTGCTTGTTGCTTACATGATGGAAGCAGTGCGTATGGTTGCGAAAGGTGATGCCTCACCACAGGATGTTGACACATTACTTCTGCTGAATAAATTGGAAACACGATAACACTGTTAAAATAAATATTTTGCCACTTTTGCGTTTTAAACCATTTGGTGTAATTTATGCTTTGTCAAAAGGCCATTAACGTACTATAAAAAGTAAAAGCAATCGTTTTTTTTTTCGGATCAATTTTGGTGTCTTTATGCTTAAAAGCAGCAGTATGCTCATTGTCCTAACCGCACAAAAAATCAAAATGACAGAAAAACAAAAAGTACTCTGATAATGTGTTCATCTTTATTTTGCAGCAAGATCTTATCGACATGTCAGCTATTGCATTTAAGAACATTTATTAAATTTTAGTTGACATGTTATATGTATTTTATAAGTATTAGCAGAAAACCTCATGAATAGCTTTAACGAAGCTACCGCATATTTGTGTTACAATATAAACGAAGTTTTATTCAAAGTTTATATGGTAACTTGCATCGAATACTGTAGAACATTCAAAAGAAATCATACAGGCATGGGCAAACTTGGTATTGATCACAATTTACATATGCTAATACAAACACTGTAGTGTAAATACTAGTCTATCAAAGTTTTGTCCCAAATGATGTATCAATGTTTAATCGTTGGACAAAGGGATTGTCAAAGCATTGGTTTTTTTTCCAGTAAAGACGCTTGTTTCCCTTACCATTAAAACATGATGACGAAACAGTATACAATTTTTCTATATATGTTCACTGACAATACGCGATGACGTATTTTTTTCTAACTAGCCATTTTACTCTTGCAAAGTGTAACTTGCAATATATGTCACTGTTCCTCCTCCTCTGATGTCTAGTTCTCCGTGTTTATATGAACGTCTACTGTAGTAAATATCAGTAAATAACACGCGTTTATGACAGATTTTTGAATACGCATTGATAGATAGATCTGCCATGAAAGAATGTAGTCTACGTTATATATCTCTTGTCATGCTTTAGCAATTATTCTTAACTGGCGGATATAGAAATCTCATCACTCTTGTAATTATAAAAATCGTTGTATACAGATTAATCGTTGTAGACAGAAAAGTCGTTGTAGACAAAGCAATCGTTGTTGACAGAGCAATCGTTGCAGACGATGGTAGACACAACAACCGTTGTAAACAAGACAATCGTAGTAAACAGGACAATCAATATAGACAGGACAATCGTTGTAGACAGGAAAATCGATGTAGGCAGGACAATCGTAGTAAACAGGACAATCGTAGTAAACCGGACAATCGTAGAAGTCAGGACATTCGTTGTAGACAGACGATAGTAGTAGACAGGACAATCGTAGTAGACAGGACAATCGTATTAGACAGGACAGTCGTTGTGGACAGGACATTCGTTGTAGACAAGACAATCGTTGAAGACAGGACAATCGTAGTAGACAGGATAATCGTTATAGACAGACAATGGTAGTAGACAGGAAAATTATGTAGACAGACAATCGTTGTAGACAGACAATCGTTGTAGACAGACAATTGTAGTAGACAGGAAAAACGTTGTAGACACGACAATCGTGGTAGACAGGACAATCATTTTAGACAAACAATCGTTGTAGACAGGACAATCGTTGTAGACAGGCAATCGTTGTAGACAGACAATTGTTGTGGATACAGATTTCTTCCCGTGTAAAGACACATTTAAACATGTAATTTTCTACTAAATAGGAATGCAATATTGTAAATGAATATTGAAAATAATCAAAAATGAAAACACCACCAGAAATTATTTAAACTTTCTGAGCGATTAAACTTTTGAATGGAACTTTCAGTCGTAGCCTCTGATTAAACACTGAATTTCTTTAGTACTACATCTCGGACACATTTTTATTATCGAGCGCTATATTCCCTTTTTTTCTTAAGTAACCTTGTTGACGCTGCTCCAAAAACATTTTTGTGTATGTTGCTTGGGTTTAGAAGCTATTCGTAGTTACGTTTTCCAAGCAAAGGTGGAAAGTTTGTATCTTAGTCGTGACATATTTCTTTTTTAGAAAATATATACGTATTAACGCCTAATTTAAAATTTCGATCTATTATACATTTAGGGAAATGCAAGGCCCGCTGAAGAGAAGGCTTAGCCCATCTGCAGCTTTGAATACGCTTTCTAGTACAGTCGGAAGCGAAAACTTGCATGATTCACAATTACATGTGGCTTGGTCTTAGCTTAAAATCGGGGGAAAATGTCTTTACCTTTACAGAAGGCTTAGTCTACCTACAGCTTTGAATACGTTTTCGTACGGAAGCGAATACTTGCATGATCAACAAATATATTTGACTCAGCAAAGTGAATTTCTCGGATGAGAAAATTGAGTTTATAATACATGTATGTATAAACATGATTGGATTTACTTCTATAGGCTTCTGAATTTTCACGATTCTTTATATGTAAATGCAACATATTCCAGTTCCCATTTTGTCATCGTCTGTGTTTGAACAACTTAAGTGTTTTTTAAAACTGAGAACTTTATATATATTTAAATTAGCATAACACATATAATTTGCAGCTGCTATGTGATTAGCCTTCCTTTTCTTGGGGCTATGATATGTACCGTACATATATTTAGCCTTGAATACAAACAGATGTTATTTACACTTTCAGTTGCTTTAAAATGGACTTGCCTTTTTACGTTTATTTATACATTTTGTTGCATGAAGAATTTTAGAACAAGCTTTCAGTCGGAGAATGTCCATAAACTGTGGAATACTTCCTCCTATCTGCAATGGACGGTTTTACTTGATATGTTCCGGGTTCAGTTGGTGTTTTTGCCTTAAATTAAGTAGAATCTAAGTTATTTGCATACTCACAGTGCAAATTCGTTGCCATGCATTTTAGCTGGAACGCTTCTCTTAATTTATTTTTCTCATTTAAAGCACTATATGTCATAGTGAATTGTACTTAACAAAAGAAAGAGTCATGGTCTTTTCCCAAACACACATATGTATGTTTCATGGTTCTAAGTTCCTGACGCAGCACCCTTTTGCTTACCAAATGTTTACGTCATATGGTTTCTTTTTATCAGTAAAGAAGTGACGTTCCTTTAGTAAGACAGCGGAGCTGTTTCTAATATAAAAGCTTTTCTGCCCACTAATATAATAATCCAACTCATATTCCAAGAAGGTAGAATAAGAAATCATGGAATCCGAATTTTTCAGATAAGTAGATGATTACATCGTCTGAGACCCTTATAAACCTTGATAAAATATAAGTACAATTATAGTAAACAGCTTTCAACTTCATTTGATGTAAATGTCATCGAACCGGTGATCAAGGTTATATGTTGGCAACATTAAGTAATAGCTATCTGTCACAGTTCAAATGACTAAAAGCTGGCATCGTCTTGAATGGTGTAATACTAGTATTTTGTCACGTTTGATGTATTTTTGCGGAGCATGAATTTTCACCATGTTTTACACTACACTAGTCACTTCTTACATTCACACTTGCATAATTATGTTGTTTAAAAGTTAACTATGACTAAAGCCTGCGGTTAGGCAAAGGATAATAAAGTTTTTAGATTCATTGTTATTCAAGGTAAAATTATATTAGTTCTTTATATGTAAATTAAACATATTTGTAGACTTTTGTTCTGCAATGATATCGATGCCTACATGAAAAATGAACTAACCTTAACAAATTAATGTGACAGAAACAAAAAGGAGTCTAGTCAGTTGATATAGTAGCATTATCTAATCATTCTAAGCTTGCTGATATATCTCCGCCTTTATAAGTATGTGTTCAACTGGAAGGGATAAACAATTGTCCGTTGTGTGATAGCTATTATTAGGAAAACCTAAGTTTCACTTTGTAATTGGCCACTGCCTATTGATTTGTGCATTTGCATACGGAAAAAGCTGCGCTTTAATTCCACGCATTCTTGTAGAAGTAACTGCTGCGGGAATTGTAAGAACATCGATTATCAGACGAAAAATTTGACCGTTTCTTAGATGGATTATACAATGCTGACCGACAGCAATAATAGGCCGATGTTTCTCAGGAAACGGCGTCATATCAGTGAGTGAATAGCGAATGTTTTGACATTTAAATAAATAGACTGTATGATTGCATTTGATTCACATCATTCATAAGCTAAAACATTGAATACATTGCATTTGATTGTATTTTGGTTGAAATGAACAAGACTCTTTTCAAAGTTCAAATATAGTACATTTTTAAATAAGATAACAAGATGTTACCAAGATAAAAATAACTTGGTATTTAATTTTCTAGCTAATGACAGTATATAACTTTTAAGCAGTGTACCCAGTATCTAGCTTACTGATTAATAACAGAAATGAACAAATTTAAATAGTAACGTCAGACTGATTTCTCCAGTCTTTTCCTCGATTTCATCATAAACTATTGTGGCATATATCTAAGTATCCGGTACATGTTATCTTTATTTCGTTGGAACACGCATATTTACAAATAAAACCCTTTGGCGAATAAAGTTTTGACAGCTTTAGCAAGTACATGATTTCTTCCCATTTTTGAAAGAGATTTTATAAATCATTAATAAAAATGTAAAGTCCAAATCATTGTTTTTTCTCCAATTACACTACACTATTTGTACATATAATACTTTAACAATCAGTAAATGAGGATCAATGAAACATACGTCAATGCTAAACAATGTTATTTAATGTTTTTGTCAGGCCTTTTCTATTTTTTCGTGGGTAATTGCCGCGTTTGTCTTATCTCCTAGTCCAATAAAGTATAGAGTACTTTAAAAATTTAAGGAAATAACATAGTATGTTCAGCTTCAAGTGTTTTGTTATTTTATAATAGAAATCTTTGTCAGTTTTTCTCACATATGAATTATTTTCTGTGATTTAGAAGACCATTAGGGGAATGTTTGTTCGTGCAATAGGGAGATATATGTAAATGTGTTCTCAAAAACTAACTCTTATTCCGTCAAAATCATCAGAACTTTCTCAGTGTTGAAGGATATTTTATAAGAAAACACAGGACACAAAATTGTGTTTAATACTGGACTGGAAGCATTTTAACTAACATTTTAAACCCCAAAATTACGAAAGGTTGTTATTTAAACTACTGCGTGTACCCGTGTATCCTGGCTCTTGTCTTTTCTCATGGTTCCAGGACTCTGTCTTCTTTTCTTAAAGACTGATTGTGGAGGGATGTTGTGTTTGATACTGTTAAGGGATTACTTTTTTAAATGGACGTATGTATAGACTGTATGTAGATCATGTTCCACTTAAGTAATAATTTATATTTTAGGTAGAATGCCAAGAATCATCAAGCTTTGATATCGTTATTGATGCAATTATCATTGTTGCTAATTTGTTGTTCAAGTGAATGACCTAATTACATTGCTTGACTGGAAGAATATAGGCCTTATGCTATACATTTCAGCGAATGTTTGTGTTTTATAAGCTATAATTATTGTGACAGAAATGCCTGTTTCTAATGAAGAAACCCCACACATTACTGAAATTTGTACTTTTAATCTACATGTCCTTTAATTATGTAATAAATGGACAAAAATAGGTCCGTTTTTTATTATTATTCTTAATTTGGAAAGTAAAACAAATCAGGAAATCATGTGCGTTCGTTAAACTATATATATATATATGTTAGTTTCTTTTAGCAAAACGTTTCTCAATAAGTTTCAAAATACGACTACACCTAGCAATGTTGCGTCCAGGAAAAATAGCAACAATGTGCTATAATTGCCAAATGTTTAAGTGTTTCTGACATTGAGAAGTCATTAAGGGAGAAAATGTCTGACAATTAAATTGAATGATGTCTTGCTTCACTTAAGACGTTCTATAAGAGGTGCCAAATTAACCACTAACAAGATGCTCACCGACTAACCCAGCCAAAACAAATAGCTCTTAATGACCTCTGACCAAATAATCAAATAACTCTTCCCATCAGTAATTACTTTCTAGATAACAGGATTGTTGCTTAGATTATTACATTTTGTTCTTTGTGTGCAAGTCAGATATTAAGGAGTTCCGCCTGAACAGCAAACAAAATTTATATCAACGTGTCTTCGAAACTGAGTTATAAGTTTCTAATTGTTAAGTATGCTGACATATTAGATCCCGTTTACTGAATATTTCACATGGTTTATCTTTCTTCGATTACTTAATATGCTGAATATGTTGATATTTTTATAAATAGAATTAACGTTATGCTTTGAATCCTGGCTTTTGTTGTCTAATAATGATTTATTACAACTACCCGCAAAATCATTCCCGTTTTTTTCTTTCGTATTGACGTTCAATTTTAAACATCATTAATGCAAATGACAAATAGGTATTGAACTCATTGAAATACTTTAGCATCCCTAGGTTATAGTTCTTAGTTTTGAAATTAAAGTACAAACTGGAAAGTGAACAAAAGAAACTTTCCTGGGTCTAATGTTATAGTTTATTCACTCATGAATTCTTTTTTAAGTGACAAATTAGTTTATCATCAAGGCGTTTTATCTATAATATTGAATGTATAGGTTTTTAGGCCCTATTAATTTGATAATCGGAACCGAAATATTTTTGACGTACATTTCAATCAGCGGAATTGAACCTGAACTCGAATTCTTATTCAAAGCGTCTATATAGTTCGAGATGTCTGAACAAATACAAGTGCTTGTGCTTATATGACTGAAAAATGATACATGACAACTGAAAAAACAGTCATTCCGTTTAACGTATCAGTAGACTCATATTTTCAGTCGTTTTCCATAGAAACATCATGTTAACAAACCGCCTGTAATATATAATGCTGTAATAAGGTTATGTTGGTACTAAGACGTACAGCGAGCATATGACCATTGTAGAAACAATTGTTAAGAATATGTTACGACAAATATGAATGAGAAAATTACGGTCGAAAAATGAAATTAGTCTGCACCTCGTGTACGGTAATGACACAGATCTTAAACATACACACTAATCTAACCGTCATCTTCTCTACAATCAAAGTGTCACGTTACGGAACAAGTTTGCATTCCATGCGGAGTTTTTTTTATAAAATGATATCCGTTCCACCGCTGTTCATAGTCTAATTAACAATGATTTGGGGTTTTGGTGCGCAATCTATGCATTTTACTCACGTTCTTTTTCATTTTGTCATGTTTGAAAGCTTCATTAAGGCTTTTTTTCCTATTTTTCAAGCTTGCCTATTCAAGAAACAAAATGTGTTTCCTGTTTTCGTCAAAGCTATTTTTTATCTGTCACGTATAATTGTAGCTCGATCTGTGTTTTCTATTCCAGCCAGTTTGATATGAAAACGGTCGAACATATTTACTAAGAGACAAAATTCGAGCGAATTTGTTTAAGTGTAACAATTTTCAGAAGTATTTTATGTGTGGTTCCTATGGTTTGCGAGATGACATTTGCTGTGTATATCATGGTATGTCAACAGTCTCGAGGAAGAAAGGTTGTTGATTTTATTTTGTATCCCCTTCGTTTAGACCATCATTTAAAAACAGACGATAGACAATTTATTATACCCTTTGGGTGCCATTAATCATCGGTACATTACTAGAGTTAAATTCCATGAGTAATAAAATTAGAATAGTGATGAATTGGTCTAAAGTACAACAATTATCACTTAGTGATTTGTGTGGAACTATTGTGACAAATGGCAATCTATCTGTCGCACTTCAGATGAAACTAGGCTTTTGTTGTAACGTGTGACGTAGGGTTAAAGGTGGTGGAGCATTGGTATTTTATTAATTTGATTAACATCTTGCATAAAAATGTAATATAAATTTTGATCTAACGGGCGCTTAACACAGGAAATCAAATAAACATGTTTTCATATACATGTTATACAATTACATAAACACAACTATGGTATCAAACATTAAAAATTTCTCGTGCTGAATCAGGGAAGTAAAGGAAATTTTAAAAATGAGGAACTAAAGAATACTTGAGGCTTGGAACGTTTATATTTGATAATTACTCTAATAAAAAATTTATTATCCAAAGCTGCAAGGATGTGTGAATCGCAGAGTTTGCATTTTAATACATTACATATACTTTATTTTGGCTGGCCTAAAAATACGCATACTGACCTCCAAATATGCCCGTGTCTCGATCTGTAATCATGAGTGAGTATCAAAGGCATCTGCTTAATGAGGGTGCTGATGCTGTGCCCGAAACTTGTAACCTATTGCTGCTAATCTGCCCCTGTGGATATTCCAAATTTTGGTGTTACAAATGTCTCTTTTATGATAATATTTGACGTGATAATGTAATGAAATTAACATAAAAAGTAAATTGTCTTTCCGTAAGATAAATTTTCTTTCCGAACTTTTGTCATGACGTTTACTGTTTTGAAGAAAAAGGTGTGTCTTCATGACAATAATATAATGAATAAAACATATAAATACAATAAAAAGTAGTGTCCAGCAGTTCCAAAAACTAGTTTTAACTCATAGACAATTCTACAGTTATAAAAAAAAATTGCCTCGATTCTGTGAAAATATCAACAAGTGGCAAAGGCATATGTTTATAGGGGAAATAAATGATTTGTCACAAGATCATTACTGTACTTCGACTATAAAAAGGATCTCAGTCATTTTATTTGGATCAATTAAGGTGTCTGTGTTCTACGTTATTATAAGAAATAGGAACCTTGTCCTAACCGCACCTCAGAATCAGTGACAGAAAAACGATAAGTAATCTGATGATTTGTTTATCCTTATTTTGCAACAAGATCTTATCGACATGTCAGCCTTTGCAGTCATGAGCATTTGTTAATTTGACATTATCAAGAAATCTCAAAAACACTTTCAACACGGTCATTGCGTATTTGCATGACTATATAAAACTTCAGGATTTATTTAAAGTTTATATGGTAATCTTCATGGATCACTTTCGAAAATCGGTTTGTATCAGTAAGATTTGAACTGTTATATTAAACGAATTCTACAAGCATAGGCAGCAATGAGCAATTCATACATCTCAGAAAATATCTGAGTCAGTAAAGCAAAAAGGGGATAGACGCTTAGAAAGTCAGTGTCAGGTGTTCTTATTACCGGATAAAGTTTGAACTGATACCAATTTTTAATGAATAACAGTAACAAAATATTCTTTCTCCCATACTCGTTACATATATTCACTTATTTCTTCTTGGCTAACTTGGCATGTCGACGCAAGCCTTTTTAGTGCCTATGTGTTTCGTGTCGGCGGAAATATACCAGTTATAACGGCCAAAAGTGAACCCATGTGTTCAGTTCATACAATAAATTTTAATCGACTACTTGCTTTCATGATTTCGACACACTCAAACTCTGACGAAAATCATTCATTCAAACATAACACAAAGATAAATACATTTAAGATTATTTAGTTCAAGAACTAAAACGCCACATAGTGCTCACCATTTGCAAAGCATAGTCAATCCATACAGTTAAGGGTATAATCAATATGATTTACCTGTATACATGTACGAAGAAAGTAATCATACTACGACCCACCATACTAAATACCCACCATACTAAATATGCGTTGATAAAGGCAATAATAAATGAACACTTATTATTGAAGACAGTGTAATCCTGGCACTACCTTTACTAATCTGTGCATCAAATTATCACATTTGAAAAGAATACGTGTTGAATACAGTACCCCCGTCGTCCAAATGGCAATATCACTTCTAGAAAGTATTGCAGTATTTCCAGTATTTTTTACTAAAAGTATGCCCTATCGAGCAAGATGAAAGTAGCAATTTTGTTTGTTTCTGTTATTTAACACGTTTGATTAGATGATATAAGAAAAGAAGGTACTTTAGAATACAAAGGTTTTTTTCTGATGTTGTCTCAATTGTTATGATTTTAAGTTATCCGAGGTACTCAAGCTGAGCTGTTGTGATCGTCTGGTGTCCGTAATCTGCTTGTTTGTCTATTATATAACGTCCTCATACGCCTGGCACTTTTATTACTACTACTGCTAAGGTTTCACGAACACGCTATTTCAACAACAAGAGGGCCAAGATGGCCCTATATCGCTCACCTTGGTACAAGTCCACTTGCCTGGTGGAAGATCACTAGATAATGTTATATACCAAATAAGTTTTCCTATATACGCCTTTGTAAAACAAATGACCCCCCCCCCGGGCAAGGTCGATTTTTACCCCAGGGGCATAATTTGAACAAACTTTGAAGAGGTCTACTAGGCAATGCTACAGGCCAAATATCTAAGCTCTAGGCCTTGTGGTTTCAGAGAAAAAGATTTTTAAAGTTTTCCCTATATAAGCCTATGTAAAAATAAGTGACCCCCGGGGCGGGGTCACTTTAACCCGGGGGTAAATTTTGAACAATCGGAGAGGCTCATAGCCAATGCTACATGCCAAATATCTAAGCCCCCGGCCCTGGGGTTTCAAAGAAGATTTAGCACGAAAAACAAGTGCTCTTGGGTAAAGGTCCGAGGCTCTATGAATCTTGGTAGAGTTAAGACAATGCTACATGCCAAATATCTTACCTCTAGGCCTTGTGGTTTCAGAGAAGAAGAAGTTTTTCCTATATATGCCTATGCAAAAACTAAGTGCCCACCCGCACGGGGTCAATTTTGACCCGGGGGTTATAATTTGAACAATCTTGGTAGAGGTCTACTAGCCAATGCTACATGCCAAATATCTAAGCTCTAGGCCTTGTTGTTTCAAAGAAGAAGATTTTTAAAGTTTTTCCTATATATTCCTATGCAAAACTAAGTGACCACCCCCGCGGGGTCAATTTTGACCCGGGGGTCATAATTTGAACAATCTTGGTAGAGGTCCACTAGCCAATGCCAAATATCTAAGCTCTAGGCCTTGTGGTTTTAGAGAAGAAGATTTTTAAAGTTTTTCCTATTTGTTGCCATAGCAACCAGAGTTCTGCATGGAATGGAATTCTTTGAACAATTTTGGTAGAGCTTCATGCAAGGAACATTCCTGCATAGTTTTATCAACATTGGCCTAGAGGTTTCAGAGGAGATGTCATTTGAATCAAAATGTTGACGGACGACGGACAATCATCGATCAGAAAAGCTCACCCTGGCGAAGCTAAAGGTGAGCTAAAAAAACGCAGGACCACCTTTATTATTATAGTTTTCAGTCTATTGATTCTGAAATGAAAGGTACATAGTCTGTCCAATTAAAAGCCTTTATAATTAAAAGGTGATTGAACGACAGCAAGACGAATAGGCTAGACAACACAGCCTGTCATCTAAATATCCAAAGGAGTGTGCTGATGCTGAATACACATACAAGTGCCAGACATTATGTTGACACTATATCGTTTTTGCGGTTACGTGTTAAATCCATTAGTATTAATGAGTGATTCTTTGAGCTTAGATTCATCCGAGACTGTATCGCTTTCTTTCATTTTGTTCTCTAATTGACACGTACTTGTCACAATTTCATTATGTATTGGGCAGGTGTGATATAAAACACAGGTGTTGTATTTTTACCGTTTTGAATGAAAACAGCAATTAAACAGCGATATTATGTGATAGTATACAGTATTTATATCTTGTTGCCAGGTTAATAGGATTTTTAGATTGAATATTGTCTTCCAGGCACAAGCAGCGCTTTCACAGACTAGATATTTTATGAAGATTTATTCAATAGAAAAGGTAACAAGGGAAAACAAATAAAAGTTAGGTAAAACGCTGAATGGACGACCCATCTCTCGGAGTTCATCGGTATCATTATCTTAGAGGGTGGAATCTAAGTAAAGGTTTATAGGGGTTTCTTTAATTTCAGTGAGAAACTTTTTTTTTTTTCCAATATGACATCTTTACTTACTTGACAGAGACTTTCGTGACAAACATTCAAATGTGCCTTATAACCGGTTTAAGCTCCCCAGTGGTGTTTTGCCACTGACCGTTCCAAGGCGGTGCCCCACTGTGTTCCTTTAATTGTTCGTTTTGTCCTCGTGTGTTTGCTTTTTTTTCTGGTTTTTTTTTGTTGTTTTAAAAAAATATGTGTGTGTGTACATGATTGTGTGTGTGTGTCGCGTGTGTGTGTGTGTGTGTGTGTGTGTGTGTGTGTTGGTGGTGTGCACTTCTGGGTGCTGTGGGGTTCGTTTTGGGGAGGCTGCGTTTTTGGTACGTGGCATTCCCTGTTTGATATTATTTTTGTTTTTATAGATTATTAAAATTGTTTCTCTTACAGATAACATTATTCCCGTTGTCCTTACCATGACCCAGTTTATAAACTTGACCTAGAAACTACAAGTTAGTTCAGTAACAAACGTGCTCTTTAGATGTTCATAAGATAAATTAATTGTTATGACATCTGAATGCCAAGTATGTTATCTTCATGTTATCCAACATTCAAACAAGAGCCAAACAACAACATGCAAACAAGTGCCAAACAACAACAAAAAAGTATCTAATATCTTCATAATAACTGTTCAAAACGTATTTTCTCAGTTTAGTTCTTATTGAGGGGAATGCTACAAATTCCTTATTTCATCATTCTAAGTGTTCTACTATTACACTAACGTCATCTAGCTTAAGAACGGTTATTAGTTTAGATATATGAATTTTCTGGTGCCTTTGATATACTCTACAATGAGAAAGGGACATACCCTATAACTAATGTCAAATTGAATAACCTCAAACACATAAAATAGAATATTCGGAAGTATTACAACTTAAACTTACTGTTTAAAATATGCATTTCAGTCATTATCGATAAAATCATCTGTTTAAAAAGTGCTGCAGTACCGTAAACCGTTCATGATATATGTAGAGTTGTTGTTGTACAATTAATGGGTGAATAGCAATTCATTTCAGAAGGTTTCTTTATATAGATTTATTGTGGTAAATTGAGAGGCATTTTTCGCTATATGTTCTCTTTTTAAAATTAAATCAATTGACCATTTTACTTTCATTGAACACATTATCAATGTTTCGGGAATATAATCTGCTGTATGTAGGGTATGCTCCTTTAAATGTGGTCAATCACAATTAAGCAACATTTTATGACAATTTTAACTTTTGTTATATTCTGTTAAAGATTTATTTAATAAACAAAAAGACCCATTACATAGAGTTAGATCCCGATTAGAAATTTACATTTTTTCAACTTTTATTAAATTTTGTTATTACTCCCCTTTAATTAATATGAAAGTATTTAAAACGTTGATCATTTCTTTTTTATTTCAATATAATTTCTACTTTTACATTTGAATTGGATAGATATACAAATATTTAAACATTCTGAACCAAAAGTTTTAAAACTACGTGTAGTTTCTGAATTCATTTATTTCCAATCTTTCTTGGGTGTGCACCCAAGATAGGTAAAGGGAGGTACAAATGTAATACTATTTTTTCAAACTTGAATTTCTAATGAATTCCATCTAAATATATAATTTTTAATGCAAATATTTCACAAATATAATACAATAGGTCTTATATTTATATCTTTCCTTAGGCAACATATGTGTATCAATCTTTTACTTATGGTAAAATAGATCTATCTTGGTTGGGCAACCAGGATAGGGAAGTCAAATTTTAAAAATACCTCCAGTGAAAATCTTACTTGAATTAAGCGCTTAGTGAACATAAATAAGTGTAAATGATCAGATGTTAAAGTTTCAAACAAATCTGTTACATTGCCAAAATCTGATTATATACCTTTATGACTAGGAACATATTTTCAAATGAATTTCATTAGAATTTTAAGGAGACGAAACATTGAAATAAACTTTTACTGTTGCTTCACAGGAAATAACATTTTTTTAAGCTATTATAGATGCTTGCACTTTTGAAATGAATAGTCAAATTATTTTTGTTATATCAAAACAACATTACAAGTTCAAGGGAAAACTACGGAAGCGTATAATGGTCGCCAGTTGCTAGATATTTATGTAGATTTGATGCGAAAATATCGCATCATGTTTGAAATCTTACGGGAAAATGCAAGATAGTAATAGAAATATTGCATGATAATTGTAGCATTCGTTCCTTAAGAATCAGCAAGTAAAATCATTTTGAACGGTATAGTTATTGCATGAAAGATTTATCTTGCTTGTGTAAGATAATTTATTACAGAAAATGAGTTAATATTTAGCTCCAACATCGGTGAAAGTAGAGTAGATAGCTGGCGTAAATCTTCTCTTTTGAGCTCACCCTAGCCTGCTTGCCTGTCTGTCCACACTTACCGTCTGAACATTCTATAGGAACAATCGTCATGAAAATTGGTCAGAATATTTTTCTTGATGATCTCTCGACCAAAAGTTGAAACCAGGTCACGCGGGGTCAAATCATAGACCATGTCAAATAATAAAAAATATTCCAAATATTGTAAAATTGGTTAGAATGTTTGTCTTGATAAAATATAGGACAAGAAAGAAACTATATTACGTGTGATCAAAACCTAGGACACCAGGTAAAATAGAAAAACCTCGTGATAACTCCAGAAGTCAAATTTGTACCCAATCACCCTGGATGTCTTGATAAATGCTATGTCAAGTTTGAAATTTGGTCACATCATAAAATCTAGATCACAAGGTGAACTCATAGAACATCAACATTCTAGAATTTACATTTTGAATCAAATCATCTTGAAAATTAATCAGAATGTTTGTTTTGATGAACTCTATGTTTAGTTTTAAACTGGGATTCGTGGGGTCAAAAGGTAGGACACCAGGTAAAAGATAGAAACACCTACGAACTCTAGATGCCACATTTGACACACCGGCATCAGTCATATTGAAAGAAAGTTTGTCTTGGTGAACTTTAGTCAAGACCGAAACTGCGTAACATCTGGTCAAAAGTTAGGTCACTTTGTACATTGATTTTAAACCTACGTTTGGAATGTGTTTACGGTTTCGCAAAGAGATTTTAAAAATTGTCAGCGGTTGGCATTGATCATGACTTTAGACTTACTTTTTGTCTTTGGGACAGGATAGCGATATAGGACCGTCTTGGCCCTCTTGTAATTCATTATAGCCGAGGGCTGTAGAGTAAATGATTGTTTTCGGTTTCAGCTTTGCGCGAGAAAAATACGTCAAATAAGAGCTTGATTTGCCAAATAATATGTGTCGTATTCGGGAAAAAGTTTGTTTAGTAATAGTTTTAGCAAGATATTATATTGTGATTGCTTTTTGACGTCTAACGTGTTACGAAAACAAACAGCTCTGTTTTTAATCAATTGTTTTGTTTTATCATGACATAACGCACAATTGCAAAATATTATCAAGCAAAGTCAACATATTACCACACACATGTCTAGTTGATATAAACAGTAACTGTCGACCATTATTCGCTTCCGTAGGAATACAGACCGCAACCTTTTAGTTTTTTATCAAGATAAAACCGGCTAGTAAATGCAGCTCTTAATAACCTAATAAGTCAAACCACGGGACAAATTAAACTAAATTTTGGACGTGAAAACTAAGTAAGCGTTAATTGGTTAGTTTGTGTCACACGTTACCATGGTCACATGCAAATTGAATTTTCTTTCTTTCGCAGTTCCTAATAGAATTCATTTTGCTGCTATTAAGTAAAATTTATGATTTTTTTTTAATAAGACAATAAACGACCTTTTGATATAAATAAAAACGGTGAACCGTTCGCAGTTTGCATATATTCTAATGAAAATGTTAAGGAAATTAATTCTACTGAACAGAATGAATTATACATTTATTTATCATGTACGTGTCACATTTTGAAATAAAAAGGATATACAAGTATACACAAAAATGGTTTCATACACATAAAGCAATCAACTAAGATACTGGCATGTTGTATGAATAACCTGCATTAAAACATTCCAACTTTTTAGTCTTAAATCACTCAACTCCGTTATTGACATGTATATAAAGTAAGGACGACAGGCAGCTGTGCACCATTTGGGATTACTTATATACAACTCCTTCTCCTAAGTAAATCATTTTTTTTATCATCCTGGGCAGATGTGGCTAAATAAGATTGACTATTTACTGTCGTTATAGCTGTGATGTCTTCATGTTCTATTCTGTATTTTTCAACTGAAGAAAACATGTGTTTTTTTAGTTTTTTCATAACGTTAGTGAAATGATATGCATATTATTGAAAGAGGTGTTGTGGCGTTTCGTTATATAAACGCTTTGACGGTTTATCAACTTTAATTTTGTCTTGTATTCTAATCTTACAGAATAAGTTCGGTTATGTTTTAAAAGTTAAAATAACAATTAGGTATGGACATCAAAAACTAAAACTACATACTTCTCTATGCGTTTTCTACTGTATACAAAAAAGTCTAATTTATATCGGATATGGCAGAAATAATCAATAATCGTTTGTTCAAGCTGCAATTTAATTTGAGTTAAAGTGTATGATATTGCATCTACAAACAGTGCACAAAATCTTAGCAAACACAATTTTTGTCTTCTAGTTAAAAGGTTGTCAGTTGCTGTTAAATAACCCTCAGGTGCTCGTATTAACATAAAGGAAACAAGAGGCGTTCCATTATCAAAACTTCCGTTTACATAAAACCTTTTTTTCTATATTTAAAAGATACTAAACAGTAACATTCACAATAAAGCATTGGTGTCAATTATTTGCAGTAGTGCAAAATAAATGACTGCCATAACATTGTTAACAAAATCTTTAAGATTTCACTTTCTGACAAAACGTCGTATACTGTATAGGATAAATGGTCTTAAAATATATTTATAAGATAATTTTATATGAAAGTTTTTCACAGTCAGCCACCCTTTACGACAACATACTTCAGTTTAAGTTCTTAAATCCTGCACATTTACGAGTGAAAAAAAGTTGCGACCAAGTTACACTTGGAATCCCCTTTGGATCTTAGGTTTTTACATAAAATTCCATTATTGAAATTTGTTATGTCGTCTAGAACCTCAAGCACATTTTCAGATTAATGAAAATATCCAGCAGTTTTGCTGTTTTGTGAGCCTAGTTTCATTTCGACACTGTACATAATGCATTTCCTTCCGACGAAGGTAGAGCATGCAATTATAATATTGTTTTTCTTGAAAGCCGCTGGAAGTCATATTTACAACTTTTACCATCAGCATTTTTAGGAAGCGACTAGAGCAAATCAAATGCTGAAGTTTTAATACTGATTGAAAACCCCTAAAGATGATGACAGTGTATTGCTATTAGATACTCGACTTGCCATTTTTTTCTATCGATTTCTTCCGATGTATTCATTAATAAATTTTACCGAAATAGATTCACTTTGATTCACGTGCGAAACGAACAAACACATAACTATTGTTACAGTATCAATTAGAGCAGACATTTGGAGAGCGGAGATAAGCCATTTAACACAGCAAGTCTTGACAAATACCTTGAAATGTTGTAGATTAAGACAAAGAAGCACAGTACTGCAAACTATGTTTAGACACGCGGCTGCATGGTGTCTGTATAAAAAGTACTATAGTAGGTTACCATAAGACAGAAGTTGTTGTTTATTATTTATTTATGCAAAAAAAGTACTAGGCATACAGTAACTGTTGTATAAACCATTAAATCGGTTTACCAGGAATATTTGCATTAATTAAACTTCATATTTTAATCGTATATACAAAATAAATTGAGGCAAAACACTCCATGCTTTTTAGTCACCAGTCAACTATTCGAGAGATATGGTAAATAATATCTATTAGCGTATGTACATTATCAAAGATAATCGTACTAATTTTATAGGAAGGAAATACCAAATAATTTACCTTATCCAGTTTTACATTGCCCAGTTTATTACATATTAATTAAAGATCTGTTAAGGGGGGTCACTGCTGAAATTCAAAATAACAAGAATTTTTATTGACCCTGTTTTTTATGGAGACTAACATTTTGCGAGTTAATTTCTGGAAAAATAATGATGGGTCAATGACTTAACTTTTTCGCAATATTAATATTTAGTGATACACTATCAGATAAAGGTGCTTAATGCAGAGGTAGCTAGAATTTTGGTATTGTAAACGTATATGTATGTGGTGTATGTTTCAGAATGGATATCACTTTTCTAATCTTTTTCTTATGTAGTATATTATCTTTAGGATGAAAAATTAGAGATAGTGGTATTTCTATCATCATCTGAATAAATATTACGCTCCTTATTATTACCCCACCCCTTAACTAAAATTCATTTTTTCAATTTTTGATAAATGAATATTTCATGATAAAGGAGTAACAAGCTTTTTCAGATATTATGTCTGCAGTTTGATTAAAACTTTTGTTTTAGAATGCAAAAATAAAAATGGGGGTCAATGTGCATATAAGAAAGAAATTCAATAAAAACTGACAAAAATGTGTTTTTTAGATTTGGCGAGCTTTGAGATATGACGGCATATGTCTGTAACAAAGAACTGTAAAAGAATCTAGTTATTAATGAATTTTTATATCCTAACAATTCTTCTTATAATACAATTTGAATTATGTAAATATCTTAAATGGTTTTTGAGAAATGACTTTTTTGTACCCCTACCCCCATTTTTTGCATATGACAAAATTTGTCAATTTAGTCACCAAATGTGAGGTCAAATTTTTTTCTCAAAAATGTTCAATTTTTACGCTCAAATATTCCTATTGTGCCTAAGTTCACTACTATCTAATTGTTTTTTCAAGTTAACTCATCATTTTTGAAATACAACAAATGTAAATTTCCGGAAGTGCACAAATCCAAAACCTCACCAGTGACCCCCCTTAAGATAATTATGACGGAATATTGGTCTTTAAAACTGTGATCTATTTCGAGACGTTAGCATTTGTTTAAATGGTTGAATCAATATTCGTTTAGAAACGTAATCAAATTAGAGCACATAATCCCACTTTTGATGCTAAAGGCCTCCAATAGAGCAATAGAGAAGCCTTTGTCTTTACTTCGTTCATGTGCGATTTGCTACAAACCATAGCTGATCGTTCAAATAAAACATGAAATTATCTATATGGTATCTATAATGATTATCATGATATATTGTTTCGAGATATCCGCGCAGTCGAGCTTGCTATTCCACATGGTACAAGAATTATAACAGTAGGGATTCTATATAACATCTAAATAATTTAGTTAAGTACGATGTGATTTGATTAAAATAAATTTGAGCAGCGACACAGGAAAATGGGCCTTCGAATAAAATACCTGGAAACTATTTTTCTTGCATATTTTGAACAAACATTATGTCAGTATGAATCTGGGCAACTTTCAGTTACCTACGTCCAGTAGATACAAAATCACAACATTTTTAAAAAGCAAACCTAAGGCGGCATTGTTCACTCTAAAAATGACGTCTCGTACCACAATTTGACATCAAAACTCTATTCAATTTACATGGGCAGTGAATTATTGCCATAGTCATTTTCTATCAGCATAATTTAGTTTTGGTTTCAAAATTATACATGTATACTCTTTCGATATATAAATCATATCTGGTTAATATTTCATGTCCTTTTTCCACGATATGCTTCTTCATAGGGTATAGCCAAAATAAGATAATCATTTCAAATCGCTGTTGCCATAGCCATGAAGGATTTTAAAACAAATAATATGTTTTTGTGCAAGAAAACATAGCGGCTATCAGTTTTTAACATATGTTTTGCATTTAAAGTGGGTGACAAAAATGTAACAAATTTCCGCGCGACGCCGGTCATAACGTATTTGTACAATATCACGTTTTACTGTGCACTTCAGCTTTTGGTAAAAGATGTCTATATCTATTAGAGAAAATGCGATTTTGTGTAATTTAGGCAAAACTCCGACGGAAACGAAAAGTATAATAAAGATGTCATATACAGAGAAGACTGTGAGACAGTTCCTGGTTTGTAAGGTGCATAAGCTTTATTTAGATGATAGAAGACAACGAAAAGTGCGGGTGACTTGTGGACGATACTAGCTCAGTGACATCGACAAGCAGAATTTCTCTTTAATTACCAATAATAAGTTTCGAGGCCTGTTTAAGTAATTGGTTTAGTGTCGGTTAAATGCCTTGTGGGAACTATTTTGAGAAACTTAAACTAGAAAATGAGTACAAAACAATGTACCAGTATAGAAAATCTACCACTTGTAATGAACATTTTCTTGACATTTACACAACGTTTAAAGCTGCACATGCTCTCTAAATATGGCCAATAGGTGGCGCAGATTTATCGGGAAACACGATTGCACATTCCATGTCACCCACCTTAACGCCAAGTCGGCCGGAAAATATCTTAAAACATAAAAAAATACTTTCATTCGAAAATCGACGCTGTTAGCAAGTCACTGGGCATATTTATTGATATCATATCACTGCATGTATCGTCATTATGAACCGTTTTCCTTAAATTTCTTTTTGTTCTTGTTAGTTTAAACTATACATTCGAGTTCTTACAGTCCTCTTTGTATTCAACGCGTCCATAAAAAGTGACATTGAAATGACTGTGATAACAATAGGTAACAATGGTATAATAATTTGACTTAAAGACGCCAAATATTTACTACATGGTAAAACAAAATCTGCATGTAGGTAGTTGTCCCTAAGATCTGTATTCCTTACACATCAAATTACCAAAGGCCTGTTGTGAAAATTACTGTATTTTTACTATATATTCCATCTCTCATACACGCAATATGGTCCCAACAGTTAGCCTGAAAAATAAAAGGAACTTGAAAATTAACTTATATTTTATGCATGTAAATGTTTTAGAGCCTGCTAATATCTGAAGTCATTTAGTCAATTCAATCTGTCGTGCATTCTTCCGATTTATTTAAACGATCTCTTTACATTTACATAACAAGCGTCTGGTGTTTAGAATGTGCCAGTCTCCTGTGTGTGAATGATTTGTTTGTCAAGGTCAGGAAAACTGCACTCCATGATGTTCATACATTGTATACTGTGCAACAAAAATGAAAGCAAAATATAAAACAGTGACTACTTATTATCAATATATTAATACCATCTCGATTTCTGATTTGTTTGCAAGTGAGTATAAGATTAACATTGCACTAAAAAATGCTTTTTTAAGCTTCCGTCGCTTTTCGAGCATTTCCGGTAACATTCGGAAGTCGGTTTTAATTAAGTATAGTTTATGGTTAAACATAGTTTGTGACCAATAAAAGGCAAAAATAGACATATAAGATAGAAAATACGTACGAATATTTCCTTTACTATATAGCTAAATTAGTTTGAATTTCTTGTGAATTTTCAACAGTGCAAATGGTTTTACTTATGCATCTGGAGGGTTCAATGTCTTACACATTTTTTTCAAAGAAAAATGTATGTTTCGGGTAGTTCAATTTTGATTCCGTATGTACTCGCCTAAAAATTTCGTGAATTTTAAAAGCCCAATAGGTGTACATATGGAAGAAAATAGTGTGTTAACTAGGTGTGGTTAATGACCCTGGTAGATATTATAGAGCCCAGAACCGTTACTTAGAAAACTGATAAGCTTTGCGTTTAAAGTTCATTTGACTGCAAATGTCAGAACTTCTAACATCAACGCTCTACTGAAAGAAGAAAAACAGATGAGTATACTGGTTGGTTCTCAAACTCAGTTATAGAATATAATTTTGCATTCTATTGACCAAATTCATCCAGGGATCAAAAACACAAAATTAGCGTTAAAACACTTTCCTTTCTGCATCTCATGGGATAACATCTCATAAAAACTGTTCTAGAACCTGAAAGGAGAAATGTCAGACGGCTTTTGTTATACAGAATATGTATTGAAGAGCTAATATAGATCACGCTCTTTCAACCTCTAACTTCGTATAACAGCGAGCGATAAAAAAGGCGTCTTTCTCAGGCATAACCTACTTTTATGTTTAGGGAAACACTTAATGATGACTTTTATCAGCAGAAAAGTTCTATTGCAAATATTGATACATCGCGTTTCGTGTGAAATACAAAACATTCCTGTAATAACTAGTTACAAACTAAAAATATGCAAGATTTGTCGTTTTTGGTTTGGTAAGATCGGAAGAATACAGCTTTCGTGTTATTTTTCATTTTCAAAGCAAGAAGTTATTATGTACATTATTATAATAGAAATGACAAGAAATGGTGTCATATAAACAACAAGAAAAGAAGATATTTAGTGATGTCAAGAAATATATACAAGAACACTGTTCGTTCTAGCAGGACACATGTTTCTATGAATGCTCTTTCTATAAGTGTTCCCCTAAATGCTAGGCAAGCTCCGAGTTGTGTTCAATCTTTTGTGTGATAATAAAACGTTGACAAACCATTAAAGAAAAAAATACGCCAATTTACAATTACACGCAAAGAATGTTTAAATAATTCATGTGTGTCAACCAATGCTTAGTATTAAATGGTATGCAGTATTTAGTAAATGTTTTAACACAGCTATCTATATGTGTACAGTATATTTAACAAGAAAGTCTTTTGCTACATTTCCAAGCATTATCTTCTTTTGACTGCACTGATGCCTCAGAAATCAGGCCGTTATAAATTGTAGAGTTTATCTTACAGAGCTATCTAGAGTCATGTTGTACAGCAATGTTTTATATGAACACAAACCATATAGCTATTATGATAATCTCCTTTGCAGTCGTACTAAAATTTTCTATGGTCATACAGGTAAACTTTGGCTTCTTAAGATATGTATTGCGTTTTCTAATAATTCTTTAATAAAAAACAATTCTTAACAATGTACATGTTTTGATTCATTTTACAATAAAAAAAAAAGAAAAAAGTTCAAAACGTTGAAAAAATTATTCCATTTTAAGTTTTTATTTGAAGATTTTACAAACAATGCAATATAGAATATGTAATTTCGATGAATGCAAATAAAACATTATTCACATATTTTCAGCACGTATCGGGGTGTTGAAATATCGAAATATCTTTTCATTTAATAATCAATTTTATTAAAAGGATGCCTCGTGGCTCTCATTGCATTTTCGGCCAGATTCACACACAAAACGCAGAATTTTGCTAACTAAAGGTGAAAAAAATCAGTAATAAAAAAGTGTAACGTTTTACTAAGATGTATATTAAATAGATAATTTCAAACTTCACAATCACAGAGCAAGCACGACATATTACAGCTATATTCAAGACAAAGCTAAGTTTCGTTCATTTGAAATGCGTCACACATATATTACACCAGGTTGACATTGGTATTGACAGCTAGAAGATGATGTTGTCATGGGGATGTGATTGATAATGTACTTCTGTAGTAATGAACGTCTCGGAAGAAATAAGCATCAATTGGTCTGAAATATTCTTAATCCTATTTGACAGTCATTGAACTACAGCTGAAGTAATGTTATAAAAGTACTACTGAACTTATAATTTAAGGATATAGTATTCTTACATTTTGAAAATAAAAACATTGAATACTCGAATGATATATTCCCCGTACATCTACTCCGTGGCGATTATAGATAACAAAGAGGAAACAATGGGACAATGTTGTTTGATTTGCAGTATTTACAACTAATGGTTTTAAAAGGGTTAGTTAAAAAGATTTACAAATGTAATGTATAATAATTATGATTCTTCACTTTTTGATATAGACCATACTATTGAATACAATATATGTTATTTGTTTCTTGATGTTGTATATGTGGATATACTTCCTGCCAAGCTTAATATTATCCGAGCCGTTAGGCGAGGGTGACATTATGTCAATATGGGTAATGTATCCCATAAACCACTTAAAACAAATAACAATTTATTAAACCTACTCTTTGATTCGGTCATTTTTAATTCATTTAACAACTGAACGATAGAAGACCGTCAACTACCCTAATGGTACCCCAATGTCACTTCATGACGTCACTTAATAACGTCACACATCAGCACATACTACTACATTGAGGTACTGTTCGAGAACACTCTCATGTTTCACCTGGGGTACAATGACGGGACATGTGTCAAGTGAATATTATCGGCTTGTCAGTTAATATCAATATCTAATTACATGTAATTGACCAATCAAACGGCTGGAACTTTCGTGGAAGGGTAATGAAAATATATACAATGTTATATATCTAATAAAGTGAACACACATAATATAGAAATATCAATATGTCAACATAAGCATTAATATGAAAAAATACCAAACACAGACTTGGACAAATGGAGAGGATATTGTCTTTGCTTCAGTTATACACAAAAGCTAAACCAATAATTAATCCTCATAATTCAGCAACGAGAGTCTGCAACATCCTTTTAATATTTAGAAATTGTTTACATAAATGTATGAAGACTCATCAAGATAATTTTCTGTTTAAATAGTGCCGCTAAATACCGGTATCTGACTTGCATACAAAGAACAAAAATGAAATCAGCTTAGCAACAATCCTGTTATCTAGAAAGTTATTACTGATGGGAAGAGTTATTTGATTATTTGGTCAGAGATCATTAAGAGCTATTTGTTTTGGCTGGGTTAGTCAGTGAGCATCTTGTTAGTGGTTAATTTGGCACCTCTTATAGAACGTCTTAAGTGAAGCAAGACATCATTCAATTTAATTGTCAGATATTTTCTCTTTTAATGACTTCTCAATGTCAGAAACACTTAAATATTGGACGATTACAGTATGTAATGCCACATATTGCCAGATGTATTCGTATTTGTGAAATATTGATTATCACATAAAACACCTACATTCCTGAAATATGATTTCATACACCATCTTACAAACAAATGTTTCATATTTTCTTTATGAATCAAAAGTAATTTCAATTTGAAACAATAAATTCCAGACATATTTCTGTTCAGATTTAAACATAAAAAAGAATGTTGTTTTACAAATTTCTATTAATCGTTATTCGTTAATTTCAACGATTTGTATATACATTGTACATGACAGTCACTGTGTTTTTTACGTGTGTCGCGTTTCAAGTGACTTTACTTGCAGATTAAGCCTATAAATGATGACCTGTCTGATTAAAGAGCTGCTGTTACAGTGAAAATGATACAAAAGAACTTATGAAAAGATTAATCCTTAGAAGATTTTCTATATCAGTTGTTTATTGGTCTAAGTGTACAACAGTGCAACATTACAACAGTAATAAGGCATATGCAAAATATCTTAACAACATTAAGCATCTTCAAAATAGAAACACTTTCCTGTTTTTAAAAATACAGATTATTCTAGAAATGATTATTATGAACTTTTAATTATTCGTGATCAAGATACGGTGTTCAATGAGGCCAGTTTTAAGTATGATACTAAAACTATCACTGAAGGTGATGAATTCCCCCAAACACCCCACTTACACAGTAAATAAAATTCATATAACATTTGATGCCTAATTATTGCAAAAATATCATAAAATTGTGACCAGAGGTAAAGGAAATTAAGAGCGTACACGAATTTATTATCTCGTTTCCCCGTGACCTTTACCTTCAACCTAGTGACCCTATACATGAACCAAGCACAACTACTGTTGGCATGGTACTTATCACTACCGTAAGATATCATTAAAGTGTGACCAGGGTTTCTTTAGATTAAGCGTCCACAAGATTTTACTATCTCGAACCCCTGTGACCTTGACCTTTGACCTAGTGACCCGAAACATAAACCATGCACAACTTAGCATTGTACTTATCATTTTTGTGAGGTGTCATTTAATTCTGAGCATGGGTTTTGAGATGTAGCGTCCACAAAACTGTACTAACTCGTGCCCATGTGACCTTTACTTTTGACCAAGTGACCCAATACATGAGCCATGCACAACTACACAATGTAGGCATTATACTTATTACTTCTGTGAAGTATCATTAAATTCTGACCATTGGTTTTGGAGATTCAGTGTCCACAGGATTCGGTCTACTGACGGACGGAAGGACGGACGGACGGACCGACGGACTGACAGACAGGCTAAATGCAGTTTACCCCCTTACACTTTGATCAAGAGCAAAGACTTCTACAAACAAAATAAAACAAATAGCGCTAGCTTTTAATCATCTGAACTGCGACCTATAGCTATTAGTTATACATGTAGTTGGCATAAGTAGCATGGAGTTGACAAGCTATACCAGCGAGTACAAACAAAGCAAGTGTAAGAGGGATGATTAATATACTTTGATTCTAGTCAACTGACAAAGGTTTAAGACCATGCATCAATTACTTATATTAAAAATCTGAATCCATTATTTCTAATATCTACATTTATTGAGATTTAATGCTCGCAAAATGCTCCCGACGGACCGACGTAAATAACATTAATTAAGCGGAATACTAACGGGAAAAAATCGAATAAAACAAATGCAATAAAAGACTTGTATACACACCTTAATTTTTTCAAGTCTCTATCACACGGCATGTGAACAAATTAAAATCAATTGTTATAATGACTGAAAGAAAAAACGGGTCACGTGACCCGTGTAATCATATTCCGAACTTGGCCGTTTCGTAACCCTGTAATGCAGGGACCCTGGTCAGAGTGACCTACGCAACATAATATTCTGTAATTTAAGTAAGTCACAGAAACAGAGCAAATATTATACACTGTTGTTCCTGTATTCTTTTCAATATGTGGCTGCCTTGGGAATCTGTTATAAACTGGTTCAAGCAATTCAGTGTATGTCACAGAAACGTGTCTCGCAGCCACTGTATTACATGGAATGTGTGATTTGTCTGTGACAATGTCATTAATCTCTGAGGACAATTTCCAAGCGTTTGATATGAAATCGTATCAAACTCGTGAGACGGAGCCGACTTTTGCACAAAACCCTAAATTAAGATGTAGAATTAACGTTTTTGCAGCAGTTTTAATAACGCAGACACACAAAGAAGTTTTTGCATTCGATTATAACTACGTAGCCTGGTCACCAGACCCTGAAATATCCCTTTTACTTCTTTATATTCCAGCGTTTTATTCTGGAGCCAGTCTAATATCCAGCGCCGATTTCAAATCATATCAAATAGACTGGAAATAGTGCATGAAATATAGTATATTGAAAAAAAAACATATTTAAATTTTATCAGACTAGTAACTAGTCTAGTATCTACGATGCGTTGCCCGAAAATTTATTATATGATTTTTTTTATTATACTATGTAGTTCGAGGTTGTAACAATACGCCTGAAGAAACTGAAGAAATACTGGCACAATTACTTAAGGCTGTGTTGTTGAACTGTATTTTTATCAAGGGCAACAACCAGCTTCATGTAGTGTCGCTAGTAAAAATCACCAAAATAATGTTTACAATTTCCTAAGAATGACAGAAGGTCAGAAGAAAAACAAATGGATAAAAACTGCGAACTGTAAGCTAAGATAACAGCAATATTATTCTGTTCCCAGAGTAGACAATTTTTAAGTGCTTTAAGAGGTTGTATTAAAATAAGTGCATGATGGGATATCTTGCCCTTGTTTAAAACAACGATTTGTTAAGTCACTTAACGATTCGTTAGCTAACAAAAAATTTAACAATGCTTTGAACAACCCAAAATTTTACAAATTGTTAGCTAACGAAAAAGTTAAAATTTAACGATTGTTAAGCTAACAAGTTGTTAAAGTTAACGGAAGTTTTGAACAACTGGGCCAATAACTGTGAATTTTAAACACCCTTTTTTTGTACTTTGATTTTACTTCACTGCGGAATAAGGACATTTTCATCTGAATTTATGTTTTGATATTTCCTACCTTTCCAACGTTTTATTGGAAAAGAATTCAATTTTTTAGTGTTTTTTTGTATTACTTATATTTTGCTCTAATTTCGAGAGAAAGCAGAGTGGTAAAATATTATAGGATGGCCAAAGCCTTTTACACTCACAACGAGTGTTGAATTGGGTTAATCCATTATCTGATCACTACTGTGGTTTTTTTTTTGCAAAATGGGGTCTTAATGTGATGCTGATTTCTACATGTGTTTACAATTTTGGGTTACGCCCCTGAGAGCATCACCCAGTACATCGCTGAGTTTCCTTTATGCATATAGTCAATCATCAAAGCTTCTATCTATCAAGCGCTTAACTATATCTATCAAAACTTCTATTTTCCAAGAAATTAAATGTATATCTATTTTAGAACATAATAGAAAATTATAGGCAACTTCTTTTGGGCTTTATTTTGGATAACTCACAATATTACTTTTCAGTTTCATTTAGTTGGTTGATATTTTGCATTTTATATAGACTTAAATATTATACTGTTTTATAATGTTCGATGCAAGTTTGAACAAACTTGATAGATGACCAGTTAACAATGTCACATACCAAGCTCTAGACCATGTTGTTTTGGGCAAGAAGATTTGTAAAGTTTTTCCTATACCAAGTGACCCCCGGGCAGAGTCAATTTCGACTCCGGGGCATGATTTGAACAAACTTTGTAGAGGTCCACTACACACTGTTTCACACTTAATATTTTAGCTCTAGATCTTGTGGTTAAGGAGAAAAATATTTCTTAAGAGTTTCGTATATATGTCTATGTAAAACAAGTGACAATTTGGGCGGGGCCAATATTAACCCCAGGGCACGATTTGAACACACTTGGTAGAGGTCCTCTACACAATGATGTACATTTGTATATTTAATAGCTTAGCTCTAGGCTATGTGGTTTTGAAGAAAAAACTGTTTATTCTATAGAAACCTATGGAAATTCAAGTGACCCCCGGACAGGGTCAATTTTGACGCAGGGGTCATGTAATTCTTCATGCCAAATATCTAAGCAGTTTAAGAAATGTAAGTTTTTCCTATTGAAAGATATATATATATAATTAAATATTGTCTAGAAGTTATTAGTACTTTTCTGTTTAATTTATTCGCTTGGTCTTAAGCCACCACATTTGTCCGCAAACAAGTCTGGCGTAATAATTTCACGTTTCGAACTAAAAATAAAGACTTATGCCAACGCCACCAAGGTTTCGAATTTAGATAGGTGCACATATACATGTGTACTGTTCCATCTAAAGCATGTTTTTACCGATTGATTCAATTATTGAACTTTTAACAGATACGGAGGCATGCGGTGGTGAAAGGTAAATTTTTCGATTTTCTGGTATGCTGTTAACTTCAAGTATAGAGCGGGGATGACGTCATCGCTCTGAAAATGAGCATATTAATAACAATAAGACTATCCTTGTGTCTATACAATTAGTAAGTGTTTATAGTAAGTGTTTAAGATATGTGTTTCTTAATGCTCTTATACCTACGCCAATATTTTTTATGAAAAGCAAATGAAAATGTACATGCAACGATTAAATAACTTGCTGTAGAAACCTTCCTTGGATAAAGATACATGTACATGCTCTCCCGTTTTTCATTTGCACCAATGTAGTGTAGACGTATTTTAATTTATACTAAATCATTTTAGCTCCATTATTAAGAAAGCCTGAAGCGTATCGAGTTACTCTTGAGTACGCTTCCTGGGAATAAAGTACTAGTGTCATATGAGTCCAGTTGGGCTCGAACCCGCAATGTCCGACATGAGCTGCAGATACCCTAACCTCTACACCACCGCTCCCATTTAAAAAAATGTTTCTTATTTAACATAAATGATAAAAATTGTATAGTCATAACAATATTTTGGCATTTTATAGTCTATATTGGTCTTCGGGTAAATAGTCAATACACCTCCTTGTTTTAGTTGATGTAATTTTTAGGTTTTCTAAACAGATGTTAGTTTACGAACAGTTACCTTTTTGAATCCATATTGATGGGTCAACTATTCAAGTTTCGCAAATAGTTTCGCGTTGACCCCTCAAACTCTAAGCATAGAATAAAGAACAAAACTCGATGTTAGCCATAATGCAAGAAAATCCCGGTCATGTGTCAGGAACATGTGATGTAAACAACATATATCTGCCAGTAAAGAATGCAAGAATAACCCCTATTACTATCGTTTTAACTGACACTTCTGAATTAGTCATACAAACTTATGGAAAATCGCATTACATATTAATATGGACTGCATTTGAGTAGACCTCGGACGAACATCGCTGATTTATGGCCATGGTAGGATATGAAACATAATTATAGTTTGGTTGTAAAAGCAACCAGGTGTGATGACTGAGCGCCCGTAAAAGTCATTGCCCTTTCCTGAAAACATGCCTTAAGTTCACTGTGTTTGTATTTTCATGTACTTCTCATCATATAATTATTTTTTTTATTTTTGTACTTCTTTTATTGAACAGAATTTAGAGTAACGTTTGTACTGTACAATGCATAATTATCTTATATGATTTGACAATGTGTCGCTTGTTTTATAACCTTGTTCTCATTCATAAAATTTCCTATTTTATTAAATTTCAAATAGATACAATATCATTTCCTAAAAAAAGATTTTTTTTTTTATGCAAAGATATTTTTTTCCTGGGGGGAGTGTTTTAAGTTGATTATACGTATATAAAAATCTTCTACCAAAACATCCTACAAGAACTTGGTCGCCTTTTTTTTCAAGAAACCCGTAAGTCAATTTTTTAAGTCTTGAGAAAATCGATTTTGATATTTCAATGAAGATCAGTGACTTACGGGTTTATGGAATTAGCTTTTAACGGAGTTATATTAATTCCTTAAGGAAACAGACAACGTCATCATAAAGAGCTTGATATGACGAGTACAACGGTACCATTCAAAAAACCGACTTACGGGGTTCTGGAAATAAGGTGATTAGTTCCATAAGAAAGCAGACTACGTCATCGTTAAAAGCTTTATGTGACGAATACAACTAAGGCGACGAGTTACTGTAAAATTCATTTATAAAAGAGTCATTTTCCCCTCGCATCAATAATCTTGTTTCAAAGAAAGGCTTTAGGTGCCGAAAATATTTCGAGACATATTCATCAAAATCTCTATAAATTCTACATGTATAAACATTAAGTGTTATTTTATTGCATTATCCCCAAATTGACTTTTTATGCATTAGTGACTGTAATGTGAGAGGATTTTGTCACATTTCTTTGTAATATTTAGTTAAAAAATGCTTAATTTGTTAATTTCCCATTAACCTAAACGAAACTTTGCTGATGACTAATATTTCTGCCTTTGTGACCTGCGCACATCACATCAACAATCACATAAGCCAGCCACTCTTATCACGATTTCTGTTCGCTACTAAGTGATTGAAATTCAGACCTATACCATTTTGAACAGTTCTTTATAAATTTATGGTAAATGTATTTTTATTATCCTTACACATGCAAGTGATACAATTTAAGGCTTTGTGGTGAATGTTTAACTTTCATGTAGGACTCTACCGCAAACATAAACGAACGTCCTTTTGTTGTAAAGGAGTGAAACTGAAACACATTCTTGGTACTCCCGTCTCTGGAGAAAGTTCTAAGACAATAAAACGTTTCAACAAAAAAGTGTGATTAATGAACACTTACATGTACTAAGGACAGAAAAACCGATATTTTTGCATAGTAAAACAGGAGAAAATCACGTTTCGCTTCTTAAAAGAACAAGCAGACACTTTTCAAATTGCAGAAATTTTCAAAAGAAAAGGAAAACAAATTAGAAAATCCTTATATCTGTCGTGATAAAAGACCTAATAATTTATGTTCTTATACATTAACCAAATCTGACTAACTAAAGAAGCAAGGATTTTTCATTTCCATATCAGATACTTTTGATATATGTTTTCAGTAAGGAAAAACTCCATCCAAAGATTTAAGAGTTACGCTGTCTAAAAACTTTGTACAAAGAAAGATAACAAGGGTAAAAAGCTAATAATATCGAATCATGCACCTCAAGCAATTAAATTGTTTTTGCAAGCCGTTCAGAAAATATTTATTAGGTTATATTTCAATTAAGGACGTGATAGGATGGCCAGATTAATGTCCTATTTGAGGAGAAACAGAAAATTAGTTGCATCAAGAAGCGCTTAAAGGAATATTTTAGAATGAATTAGGATCTCTGATATTTTCGCATTTGCTGATTCAAGAGAAAATTCTGCGTTAATGACTGCAGGCTTATAACTAATTTTCACAACTGAATGAGTTTCACCAAAGACAGAAAAGTCATTTGAAAATATTTGCAGAGCATGCAGGAACGTAATAAACTAGTTTCTAACTTCCAGTAAGCGAATGATTTGTTTCAAGCAAACTTATTAACATTGCACAAACACAAAAAGGAAACACGTTGAAGTACTACATTGGTAGTAGTTAAAAGGTCCTGTATTGTTTATGCTCCTTCATGACATCCATGAAGCAATGCTTTTGGCAGTGATCATTTAGGAGGGTTTTTTGTTTTGTTTTTATGATAGTCTGTGAACACATTGTAATTGGTGAAATTGCATCTCGTATAGAATCTTTCTTTAAGTGAGGCAGGACATATGTCAATTTAATTGTCAGACATTTTCTCGCTCAGTGATTTAATTCTGTCAAAACACGGAAATACTGGACCATAATGTACGCGGTCGCACTATTCTTTGTTTTATAATTGCTCACTCGTATGTATTAGTCATTGATATTACATTGTATATGTCAGTCATTATGTAATACCCACATAAAACACTAATGGAACTTATTATTGTCTCATAAAAGTATAAATTAGTACTTGTTGATTAAATGCCTAGCTGATGTCCGACGTGTACCGGCATACGTTTAGCACAATTGTTCACTAGAAATTCTTAAGTTTCTTCTCTTTTCTATATAAGATCGCTAACGTGCAGCTATATTTCATCATGATCTCCAATCTATCACGTCTCGCAAGACTATCCTTAATTTGAATACAAACATAAAATAGAGAAAAGCAGAATTTTAGTTATGATGCAAGAAAGTCCTGGTCATGTGACTAGAACTTGTGGCGTAAACAACATTATCTAATAATAGGCATACACTATACCCCAATTAACTTTCGTCTCAACTGACACACCATATTAGTCATACAGATCTGTAATGAGGTTTACAATCACATGCAGTGAAAACTTGTAATGATTGGACGTTAAACAGAAAGGACATCTTGCATTACAACATAGCTTTTGAAAACACATGGGGAAATGGCGCTAAATAGTAGGAAGGACTATATTTGAGTAGATCTCGGAGGAACACCGGCGATTTGCAGAATTAATACTGTTTCGAATTAACAGAAAGCCTTCAATGACAAAGAAAGGAACATCGTGAATAAACCTAAAGGATTCAATGATATGGAAATGAACGTGTAGTTATTTTTTTCTATATAAAGCGCATGAAAAATACAGTTTGCTTATTGAAGCATGTTTATTTTCAGTAAACTGTCAGCAAACACTGGAACAAAATTTGTATGATTCAGAAGAATAGAGAACAGCCTCCCATCTTATATCAACCATTTCTCGTTTCATCACAAACTACATTTCAAAAAAGTTCAATTTTCCACCTATAGGTAAGTGTCTAGTGAAAGCTTATACAGATTTTATGTTGATCATTGTCTTATAGCAGAGGAAGAAATCTGTTGTACCTCGTCTTTTAAATGATCTCTCTTTGTAACGTTCTCGCCTAAAAGTAGGGATGTAATCGATTCAAACGATATCGATATATCAACGATAAAACATTTTCGATTCGATATCGATTGCCGTTTTGAAAAATCGTATATCAAATAATGTTACACCGTGCATGATTACAGTTTCACTTTGAAAATTCCATCAAAACTCAACCAGAATATCAACAATCCTACCCAGGTTCAGTGTTTTTCTAACGAATGATGATTTAATGAAATGTGGTCTCATAGGCAAAAATATTTCAGCACTGCAAGGTTGATAAATATTATACACCAGAACCATATGTTTAGTACAAATAAAGTCAAGAGTTTGGTAGATTTGTAGTCAGTGACTATTTTACGCCCATGTATCGATATATCGCTGAATCGTCGATATTTCTAAATTGATATATCGATACAAAAAAATCAATGACACTTAAAAGTAAAGATTGTAAATACTTGAGCGGTCACTTTTGGAATGTATACATTGACAGGAGTTATAACGATTAAGGGACATTGTTGTTGCCTAATTGATGAACTTTTCCCATTTGTTACTTTTTGTTTGGATTGTATCTTGAGATCTATTCACATGAGTCTTTAAAATGCATTCATGATCAATATACAACGAAATCGGAATTGCTTTATCTATATAGAACACTTTGTTAAATTGTCTTTCCAAAAACCAAGCGAGTCGTTTAGGAAACGGTGCATTTCACTACCGTACAAAGACAACTAACATTTCTGCCATCAACACTGAAATACTGGCCGGAACGGAAATTAACACTGACCAGATGCTGTTATTTGAAAAAAGAAACAGTTTTCTCGAAATATCGCTGTATTATTCCTATTGTAAAGTGTTATCTGCAATTTTCGCTTAATAAAGCAATTTAAAACTGTTGTGAAAATCTAATTTATCCTTTCTGTCAATGGCATTTTACTGTATCGATGCAAATGCTAACAATTGTTGTTTTTCTCGACATTTTCATTACTTAAATTTGAAATTGCTTTGAATATGTCATTTTAGTTTTGAAACAGTGAACTGATGTATCTACCAGACCTGACATATACCGTAGGTTCAGATTGTTTAAAAGATAGTGTTCCTTAGAGAAGTAAAATTCCTGTAAATATAGGTAGCAAATTCAATTTCAAAAATATTTTATTTTGATATTCACAATCAATATTTTATAAATATCAAGCAAACCTGACGACAAATATCAGTACGAGCGAAAACGAAAGTAGGCACCGAGCAAAAGTAGCATTCTTTTTACATGTATCTAATTTCTTTCTTCTACTTTACGTGAGTCGTATGCATTTAAATAATAAATGAAATTCTGTTTAAAACGCGATATCGAATGTTGTAACAGATGAAGACACGACAGAAACTTATGTATACTAGATGTGAGTCAGATTAAAATACCATTGAAATTTTGAGATTTCTTTATTATTTCTTGAAATGTATTTTCATCATAAGTTATGGCGTTGACTTATAACCACGGACTTTAAAGATTTTACGTAGACTACATATGTACGTGTTATAAAAGTTTTTGACAATACTAAACAGTTTGTTTTACATTGCGTAATTAAAACAGTGAAAACTTAAAGATGAATTAACATTCGATACACAAAGTGCAATATTTACAAAAATGTCGACATATGAATTTTTTAGGCCAGAACCCCACTGCCAAATATGTTTATCTTTATTTTCAAATTTTCAATTTTAGATAAACTTTTGCATTTTTGTTATAGTTGGAAGGTAATTATAACTGTTATTTCACCACATTTCGAAGACAAATACATGTAGTTCTTTTTTTACAGTACTGTATGTACTTTTATATAAGGATATTTACGCCTTATTCATTTTATTAGATAGAACCTATTGTATCAATCACAATAAATTCTCAAGCATTTTTTTTTCGAAAATGTTGTCACCCATCCTTCTAATCTAGAATTTTGCATTCAATTCCAAATGGGCCTCAGTCTTGCGTGATTAAATCATTCTAGTCAAATGTATGGCGATAAACTGATTGGTGTGGTGTGAAATAAAGAGGTCAAAATACACAATGCCAAATCATACTAGACTGAATAGCTCCTCATCCAGTCTCGGTTTCACAGCCATATATTAATCTAATAGAATTAAGAATTGTACTGAGCAATGTATAATTACTTCTATTATATTACATATCAGGACATGCATGCAATTGCATACATCCAGGTTATTTTCTATCCCTAGTTAGTCAGGTTAGCTCAATAGGTAGAGCACGAGAATTGTAATCTCAGGGTTGTGGGTTCGATTCCCGGGGCTGACCAACTAATATTACTAACAGTCTTTCGGATTAGACTTAAAACCGAGGTCCCATCATGCATGGGTGCTATACACCTGGCATGTAAAAGAACAAGGTGTGTCTCTGGAACTGGGATGTTTTCTGTATCTTGCACTATCCTCCGAAAACCTAAAATAAGTAACCTCTTCTGGGGGCGTTGGTCATATGAATTATCCGGTACCAACGTTTAAACTCTAATTGCATACATACATTTTTATCTCTTCACTTTCGTAGACAATCGAAGCAATCTTTCTCAAATTTCGATAATATTTAGTAAAAGGTGTAGTGACTTCTTCCAAAAAGTCCTTACAGAACCGTGAAAATCATTACAAAAATTACAAAAGAGCCACCTTCCTCTCATATCAGTAATCGCGTTCCAAGGAAAGGCTTTAGATGTCGAATAGATATCCAGACATATTCATCAAATTCTCCATAACATTCGTAAAACTGTTTTTCGCACAAGTAAACTGATGTTCGTATTATACTAGAGTACTTCGACGAACTTTATTCATGGAAAAGAATGGGCATAAAGATTTTCCGTAATACGTTTATCAAGTGGTCAAATGGAGGTTGGCTTTTGTACTTATAGGGTCAACATCGATTTCGTTATAATATAGCCGATGCGTTGATAAATATGATAACGTGCCATTAAATCTGCAAACTTCTTTTCATATCAGTACAAAAATTGGTTTTAATGCCTGTTTCTTTAAACTTGTATATATTTTGAACATCTACTTATGTGCCGAACAAGTTTATTGCATTTGTCACGTGAACATATTATCAACATCTTATGTAGACATGTATTGGAGATCCTACATGCTAAATCATTATTTTCATAACATCAGTTTTTTCTTTATTGCATTTCCCTCATATCCCCATAATTTACACGTTGAAGCAATAGTGACAGTAATGCGTTAGGATTTCATCTGATTTCTTTGTTGTATGTATTTTAAAGTACTTTACTTGTTATTTCCCCTACCAACCTAAATAAATTAGAATACACAAACCCCGAATGCAACAGTTGAAAATATAACCGTCAAAATGACGACAATAATAATTGTCAGGTTGAAATGAAATCGAGTCAACAAAGTACATTTCAACAAAGTACATTTCTTCAATACGAACACATCAAGATGAAAAGTGGGTGTTGTACTTTTGCTGTAAGGTTTACAGAGCTGCTGCTTCCAGAATTTGTAAGCCTACAATTTAACCTCAAAGATACTCTTATTCCTAACGTTAATTACATTGAAAGAAGCTTATTTTGTTTTTGTAGATACTGTTTTTGAAGATAATGGCAGTGAAAATACGGATAAAACAGGATTAGTCTGTAATTGATTTATAGGTTTTAAATGGTCTTCAATGTTTCTGTCTTTGTGACATGTGCAGACACACAATAAACAATCACACTTATGTAGCCTAATCACGATTTCTGTTCGCTATTAAGTGATTGAGTTTCAGGTTGGTACCCTTTTGAACAGTTAACAGCTAAATTTTATAGTTAATGTATTTTTCATAATCCTAACAAATATAAGTGATACAATATCAAGCTTTATGATGATTGCTTAGCTTTCCTGTAGGACGTAATCAAAGTAGTTCAGTTGTGAAGTTGAAATAGAAAAGTCTGATAGATCAAAAGACATACTGAGAAACACTATATTCTGAAAGAATCCCTTTCTTTCTCGAAAGAATGAGCAGAACTTCAGAAGTTTTCAAACGACCAAAAAACTTACAAAATTGAAATACAGAAAAATACCTATTTTGTCATTACACATTGACCAAATCTGACTAGATCTAACAAACCGATTAAAGATTTTTCATTTAAAGATAATAGTGATATATGTGTGCAGTTTGGATAGACTCCATTTAATACTTTAAGAGGTACGTTGTCTAAATACTTTGTTATACTCCAGACAAAAATAAGTACAATGTAACAAAGACAGATAACAAGAGTAAGAAACCAGTAATACTTCATGCTATGAACCTCTCCCAAGTGCCATGCAAATAAAATTTAAACATATAGTGCAAACTCGAATCATGTACCCCGAGGAATACAATTGTTTTTGCAAGCCGTGCAGAAAATATTATTAGGTTATATTCATATGTAATTCAGGTTGCAAAGACATGGTCTAATTAATCTCCCTTTCAAAGAGAAGACAAAAAAATGAGTTAAACCAAAGAAACTGTAAACGGAATGTACAAGAATAGATAAGGATCACTGGTATTTTCTGGTATATTTACTTTTAATGATATATTTTAATAGGAGAAAAATTAAGCATAGGACAGATACACGAAGAAAAACGTTTATCAATTTAACAAACATATTTTTGATTTGAAGTTTTAGTTGTCTGTGTATTATTTGTCAATTCAAATTCAAATTATACAACAATGTTCATACATATCTATATATATAATTTAACTGCCGAATAAGATTCATCAAAAAAAAAACGAAAAAAATACTGTATACGCATGTCTTTATCAAGGAAACTTATCAACATCGGACGAAGACAAAACGCAAACACGTTAAAGAAGGTAAAAGGTTGTCATGTATTTTATATGCTCCTATTAAGGACATCCATCAAGCAATGATTTTGGAAGTAACAATTAAAAGCTTTCTGCTTTTATGTAAGTCTGTGAACACCTTGTAAGTTGTGAAATTGTATCTCGTATAGCATCTTTCTTTTAGTGAGGCAGGACATTTGTCAAACTAATTGTCAGAAATGTATTCGCTTATTGATTGCATCCTTTCAAAATCACTGAAATACTGAACCTTAACAGTACGTGGTCGCACTTTTCTCTGTTTTATGATTGCTTAATGCTCTTGTACGTATTAATCATTAATGATAATTTATGTCCGCCATTATGTCATACACTCATAGAACACACATTGAACTTTGTTTAGTTTACTTGGCTTTGTCGTTAAGAAACGGCTCCTATGTCATTCAACCGTTTGTCACCATACATTTATAAGCATGTCCTCTGAAACCGTTGGGAAAGTTGCGTTAGAATGTTATACCATGCTTTTCTACAATTTTTTTAAATCATTAAACTGGTTGTTCTATTCGTAACTGCGGTTCGCCAAGATGAAAGCAGCCAAGATGAAAGGAAATTCTCAAACATGTTCCTTCGGCCAGAGCTTTTGAAGAGAATCAGTTCTTGGATGATATCATGTGTCAAATTTCCCCAGATGATTTTGGCTTATGAAAAAGCGGGGCTATTAGAAGCGAAAACTAAATTTTCTCGTATGCAACCTATGGTCCAATTTCATTAAAATTGATCGAAATTGTTTCTTGGTAAAACCCTTACCAAATTCATGTCCTGATTTTATATTTTATAAAAAGGTGTTGAAACTCCCTCTCTCTCTCTCTCTCTCTCTCTCTCTCTCTCTCTCTCTCTCTCTCTCTCTCTCTCTCTCTCTCTCTCTCTCTCTCTAATTTTGGCCTCAAAACATGCTGCTTCGCTTGGTTTCTAATTTTGGCCTCAAAACATGCTGCTTCGCTTGGTTTCTTTTCCCCCTGCTTCTCTTAGGTTGGGACAAACAGGCAATATCAGAGCTTCATAATCACCACCGTGAAGACAAGAACACACATGTGATTTATCGCTGCTTTTCATTGGTTTACTTAAACACTGGGTCAGTTTTAACCAAATTACTTATTTCATCCTCTTCTAGACAAAACACAATGCCTTTAAGTCTCTTGAATTTGTTTATTCCAGATTTTAAGGTGCAAGCTTACCGAAGAACAGTTCATAGGCAGGGCTAGTTCTCGACCTCATTTCCCATAACGAATTGACACTGTTTTTTGTATATTACATGGTATACTTTATATTTCTTTCAAAATTGATCGCAATATCTTCTCACAACGGTCAGCGGTTATGTCTAAGCATCATAATGTTTATGACACTCGTTTTGAGCATCGTTAAAGTGATAATTGCGTAAGCTGGAGGGTTTAAGCAACGGTATTCAGCTGTGTTTCCTCCGGTTCCTTTGCATTTTTAGTTTTTGTCGATGAAGGACAAGATCTGTGTTTCCCAATCACATAACAATATGTAAATCGAAATTTGGTATTCGGCTGGGTACATCTTTTTAAAAGTAGAGAGTAAGTGAAAATGTAGATTTATTTACTAGTTGTGCCTCCAAAGACGCTGTTAATACAAACGGAAGCATTTCAAATGAAGAAGATGTTTAATGTGGTACATATTAAATTGTTTATAGTCTTTACAATTATTAAGGTAATTATGAATGAACACATTACAAAGTCTGCTCTTTGGCTATTATACGTGCGCAGCGGCGTTGTAAAGCGTGTAATTTCGAAATATTTTGCTCAAAGCTGATACAAAATTTCGAAGTAATATTCAATGAAACCTTGCCCAGAATAAATGAATGCCTACTGTGAATAACAAGCTTTTGTATTTTTCAGGAAGGAACTCACCGTCAGCGAGAACTCTTGGTATGCTTTCAACATAAATGGTCGATAGTTTTCACATTTAATACGCAAACATATCATGACAGAAATTAAATAAAACTTAAGTTATATCAAATCAAATTTAAGGGCGACACAATTGTGTTATAATATAATTACGAGCAACATTAGCCAACCTAGAAATTGCAGTTCAGTCGGTTATGAGTTGTTATAAAATTGACGACTTTTCAGCAAGCAAGTTTTTAGCTTCCTTCCCTATGCAAATGGTCTTCAAATATGATTTACTTTATGAATTATTAAGTAAAAATGTGCGCATATTATCAGAACGGCTGGTATGTGGATACATATTTCGCCTCAGCGAGATGGTATAACGATCGGATTTTACTATGAAAGCAACCAAAAACTAAAAATATATCAAAAACCCAAAACACATTGCTTCCAGCGTCTTCGTCCCATTCAAAGCCAACGCCTGATTCTTAAAACTGAATCGCTGTCAATATGTTAAAATCCTATGAATTCAGTTTCTTCTGTTTTCTATATAAAGCCGCTTATATATAGCTATGTTTTATCATCATGTCCAATATTTCACGTCCTACAAGACTATCCTTATTTTGAATACAAACATAAAATAGGATGTGACAGGAACATGTGGCGTAAACAACATCATCTGCTAACAGGAATGCAAGAACACCCCCAACTAAATTTCATTTCAACTGACACATCATATTTAGTCATACAAACCTGTAACATGAACAGCCTTCACATAATTCAGTAAAATAGGGAACAATCTCTCATATTTAAGTTATAACCATTTCTCGTTTTATCACATACTACATTATCAAAACAAAATATTTTTTATCTGTAGGTAAGGGTCTAGTGAAAGTTTGTACATATCTTCCGTAGTACATTGTGTTAAAGCAGAGGAAGAACTCTGATGTAAATCGTTTCCTAATAATAATATCCTTTGTAACGTTCTCGCGTTTAAGTATGATCAATATATAAGGTAACAACTGTCACAATTGTATCTTGCTTTCTGACATTTGACCTTGTATCTATTAAATTAGATTATGCTTTGTCGTATTTATCATGCCACATTTTGATTTCTTTCAGCCAGTGAATGGGTTATTCCTTGTGATAAGTACTTCATTTCACAACTGTAGTTCTTCATTCTTAGCTCTACTTAAAACTGTTTTATTGCATATAGAACATAATGAGTATGTAATATATTGTATATTTTCTTGCTTCTAACATTAACAACCTAAAGTACACGCATGTCAGCAAGCAGACATAATCCTTATGTTATTCTAAAAAACAGTTTTAAGTAGAAATTATTATAAAGACTTATCATATATAAAATATAACAGGAATAAACCATTCATTGGCTGAGAGAAAGCATAATGCAGCATGAAGAAATCATCAGATGACATATGAAAAAACATAATCTTACATGAAATAAAATACTACAGTATAACTCAGTTAAAATTGCATAATGCAAGATGCAATTGTGGCAGTGATTGTATTCCATAGAAAGCAATTACTTGAGCGTTCACTTTAGATTGTATACATTGACAGGAAGCCATCTAACGGCCATTACTGTTGCCTAATTGATTAGCTATTCACATTTGTTACTTTTTGTTTGGAATGCATCTTGAAAAGTATTCACAGGATTTTTTTAATAACATACAGTAATTGGGGGCATTGATCAATGTAAAACCTAACCTAACTTCATCTATATAACAGTACACGTTGTTACATTTTCGTATCAAACACTTAGCGAGCCGCTTTCTAGCTTTCTTTGTATGGCCCTTCCTTAGAAAGACAACTAACCTTTCTGCTAGACAGAAATATTGGCCAGAAACGAAAATGATCACTAAAGTTTTTATTTGAAAACAATGTTTTCTCGAAATATCGTTGTATTATTCCTATCATAAAGTGCTATTTATAATTTCCGCTTCATAAAATCATTTAAAACTGTCGGGAACATATATTATCTCCTTTCTGTCAGTTACTAAAATGGGTCAGGATCTTCCTCCAGTTGTCTGATGACCAATAAATCGTGTGACATTCATCATTTAATTTTGAGTCATAAATAAGGGCATTTTCATTTGCTTTATGCTTGACTGGAAGCATGGAATAGCCGAGTAAATGTAAGACTTGGCACATATCTTTGAGCTTTTTTAAACTTCCTACAGGACAGTGTACGCTTAAAGTGAGAAAAATCTTTTTTTTTTGTTTTACGACTGAAAGGTACTTTCATACCAGATGCAAAGAGAAACCATCGCTGAATGACCACCATACTTACTTAAGCCGCACAAATGCTATATGCTGCTGAACATTTAGGTTCCATGCAAAACACTTCAAAACATTTTGTTTTACATGTGTAACAATAAAGTGAAAAATTGAAGATGAATTTCAATCGATGCTCAATATCTACGAAAAGGTCGAAACATCAAAGCATAAGTATACAGAACCTAACAGCTCAATATACATTGAAAGTGACTTTATTTCAAACTTATAATTTTTAGTTAAGCTTTTGCATTTTTGTTTTAGTCGGATAGTAACTTAAACTTTTATTTCACCTCATTTCGGTGACAAGTAGCTCTTTTATCAATTTTTGCAATTACACTGCATAAAAGTAGTAAAGTTAAGAATATTTGACACGAGACAAAGTAGGTCATCGGCTTATGAATGTCTTATCTTAAACTGTAGACGTCTTATTGTGGTCAGTCACAAATGTAACCATTTGCTAGACAGATGTAAACATGAAAGTGCCAATATGGATAATACCTCTCTTCGTCGGTATCCGTTTGATGCATCTTTACTTTAATCTTTACTTTAATTGATGTTAAGCTGTGCTCAGTTTTATATAGATAAAATATAATTTATTGACAACTGAAATTTTAATGTAATAACATACTTCGGAAAAAGCTTTACTCTGACAATGATCACGGTAGGGAAACACATTATTACAATAATCTCTAAACAAAAGTAAATCTTTGAATAATTTTTAAAAATAATGAAAACCGTTTAGCTTTAAATGTAAAATATAGCCTATCATATGGCAACACAAAATGAACTACACAGGTCTCAATCGCAGTCATCTTCCGACTGTGCTGAACACTTCAAAAATAAATTTACGACCCGCTTAGTCCGTAAATATCAAAATCTTTTTACGGATCATTGACCAATCAAGCGGCTGGAAATTTCTTGAAAATTCTATAAATCAACAATTAAAGACAATTAAAATCTCTTTAGTCAGCCCGGATAGCTCAATAGGTAGAGCACGAGACTTGTAATCTCGGGGTTGTGGGTTCGACCCAGGGCTGACCAACTTTACTAACAGTCTTTCGGATGAGACTTTAAAACCGAGGTCCCATGTACGGGTGAAAACCTGGCAGATAAGAACCAGGGGTGCCGGTGGCCGCTTTCGGTTCTTGCACTATCCCCCCGAAAACCTAAAATAACTAAACTCTTCTGGGAGCGTTGGTCATATGGGAAACCGGTACCAACGATACAACCCTGATATACCATACCTCAAGGTCTCATTCATAGTGACCCCCCCCCCCCCCAACCCCCCCCCCCGAAATAAATCTCCCCCCCCCCCCCTTAATTGTTTTATGACCCCTTATCAGATAAGACGATAAACAGACTATATATTTTTTGACATGTAGCGATAATTGGTTTAATACTTATTTCCTATTGTTTTTGTTTTCTTAAGAAATTAGTTTATTATCCAACAATCAAAAAGATTTTTTTAACACAAAAGTATTTAATTCAATGTTTCTCATAATGTTTTGAGGTAAATTTAGCAAGGTTTAATATCTAATCATTTTTTTTTATTCTGACCACAAACTAATCGCTGTAAAACTTGCTTAGACAGTTGATTTTTTATGAATTAAATGATATGTCTTTTTGACTGAAATGAATAATTTGTTAGTGGAACAGAAACATTGTACAATTTTATCAGACTATAGCCAAACTAACTTATTTGAGTAAATAATTGACATAACTTATTTAACATTTTACTCAGTGCATACCTTGATGATATTACATTGACAATGTACTAAACACGACACATGTTAAATATGCCTAGATTCTATTGAAAAGAATAGGTAAAGTTCTAATTTTCTTCATTCTTATTCGAATAAGAAGTTCTTAACTCATATTGTTTACCTTGCATTTATAAACATCTTGTGTAAGTAGCTATGCATTATGGAACTGAAAAGAACTAGTTTATGCAGTTTGCTAGCTCTGAATACACAGGCCTGTCAGGACTCAAATGCCTTATCTCACATTCCTGTTTAATTGCTTTAAAGATTAATAAACGTGTTTTATAAGTTTAGTGCTTATGAACTTATTTAGTTAAAAATAAAGACCGTAGTTTGATTAATCTTTAAAGACAATTGAACAGGAATCTACTGATTTCAGGCCATAATGAGCCCTGACAGGCCTGTTGTATTCAATAAAAATATTCTATAAAACTAAAAAAACATTGATAAGACTACTATGACTTTTAGTAGGGTTGCTGTACATGGCCAGTGTCCTAATGGCTGGATACATCATGATTCTTCCTGCTACAGACTACGATTAGATACCGAAACTTGGATAGATGCCATGGTAAGCTTATAAAACACATAAAAAACAAAAGTCGTAAGAAACATTTTTACTCTTGCCTACATTTTTAATACTAAACTGCTATAAGGTTAAGATTTCAATTCTAGGGTTAAAGGTGATAACCAAATGACCATCAACTAATGCGCTGAGATTGGCACACCCTTTTCCTATTACTGGTAAGAATTCAATGTAATAAAATTGTCACTGACTTGATTACAGAATATCACGATTACACGTATATCCGAAACTTGTTAAAGTAATATTGCCTTCAAAATGGCCTATATACAAGCAGCTGCTTAAAAAACCATGCTTGTTTAAAAATATTAAGTCAAGTAAATAAGGCTTTTTCTTTTTAAACATAGCTTACCGTAACATTTTTCGGGACTTAATTGCAATAATTGACTAGTATTGAAAAGAAGATTCTTAACGGTAAATCAACCAGCAAATTAACTTTGATTAACTGTCTAAGATTAACACCCTAATTTCCAATTTAAATCTGTTATGAATTTTAAACACAGCCTGTAAATGCTTAAGCAATGTTTCAAAGGCCCTAGGAGTTGTAAAGTTCATTACCTATTTCTTTTCAAAGACTCACGAATACAGTGAGGTAATTACGTTCATATTCGGTATTAAGGTATTCAGTATAAAATGTAGAGTTTCAAAAATTGCAGTCAGCCTATTTCTCCAGTAAAGGACCCTAATCAAATTATTATGATATACATTGTGTATATATGAGCAGAACGCTAAAATCTATTACGTCCATAGTAGTAAAACCGGCAATAAATCAAAGCAAAGTGCAAGTTGTTTGAATTGAGCATTAATTTACCTTTTTTCCCATAATAATATTCTTTACATAATGGCAAATAGCATGACTGTTTACTGTGTAGATTTTCAAAAACATCATATTTTAAATCAGTCAGTACCATTATTCCCAAATCTGGTCTATTTAACCTTTATTTCTTATATGTCAAAAGAAAAGACTCAATTTCTGTTATAAATTGATAAAAGAAACGAAAAACACAAGAAAAAAGTGGTTCTGGTGGCATTTGAACCTGCACCGAAAAGTGGCAAAAAATTACAAAATCAGTGTGCTTGACCACTGTGTCTTGTTTACTGTTTCCATTGACAGATAGTTAGTGTATTGTAGTATACAAATTCATTGCAATGTGGAGATTGCTTATTATTGGTCTAATACGTATGTGTTTGTTCAGAATGTTTGTGAACTTGACGGAGCCTACTTGGCAGAGATTTCAGACGAACGAGAAAATACCTTTATCCATGGGCTCATAAATGGTATGTGAATGTTTTGTAGCTTGAACAATTCATTTTGAGACGAATAAGTAGAGTAGCTACTCTGAATGAACTGACGAATAGCAATACTGCCCTGACATTTTTCTCGATATGATAACAGGGAGGTGGTGCCTTAATAACTAATAATGATCTTTTTAATTCTCGGTCGGTAATGTAGGAATGAAGTCATCAAATAGTCTGTCTAAAACATCTGCTACACAAATTGTCTATATAAAAGCTACAAGATATAGTGCTTAATATAGTGAACAATTGAAATTGGCAATTTAATAAATTGTTCTGAAGCATTCACGCGTTGTGGTCAATTTTATTACTAAGCGTATGGAATTATAGTGCTAAAAGTAAAACGTAAGCTATTTTCTTTTAAGTCAGGCATGTTTTATGACTTTCAAAAACATTAAACTCAAGGTTTTATAAATGCATTTATTGTCTTATGTTATAATAAAAAAAGACAACTGTATTACAATTCATCGACCAAGTTCTGTCTTTGAACTTGAAAGCAAAAAAGCAAGATATGACATAACGACAGTTTAATAGTTTTGTTTTATTTTAAAGACAACTTGAATGTGTGGCTAGGTGGAACTGATTTGTCTACTGAAGGCGAGTGGATTTGGATAACGTCACACACGGATATGACGTATACAAAATGGCGTCCGACGGAACCAAATAATTCAGCACATGACGAAAATTGCCTAGAAATGGATAAAAACGGTCTTTGGAACGACAGACCATGCCACTATGTTCAGAAATATATCTGCGAGAAAAAACTGGCGTAACAAATACTTCTTTTCATAGTCTTTTAACTGCAGAATTTTGCCGGATAAACCCAGCTTAAAACAATCAGAATGTCTTGAAGATTAACTAAACACTGTTGATAAAAGAAATGATGGAATTTAATTTTTGAACTAACTCCCACTTTGCAAAACATAACGTTAAGATATCTTTAATCGACATAACTAACACTCTCGTGTGGTTGTACTGTACGTGTGTAGATGTGTTTTCACCTTTTGTTGTTTCTATGCTATTGTCACGGTTCGGACTTAGTTCACAATTGGGGAGAATATGTGTAAGCGGCCCGGTAGCTCAGTCGGTAGAGCATTCGCCCTGTAAGCGAAAGGCCCCGGGTTCGAGCCCCGGTCTGGCTGCACATTTTTCTCACCCTGTGACATTTGGCGCCCAACATGGGACTTATGATAAGATCTATTAAATATAATAGGTATATTATCCATATTTGGCGCTTATAAGTTCTGTTGTACGCCCCTGCCAGCTTCCATCTTGTTGGGCGCCATTGTTACAAGGTGAGAAAAATGTACAGCCAGACCGGGGCTCGAACCCGGGGCCTTTCGCTTACAGGGCGAATGCTCTACCGACTGAGCTACCGGGCCGCTTACACATATTCTCCCCAATTGGAACTAAGTCCGAACCGTGACATACTCCCCACCATATTGAAATTCGTCCTCGAATTTCGTACGGGTTAAGAGAACAAAGTAAACATGATCTCAAGTATATATCCAGCACAGCCCCACGTTGGGCGCCAAATGTCACAGGGTGAGAAAAATGGCAGCCAGATCGGGGCTCGAACCCGGGGCCTTTCGCTTACAGGCGAATGCTCACCGACTGAGCTACCGGGCTGCTTCACATTCTCCCCAAGGAACAATGTGAACTATTGTATCATTAATGTTGCAATATCATACCATAATTTATATGTAATATGGTTGATGTCAATATGCTGTATATGCATACGACTAAATAAATTATCTGTTCTGTTATCAAGTTAAAATAAACTTATGTATAAGTTCTTTCACTCGAAATAATTTATTTTTTTATTATTTTTTCAGAGACCAGGAAATCATTGGCTAATCAAAGGGACTTGTTCACTCTTTCTAATAACTGAACTTCAAGTTCTTTTTGCATCTTTATTAGACTTTCAAGTGGAAAACACGTCAAACATGCAAACGGACTACGAAAAGACTATTTTGTTATAATAAAGTCAGGACCAAATTTAATTTCTGAAGTTGGTATTGTGCGCATTTTGAATGACTGGCTTTATGTTTTATTTGAATGAAATATAAATAATATTGCATTACTTAACAAGTAGTTTTTCAACAATTAGTTTTGAATATATATTACTAGTATAACTTTCGGTGTTTATGTTTAAATTAGGTGTAAAACTAATGACAGTTCATTACTCGATGAAATGCAGATTTTAACCACATTCAATTCGTAAAATTACAACTTACTGTAATTAAAATGGCTTTAGTTGACATTCGTTAAAATTATCAAATGATTAAGAACCCGGATTCTGTTTTAATATTGAGTAGCGTATAAATGTAGTTATCCAAAGTTTTTCAAATAGTAATATTTGAAAGACCCTTGGTTATCATAACACCACTACTAGTAAGCATAACCCATTGCTGGACCGAAGTTGTCATGTACACAATTATGGCTGGATTACTACATTTAGATATTAATTTAATAGATTAATAGAATAAAAGATTTAATAATTCCGTTGATTCAAGTCGCGAATACACTTTCCCTTTTTCATTCTCAAAGTGTTTTTGTTTGGTGACATGCTCTGAATCCATAGTAGTGTTGTCGTACACTTGAGGAAACTGACGATAAGCAGCAGCAGGACGGACTTATTATGACGAAACTGTTATGCCCAGTCACTTCTTTTATCTGTTCAAGTACGCTTAGTTTAGAATATTTTAATTCATTCCATAGCAAATACAACAGTTACTGAAATCCCCAAATAAGCTATCAAAACGTGCCCAAGTACGTGTTGTTGCCAATGTACAAATTTCGGTCTTGATTTTTTGGAAGACTAACTCAGCGTAAATGCTCGCATCGATTTTTAATCCGAATTAATCGTTTAGAAAGTTAACGGGTAGGACCTTTTGTCATACAATCTTTATTTGGACGATATTGACTTGACAAAGGAAGACATATTTCTTCATTTAGTAAAATTAACGCCGTTTTAAAACGTGTAGCCAATGTAAAAACAATATGATCCACTTTTATGAATAAAAAGTAGCCCGTCATGAACTTTAATGAAGAGCTATGAATACGTACCTGATTCATCGTGTTATGAAAAGCGAGCCAGGAGCAGACAATCAGAAAAGAGTTTTTATGTGAAAGTCGTCATTAATTAGCAGTTGTGCATTTTTCCGTGAAAAAATATACGGTTTGCTTATAACACGTTAGACGTCAACAAGAAATCACAATATCTATATCTTGCTTACTTTTTTTCTAAATCCGACATATATTATTGCTCAACCGAGTTTCAGTTTGACATAAATTTCGGCTTCTTCCAAAGCTAAACACAGCCATAATTCACTATCGAGCTATAGCAAGGCAAAGATGACCTTAAATCCCAGCTTGTGACACTATTGCTCTATAAGATACATAGGTAAAACCTATACAATGTCAGCCTAGGACAGTTTTAAACCGCTTATGTACACAGTCCAAATCAATTTTGACAGCTTCAAAAACATAAGTTGGTCACATGGTCAAGACAAACTACCTTCTTGATCTAACTTTTGACTTTTAAATGCCTAATTACTTGGTGTAAATTGTGGCTTCTGTAGTGTTCGTAGTTCTTTTATGATTTGACCCATAGTCCTAGCTTTTGACCCTACGATACCCAGTTTCAAACTTAACCTAGAGATCATCAAAACAGACAATTCTGACTAACTTTCGAAATGATTGGGTTCAAAACCGTGTGACTAGATTTGATTCTATGATTCTATGTGAACCGATTCGAACTTGAAATATAATTTATCAAGATATTGATTCTGACCAATTTTCAGGATAATTGGGTGCAAATTTGGCTTCTGGGGTGATCTCAACGTTTTCCTATTATTTGACCTGGTGATCCCATGTAACACAGTTTCAATCTTGACTTCCATTCATCAAGACTAATATTTAAATCAATGTTCATGCTTAGTGGACTTAAAATGTGGCCTCTAGAGTGTTCACAAGGTAAGTGTGGACAGACAGACACCGGGCGATCACAATACCTCAAGTTTGAGCAATTCGTGCTCAGGTGAACTAAAAAGGAAACACCTTCATCAGTCATCTACTTTAGTTTCAGTCATGTTCGAGCTAAATATTGACTAATCTTCAGTTATAATATGAATATTTCATACTAACATATGCCATTCAAAATGATCTTACTTGCTGATTCTTAAGCAATGAATGCTACAATTGTCATGCAATTATGTCCATTATTATCTCGCATTTTGTTTATAAGATTTTAAACATGCAGCAATATTATTGCATCAAAGCTACATAAATATCTAGCAACTGGTGACCATTACACGCGTCCATAGCTTACAATCAAACTGTATTATTGTTGCCATCTTTCAAACTAAATCAAACACAAGTTGATTTGGATAACAAGTGCTAAACAAATAAGACATGTAATTTCTATCCCCATCTGTCATACTTTTAGACATTATCTTAAAGTCTAGATGATGTTTTATTCATAAATAACAACAAATAAAAAAATTAAAGCACAGGAGAATGCACATATTAAGTAAACGCAAAACCAGTTAATTCTTCTACAAAACAACTAAATAGACATATTTTCATGCATGGTTTGCATTGTGTTGTTTACGACAAGGCAATCAAAAGCCTTAGCGTAAGCAATTGAAAACAATCCAATCAATAGCATAATTCAGTATGAAAATGACTGTCCCTCTTTTTCTTCTGTTGGAATTTTATCTTCATCTATCTACGAACGTTGTATAATTTCACGAGGCTTTTGAACCTTTAGGAACGATGTGCTATTTGGCGACATTTATAGTTTCACCTGATTCACTCCTTTTACAAGTTCAAATATTTAACATTGCAAACGTCTGTATGTATATGATATGAATTTAAAGTGTAAACAAAGTAGAAAGAATAGCAGAAAGCATAACAACAAAGAATGGAATTTTGATTGTCATTGCTGAGGACTCTACGGTAGCACCCGCTTCAATAAGGGCATTAAGCTGTGCTGTAGAAAGACCAGAATGCTGGGTGGAAGTCGTGGACTGCGCTTGAGCCACGCTGAAACTTGACAGCTGATCTGTTGTGAATCCAACAAATGAGGTCGATGGTATTTGTGCAACACTCGAAGTATCAATAGCAGCAATCTGCGACGTTGTAAGCGCACCTATCTCGACTGATGTTAGGCCGCCTATGACAGCCCCAACCGTGGAGACTACGGATGTATCCCAGGAAGAGATCGAGCCAAAAGTTGTCTCGGCTAGATCAGCGTATGCTTCTAGTTGACTTTCCGTACAACTCGTTAACGCACCAATATAGCTGGCTGCATAACTACAGAATACACAATAAACACATTCGGTTATTAATTGGTTCTAACGAATACAGCTGTTTCTGTTGAATTGGTAGTGGAGAATCTGGTAATAAGGCATTAAGGATTTAGATAGATACTATATTTTAACATTTTATATAAGGGTCTTTTGCTGGGAGGGGCCGTTTACTTTCTTAATAAAACTTGTGGTCAGACCCATTAAGTTTTTTATTCGTTTGAATACATGTAAATGTCTTTGCATGTGTTTTATGCAACATAATGAGGTTAAACTATTAACAAACAAATTATAATATATGCAACTAATATTAATCTCTATTATTCAAAACAGCAAGATAGATATATGCCTTTCAAATTGATTGTTATATGTTAATAAACTATACGAGTCTTGGTCTCATGTATTTTCTGAAAATACTTGTAAAAATTCATTGTAAAAATCTAACTTGGGATTAAAGCCTAAGGAATCAACGAATTTCGTCAAAATCAACAGAAAAGTTTTGCGTACTGCGTAATTTTATTCAATCTAGTCATTAAGAAATCGTAATTGAATTATTGCATTACATGTAACTTAATCTATTCTGATGAAAAATCATGATGAAGTCTTAATCTAATCAAAGTATTTATTATTGTAATTCAATTGTTAATTTTGTAATGTAATTTATTCTTTCCCTAATTTTGGTTGAAAAGTACATTTCCCAGCAGTGTACTTTACACCAGCGTCATTTATAACCTATAAATACATAAACAAGCATTTGCATTCGGAACATCAGACGACGTTTTTTCGTTATAATCATTTTATCTAAGAGTAAATAAAAGTACTCATGCACTGTTTAAATCTAATCATTGGCATTCAATCATCCCAGTCGTAGATGGATGTTCAGTAAATATTTGTCCAACATACCCAATTAACATTCGGTAATTTAGGTACTTCGCATAATCAAAATTGCATTACAAAATGTACCTGTATTCAGTATCCGACAATTGTCCAATGTGCGAGGTTGAGGCACCACATGCAAAGTGTCCAAGAGCAATCAGTTCACTCGAAGTAACAGTGCTTGCATCGTTGCCTTTATTTAGACCCAGCCAGCGTGAGAATCCCGAGTCGAGCTGGAAAAAATTGATAAAACCACATTATAAAAAAGCTAGTACGTAAATGTATAATGTTTCTTAAGCTTATGTCTAAAGCGTACATAAACATCACGCGATAGTTTAGAATAACGGGTGTCAAAGATTGTTTTTAATGGTCTTAATATTATAACCACAACTGACAACATTTAGAGCATTAATTATAGACATTATTTTTTTGCTGGGATAGCCCTACAGACGATCGGTCAAACGGATTATCATGTTTATCTCAAAACTGGAAAAAGATTTTTTTGTCTCATCACTAATACCCGAGTTTTTACGAACCACAAACTATTTTTAACGTAGCTCAAGTTTCCCCTAAAGAGAAATTTCAATAGGTTTTTATTATAACAATACGTTATTAATATGCAGCATTCTTAAAAGGATACGTTTTTAGACTAGCAGTCTAATGATGACACAATGTGCATTGTCAAAACCTAAAATTACACATGTATTAATCGACATAGACTAACATTGTTCTTCAAAGCACACTAAACTTAATATATCTGACGGCTACCTGTGTCTCGCCCCAGCCAGCATGTTGTCCAATAGAAGACATAGCATCTAAAGTTAAGTCTGTGAGAGCCTCTATTTCACTTGAGGTTAATCCTTGAGTGATGATACCTGCGTCAGTTACATCATCTGCCGTCCAACCACTCGAGGCACCAAATGTCTTGAATATAGATATCAAAATATTATAAGATATGTTAATGTAATTGCATATAGTTAGATTGATAACCATGTACAATGTAAATCTCTATTTCTCTATCAAAAGTTTGTGTTGAATCCGTTCTCAAACTTTCATAGTCGTCCTTCCAATTCGTTTAATTTGTTTTCATAGTTTTCTTTCACTCCAAATATACTTATGATATTGTGTTCATAACCAAATCCTGTAAAGATGTGGTTAACCAAATCCTGTAAAGTGTGAAATGAACACTAAGTAGACATACCCCTGAACGAGTAGCAACACTTATGAGAGCTGCCAGCTGGCTCGAGGTCCAAGTAGAATAACCACCAAGGAAGCTAGCGCAGTCGAGAAAATCTGAATCTGACATGGCGTCAATTTGATCAGTGCTTAACGCAGTTACACCAGAACCCAATAGCTGCATATCATCACAACTCAATGATGATACTGTGCATATGAAATTAGAAGTTTAAAATAGAAAAAATATAACAAAGGTTTATATGAATATAGTCTAAAACTGAATGCTATGTGTTTATTTTGTTTTCCGACCATAAGAAGAAATCCGAATGGGCTCGACAATGTACACGCATCACGTATGACTAAAAACGATCTGACAGACATAAAAGATAGTAGATCTTTTACAATAACTTAAACGTTAAGCGTATAGAATGTAAAATACGGCGTGATTATTGGAACTAACAGTTTATCTATAAGGATCAGTAAAAACCTCTAACTTTGATGCCTTATTAACAATTTTTACCTGAACGCTTCCGTCTCTTGCTTGCCGTTGCACTGAACGCATCAATTAATCTCATGTAGAATTTCTTCTCTTTCTCCTTACTATCTTTATTATCTGCATCCGTGACGTCTTTTCCCATTCCCTTCTCTTCACGTTTCTCGCGGTCTTCCTTTCTGTCATTAAACTGATCAACCAGGTCGGATCCAGTACTTGAAATAATGTCCTGTTATAAAATACCGAAGAAATTATGAAATCAGTTATACTATATTCACCAGATAAAAGTATAATTTGTTGAATAAGTTCAATTTTTGACAGATTATGACCACGACCAAATTGCAAATCAATATGAAAAATTATGCATTATGTAACAAAGAAACTTAGCTCAAAACATTCGGGATTCTATGTGGAAATAGATCTTCAACCACGTGCCATATACACATCTAATTTAAAACACAAACTACTTCATCAAGTTAATGCTTTTCTATAGCAATGGACCGCTGAATCTCATTGTGTTAAGTTAGGTTTTTCAGTAAAAAATCTTTATACAAAACGCCACAGGAGCGTAAGGTCGTGACCTTACCACCGTTCAAACCCATGCCCTCCTTGTTGTTCGATTAAAACTTTAAAAACTTTATCATTAAAACCACAGCTCGCCAACTTATCGCGTTTTCTTTTCTGAGAAGATTTACTTTAATTCAAATATTTTAAGTACCTTTGAACAAATGAAATATGTTATGACTAAATTCAGATCTTTAAGTAACGTAAAGCAAGAAATGTATTATTTTTTAGATACATGGCGTACATTGGGTATTTTGTCCAGGTCTTTAGATGATAGTTCAGCTATAAATGTTCCAAGCTGCGTCAAGATAACCTCATCTGTAGTGTCTAGTGTGTCTGAGGTTCTGGCAAATTAAAAAATAATGCATGTTTAGTTTATTTATTAGTAGGAAGAACTTGGTGTTCTAAGAATTGTTTTTTTTCTTAAGTTTAAAGTTTCTCACTCTTTGCACATAGTTCTGTTTTCTACACTGTGACACCTAAACAAAAACAGAATGCGTATAATAGCATTTACATCCATAATACGAAAAAACTAATGATTCATCATTGTCTATTACGAGATCGAAACTAGTTCACTTCAATGACATTTAACACATCAAATTTAAGTTTCAGTTTAAAGAAGGCTTCCGTATTTCAGAACACTTATGCAATAATGTTACCAAGGTACTAGTTTTTATTTTCCAGTCCCGATATTTTAGAGTTATATGCCATCTTGCGAAGCAGCTGCGTGTTTATTTTCATTGCTTCAAAATTAACTAAAACTTAAATTGTGTAATGTTGTCTTGAAAATGTAGAACCAAGTAATGTTGTGCAGCAATTAAGACTGATACTGACTCTGTATCCTCAGTTCCTGTCACATCGAGCTAGTCATATTTGTGCATAGGCTCAGAGAAAAGTAATAAAGGGATAGTCGGTTTGTTATTGATAGAGCAGAATGTTAAATTATTTTGTTATAGTACATGTATTGCCATGTTAGGTATAAGCTACTGGGAAAAGAATTAGAGTTTTAGGGCCTATAGTCAATGATTTGTACGAAAATGAAGCATAAAATTAGCACTACTGATATGTCAAAAGATTAGCTTGTTCATTGATTATTCAAAGAAAACTGCTATTATGATTTTAATGTTTCTTGTAATCGATCTTTTTGACATGTGTTTTCGAGCCAATGCATTCATTTTTATGAACAATACTATACATGTATATGTATATTAATTAGCAAGCTGGTTTTGTTTCATTTTTGTAAAAATTTAATGTTTTTGTCTTAAAAGAATAAGAAGGGTAAAACGCATGTTTATTTTTCAAAATACTTGTATATTCTGTGATATATTATTTCAATATTGAAATCTTACACGTTCAGTTTATTCATCGATGTTTCAGCCCACGTCTTCTTTTCTTTAGCGCTGAACTGTCCACTTTTTTTCTGTACGTTGTTAATAACATCTTCCATAGCGTCATCTTTTATGTCACTAACGCGGTCAGTGCTCAAACCAATAACAAGATCGCCCATGGCCGTTATATCGTCACTAGAAAGTTCATCTTTGGTATTATTCTGTAATAGATAAATATGGTGGTATGAGACTAGAAATTATGAGGTCGCTTCTGAATTAAAGCGATATAAAATGTGTTTGGTTTAAGTGTCTCAAAACGTTGAACCTACGTTTCCAAAGGCCATGCACGCCAGAATACCTCTAAACAAAACTAAGCACAATATTGATTTTTCTAAACTTCGAAAAGAGATTTCTATGTACATTTTATAACTTTATTCTGAAAGAATATCTGTACTAATAATAATAATAATAATTAATAATAATATAAATTCTTTATTTCATGGTAACTTAAGTGAAAGTACATACAAATTGCAATTACACTTATTTACAAGGTGGCCTTCAACCAGCAAATGAAACAAAAAACAAGAAAGAAAGAAAAAAAAAAAAAATAATAATAATAATAATAATAATAATAGAAGAAAAAAGGCACATATATCGTCATTCTAAAACATACACGAAATAGCACATACCTGACAAACACTCTGAGATTAATGTATTTATGGTAACAATACAATTAAAAGTAAAATCTAAAACATTAACATACATAGTATTTATGTCATACAAACATGTATCACATGTAATCAACACATTAATATATTTATGAAAATTGCAAATGTAATAAAAATTTCTGTAAGTTATATTTGAATGAGTTCAATGAATTTATCTCTCTTATATACAAGGGCAGAGCGTTCCAAATATGACTACTGTGATAAGTAAATGTATCCTTCATGTAATCAGTTTTGTGTTTTGGTAAAACAAGATCACGTCATCTTGTAGATCTTAGAACATAATTTTCATTGTATGCAAATGCTAATAGATCTGACATATAACCAGGAAATAATTTATTCTTGCATTTATATACCATTATTGCTGTATGTTAAATACATCTGTACTTTATTATTATTTTGCAGGTATTGGAGGCCAAGTTGTTGTCTGATGATCATTGCTTACACAAAGTAATGACATATAGCATATCATCGTATATATTTACTATAGTATGTCTTATGGGGGCTTTACAACAAATAGACAAAGGGAGACTATATTGGACATACCACACATTCTTGAACAAACTTAGTAAGATCCTTCAAGTCGTCTCTCTTAACATTGGACAAATCAGTCGATCCTATTTCCAGCGATATGTCTCCACACAGGCTTTTGCCTAACTGGTCAAGATCATCAGGTCTGAATTTTAATAAGATATATTCAAATGGTCTTAGTATTTATATATAAAATAGAGATTCTGATTGTAGTTATTCTGTTCTCTGAAGTCTTGTACGAAACTGAGAAAACCTGTCAAGTGTGAAGTAGATCCCAAAAGAGTTTCTTTAAAGTTCATTAATTACAGCGTCATTTAAATCGGTGACGTAGTAGTAACAACCAAACATGATGAAATAGAAGTTCAGTACAATAAGATCAAGTAAAAGAAAAGTCAGGTAATCGATTACTACTAGAATTTGATGATTGAAATGAAAAAAAATCAAATGTGATCAAAGACTTTAACTTAACTTGTTGTTAAGTAAGAATGATGAGCCCATGCATTCAGCTTCATCTTAAGAATTTACATGAACCCACTGTTTTGTAAATGGGTCATTTATGAAACATGACTAAAAGATTGAGTGGTACCGAAATTCAGTCATAAACTGTTAGTGCTCTACTGTTATTGAATATAATGTGTAATCGTTTTGTTATGAATGTTTAAAAATGAATTTGAAGGAACAACGAAAGTTTAAGCAAAACTGGAAAACGTCTGACCTAATTTCTGACACTATCGTATTGTCCTCAGCTTTTCAATTATTGAGATTCTATAGTTTAACTGATAATAGGAAATAAAAATACAACTACTTCATTTATTGAGAAACAATACACCCCTCTCGCCCTACCGTCTTCTAGGAAACAGATGGGCTGCAAGTATTAAATCTCCAAAATGACATTTTATTCAATCTCTTTCAGGGGACATAAAATGGTACATACAAATGTATCAGAAGTCTTTGTCTCGCTAAAAAGAATATTCCAAAAATTCTAGCAGTCAATTAGTATAGTTGCAAATACATTTTGTTGTGAAAGAAGGTCCCCTTAGATGTTAAGCAAATTTGGAAATAAACATACTTGAAGTGTTTCATCAAACCACCGAACTTCTTCACGTCTTGAGATGTAATGGTACGTGGAATACCACTAAACAAACCAAGGCGATACTTCAACTTCTCGGCAAGAATTCTCTCCTAAAACGGTATATCATTCCACCTTATTCATTTTAAAAGCAAATAGATAAATGAACATGATGAACACGTGTAAAACATTTTGTGACATCCTACTGATATGAGTTTCGTTATTTTTACAAGGCACTTTATATATGGCACCATCCATGTGGTGATGAGGTAAATAATGAGCTTTTTAAACACAATCAGAATACCTTTAGATATCTGTTAAAAATATAATTCTGGAATGTATATAGATTTGACAATAAGACAATCATTTCGATAATTTATATTATGTTATTCATAGTAAACATTCAAAATATTTAACAAAGATTCAGAGAAAAGTAACCTGTTTGTCTGAGAGGCAGTCCAGACTAATCAAGTGCCCAACAATATCCTCTAAAGATTTGGTTGCGGGTATAAGTTTCAGATCGTCTACAGACATGCCACACATGACCTTTCCAAGGTTTATGAATACTGACATCGTGAAATTTGGGTTTTTGAGACCTGGTTGGCCTATTGTTTTATTAACCTGATCGTATAATACGGGACACTGAAACAAAACAAAACAAATTACGAATATAAATTTCAATACAAGATTGTATGGTCAAGACAGAAGTGTGAGGGATTAACTGAGAATTATACATTTTAGAGGTCTGTGAAGTACTTTACACTTAAATCGGAAAGATGAAGGCGCAAAATGAGAGTCAGAATGTTAACTATGATTTTAATGCAATGGTATAGAAGTTATCAAATTGTAAAATGGTATGAAAATGGCTACAATGATAGAAAATATATATCACAAACAAGAATGGAACTTAGCCATGAAGAATTTATAGCATACCTCGAATATCTAATGGGTGAAAACTATGTAAAAATGTAATTTACATTTTAACGTGATTTTCATATGCCTTCATAAATGAATATTCAGTTTACTAGTTAGATTTCATATATAATTTATGTTAAGAAGATATTTGCTCAATTTAAGAGTCTTGACAGAATAGTTTGTCTCCTTCTCAAAACATACCGTGTCCTTGCTACAGTTAAGTTTTCTTTCTGTCTGACCTGACATATCTCCGAAATCAGAATCTGACAGAGCCTTCAGTTTCTTTACTGGAACTTTTTGTAATAGACTGCCTATCTTCTCAAGATTTCCTCCAAGTCCACCACTAGCTCCTTCGACCTAATGCAACATTAAACATACAATGTTATACGTCTTCTATCTTACAAAACGTCTAGTTTTACCGTTTAAACATAACTATTCTAAATCTTAATTCTTCTGCTTAACGTTTTTAAATTAGTATTCATATGTCTAAAATACTTATTCCTCTACTTACAAAATCGGTACCCTTGTATATCAGAAGAAAAACTTTAAAAAATAGGGCTTCTTTATTTTTCAACATATTCGGTTTAGCAGCATTGCATCTTGCTCTTGTATAAAAAATACCTTCTTAATCATACTGTCTACTGTTGTTGGGTCAATGTCATCAATGATATCGTTAATGGTATCCTTCATATCATCAAGAGCTGTAGCTAGGTCATCCGAACTGATTTTGTCAACATCATCTATACCAAGACCTTTCACGTTTTTGCCAAGATTTTTCAGATCATTCTGATCAAGCTGCAAATCATAACAAAACATTTATAAGACTGGCTTATGTTTCTCGAAAGACATTTTAATTAAAACTAGAACAACTATAAAATGAAAACCTATTGAGGCGTTAGGTTTCCATATTTACTGTAATAATCTTAATGTAAATTTATAGCAACTTCTTTTCAGTATCAGGTAGAGCAATTTACTGCAAATCATCCCATACAATATAAATGTTTTCATTTTGCAGTATTTCTTTGCTCTTGTTTATCCTTATTGAATGTACTCGTTCTTCTTACAGCATTTTTCCCTGAATCTGACAGGACTCTTTGCACAACAGCTTTTGACTGAAAAAGAAACAAATGAAACGTTAATTATAGCTATCAATATGTATTTTGATTTTCTTAAGACAACATTACTATATCCAAATGTCATATATCTGGTTCATATATCAAATGTAGACTTAAATATACATGTACTACCGGTATGTTTCACTAATGTACACAGCCCTTAAACATAACAAAGGCTGTTTACATGCAATATCAAAACTACTGATACAACTTTTTTATATGAACTTTAAATCAAAATTGGAAAAAGAAAAATCATGGGGCAAAGATATCAAATTTAAAAGGATATATTACTCACGCTGTCCTTTGAAAAATCCATGTCCTTAAGGTCACCTGAGCTTAGAAGTGAACCAAAGTCTACTTTAGTCATGTTCTTGACAAATCGTTTGCTGAAACCTGTTGCCAAGTTTCCCATGTCCTTGAACTTGGTTGTGTCGAAATCCTTAGGTTCGTCATATTCAGCAGATTCGCGGAGTTTCTTCGCCAAATTTCGTGCCTAAAAAGCAGTATATAGCGTACTATCAGTGATGGCTAAATTCAGTTTTTCCTACGCAACAAGACAGATACATTCGGCAAAAACTGCATAAATATGAACATGTAACTTGACCTATTATTAAATGTGATTAATACCGCGCAAGACTGCTTTGTCAACTGGAAAAGTAATAAGTGACAGAATACCTTGTAAAATACTAAAATAGAGTTATAGTTATTGGCAATAACTCTTTAATGAGTCAAGATATAGCTATGGTTCTTATGCACTGCACTTTCTCTTATTGTGCTTGACCATTGTAGGAAGGTGTATTGAATTTGAACGAGAAAATTTAAAGTTGTGCTCCGGACAAGGAGAAATAACAAAGGGCAATTACTCTGAAATTAGTCAACATATAGTTTTGTTTCTTGAATAATTGCACCTTCTGTCATTTTGCTTGAAACTTTGATGAAGTTGTTTTAAATTCCAACTACAATTTTTAAAGTTGTGTGTGGACAAGGAGAAATAACAAAGGGCAATTACCCTGTAATTAGTCAAGATAGAGTTATGGTTCTTGTATATTACACTTTTTATCATTTTGCTAGACCATTGTATGTAGTTGTTTAATACTAAATTACAACCAGTAGTTTTCAAGTTATGCTCCGGAAAAGAAAAATTCAACGGGCCGACCGTTATTCTTGTTTAAATATGTGCTTATGGTCTGACGTCCTTGTTTGACCACAGAATGACTCCTGTTATCCCCCCTCCCCAAAGAAATAATTTTGCTTCTGGGTTGGGTATAAAGAATGCCAAACTGAATGTGCGTACATTTATGTAGAATGAGGATAAACATGATATCGATGAAACAGAACAACATTTTGTAATACTTACACTCTTTCTGTCTATGTCTTGTTTGCCAAGATCGGAAATGTTAGCTATTAGGACATTTTTGTCGATTTTCTTTATGAGATCTCTGTCCCGTGCAATGAATGCAGCACCACTACAATGGACTTTTTTATCATTTAATCAAACCGATATAAGCCAATCAATAAGACTGACAGCTTAATAAAAATGGTGGTATATTCGAATATATAAAAATCAATGTCATAAAGTGCTGCAGCAAAAAGTAAAGCTTACACGTGTCATTTCAGAAAAGTGCATACTGATTACAAACCAAATAGTTTTTGAGACAAAGAGCAAGTTCAAATATAAAAGAACTCCTCAATTTCATTCAAGTAGAATCAGTGAAACAAATGTTCTTAACTACGGCAAATAAAAGTTTTCGTGACGTTTTAAATTTAAGGTACAAAACTGATGAATGAACTGATATTATATTTTATCTATAAATGCTAGCGACAACTTTCCTCATAGCTTCTATTTAATAAAACAAGTAGAGACCTAATTACTTACTTGATGATATCATCACTTGTCAAGTTGCCAGCACCACCAGCACTGTCTTTTAAAGCCTTTCTCACCTGTACTTTTTGTGCACGGCTCATACTTTTAGCGTTGTCACGGAATGTGCTTATACTGTCTCGAACCTTTTTAAAGAACAACAATTATCAATGTACAAATGAATACGCATGTACATGCATCTTATATCATGATATTGTTCTTTATTGATTCTTGCTATTTTCTTATCTCTTTTGCTACAATATAGATGTCTATTTTATCTCGTATAAGCATATGATCCTGATAGGGTGTCATTAATAGATCTAATAAAACGGAATATCAATTCAAATCATTGATTTATTTACTGAGTAACTGCCCAAATTCAGTAAATATAGCGTCCCTGAAATAGCTAATGTTTCATTAGAATTTTGAAGAACATACATGTATTTAATTACAAATCATTTTTTTATCCCATATTAATATTAAAACTGCTCGCTCTCATATTTTATTTAAAAAATTGAGTTCTTCGAACTCCATGTAACTGAAAATATGATGTTCTAGAATAAATAGTAAAATAATCTACCATTATATATTCCTGTAAAGTATATCTAATTTTAAATCATACGCTAGCAAATTATAAATGGGTAACAAAGGCGTCTGAAAACCCCAATATATTCATATAGCGTAGCAGTGCCGTGACATCAAATCTACCAACATTTTCAATAGATATTTGACAATTGATGCTAAGATTTTTACTAATGTTTTTAACTCTACCTATTTCTTTTACTTTTTATGTTTTAAAATATCGTTTTTGAAATAGAATCAGAGGACACTGTGAGCGAGCAGCTTTAAATGATAATATACAATGTAATCTGAAGACTAAAATCACAAAGTTGTTTGGTATTTAATACACATGACACCCTAATACATACAACAGAAGAATTCATAGTTTTCATTTCTCTGACGTTCATGTCTTTCACCATATCACCCATGTCACTTATGTCAGATGCTGACAGATTTCTCATGCCTCCTGATGCATCTTTGACCTTTGACATGACTTCATCCTTGATCTTTTTGTCCAACCCATCAAGAAATTTTGTAACGGCACGCATGCTGTAAAAGCAAAACTTTAAATGAGATGTAATATTAACGAATGTCGATCATACCATGTCTATTTTAAAATTGATAAACTTAATGCTATGAAAGGTTACTTCCAATCAACGCATTAAACTCTTAGTTATCGTTTTATTATGCAATTGTACTCAAGCTTATTTTCATTCTCCTAAGAAAGTAGATTTTCCTTTCCAATCCACACAAACACCCCTTATTAACGTCTCGGTGCCAAAAAATTGGACGAAAACGTTGGCTAATGGGACAGCAAATACTTAAATCATACACATATTTATTAAATTTCCTGTTGAGAAATGTGCAAAGGAGTTTACCAGAAAAAAGATGAAGTTTGTTACTAACACAGATTATGATGTAGACTATCATCATTTTTTCAAACTGTAAAAATTACTTGTTTCACATTGACAGAGACCTTAGTGTGAGAAATGCTGTAATGATATATTGTTATGTGTTTGTCTTTCTGTATCAGCCTTAAAACCAAAACCAAATTAACTGTAGACTCTGCTAATTGCAACAACAGAGTCTAGCACTTTTGGGCCCCCCCCCCCCCCCCCCATGCTCTGTTGTTTTCTTCCTAAAACAGAGCCTCACTAAGGAAACTGTATAACATTCATCTTATTTCAGTTTGCTTTGTACACTTACTTGTCTTTGATAACTTTACTTGGACATCTTGCTATGATACCGTCGGGAAGACCGGCAAACCAGCCGTCTTTGATAGCATCCCTCCATTCTCCCTGTGTCCATGTCTTAGGGTCTTTATCATTTACTTTGTTAGCTGCAATAGCCCGAGCTAAACTGCCTTTAGGTAAGACCTGATTAGAGTAATTATATTTCGTAATGAAATAGCTCGGTTTACTTGATATGGTACGTGGATAAACTATGGGACTCGATATCGAGGTGGCTGGTTCAAATTGACTCATAGGAAAAACAGATCATGACATCCGTAACCACTTTTTCGCTGGAAATATTAGTTAGAAGACATAGCAACTGGTATAGTGCACTTTGTAAAGAAGTTCCCAGCACACATGTCTACAATATCTTGGAATTAAAAGAGGTTAAAACGATAAGGTAAGATCTAAATATCTTATTGAAGGAAATTTACCAAGGATTTTTAAACCGAACTGCTAACTTCACCTGAACTAGTAGACCATCATCATTTACAAAGATATTTTCAGTTTGATAAAATGACGTTTTCTGTGTTTCTTGTAGAAACATTAAGCCCAGTCTGCACAAATGTAAAGACACACTATAAAACATTCTTAAAACTACCCTTTTTACATTCTTCATGTAAGAGATTACTTCAATTTAACGTATTTGATTTTAACATTTCAAAACGGTGTATTCAGTGCTAAGCAGAATAGTTTAAACATGTAAGAATTACCACCAAACCAAACCTGAAATAAATGAATATTTAGGCGTTGAAGCAGACAGGAGTACTTACACCTTTCCCTTTTAAACTTGAGGAACAGTCAATTCCTTTTGCAATTCTCTTAGTCGTATCAAAGTCAGTTTCGTCATTCTGAAGTCTCTTGCACAGTTCATCTTTAGAATCCTGGGGAATCTGTGACAGTTTGTCGACTCGCACAGACTCCTGCAAAAATGTTGTGTTCAGGACATTTAAATCTCCCTTAGTCTGAATATCATGAGAATGTAAAGTTTCAAATACATCAAACACGTTTCCTAAATATTTGCTTAGAATGTACATATGTATCTATTTATAATTTTGAAACAGTCTAATTCGAACAATTTCTCTATGATCAATTTCATTTGACTAAGACGCATAATTATCGGGTTATTAACACCAATTGAACGTATTTGTCCTGATACTTCTACATTATCATATAGGTGGATATATATTTTATAGTGTAAACGGGAATACCTTATTTACGTAATAATATTTTCAGATATTATGTGTTTTCTCAGATAACAAATAAGGTAAGGCTGCCGCCGAGGCGAGATGAGAGCAATTACCTTATTATTGTATTTGATAGCCAAGTCTTTATACCATAGTTACTCAAAAATGATAAATGAAATATTTACAACTAAGTATGCTGTATGTGTATTTCAATTAAGGGAGACATTTGAATTGTCGGAGATTAGTACTATCGCCTTCATATTAATACAAAAGATTATTATTATTATCATGTTGCTGTCCATCCAGCTGGGTTTACGTATGTGTATAGCTGAATGCAAAAATAGCTTAACATAAATGTACGGACATACGGACACTGAGAACATCACGAGAATGAGAAAACTGACAATGTTTCTCAGCATACTGTATTATACTCACATTCATGGCACCTATTATCTGCAAAGGTATGTCCTTCAGGTCCGATTTTTGTATCGTATTTGGGTTTTGGACCATTCTTTCAAGCTTGTTTTTGTCCATGTTCTCAAATTGTTGCGTGAAGAATTGCACGTCCTCTGGTAAAGCATCTTTGAACATATCGCCCATATCAATCACTGATTTAGAAAATAAGACCCACATCATGACGTTGCAGTTGAAGTGTAAAACAAACAGATCGTTGTTTTCGATATTTTAAGTTATATTGAAAAGGTTGCTCAGAAAAGAAACCCCCCAACAGAACTTTAACAAAATGCTTATAATGAAATTTTATGAAATATATAAATTTAGAAATTTCTGATACTGACCATCTTTCCAGTCGCTCTGCAACTCCATGATTGTTTTTACCTCATCGCTGTCCAGAATACTCAGAAAGTCATCGGAAACATTGCCAGACTTCGAGTCAAATATGGAGCTCCCAGTGAAACTAACCATAGCTCTTGGGTCAAATGCGCTGTTGAATTTCTTTTGGTCGGCAGTATTCATCTTTTTGGTAGCTAAAACAATGTGACAGGTGGAACTTTCATGAGCAACAGCTTACGTGTTCATTTTGGCAATTGTAAAAAGCGAGCATGGAAAAATATGGGTACCATTGCCCTAATGTCAGGCAACCATATCTGGATCCACATTAATACTTATGACAAAATGTTGCTTTTTGGTCAGTGGGAATCACATTTAGCTCAAACATTTATATTCGAATATGCTGAAGGTGTGTCACTCATACGACAAAAAAGAAATGTTTTATACCGACCGGACAACTGGCTGATACCCCCTAACTTCAGTCGGTATGAATATAAAATTTCCAGGTATTCATCTGGGATGCCATTGGAATTAAAGTGATGTATTGTATCAAATAGTCATGTTAACAAAAACATTTGGCTTCAATAGCATGTCTTCACTGGTTTATAAAACTGTAAACATTGTATCGACTAAAATAATGATGTCGTAACCTCATACAAAATAGTGAAAATATTGATAAAATGACAAAAGATATGACGTCATGAAATACGTGCAGTTCTACACGTTATTTTGAAATAATTTCTGCAGAAGAATCAGCGGATCGGAATTGATAGGTATATGATATGCCATATAAAAAGGTTGCCGAACACTTACACCATGCTACAGCAGGAGTTGTCTTTCCAATTGGAGTTTGTGTAGTTATTGTTAACGTGACAGTTCTTCCTGTTATCATTGTTTGTGTCTGATATTTTGTGCTCTGTATTCCTCCTGGTGGTGGTCGCGTTGTAACCCAATTTCCTCCTGGTGGTCGGCGTGTTGTAATCCAATTTCCTCCTGGTGGTGGTCGTGTTGTAATCTGATTTCCTCCTGGTGGTGGTCGTGTTGTAATCTGATTTCCTCCTGTTGGTGGTCGTGTTGTAATCTGATTTCCTCCTGGTGGTGGTCGCGTTGTAATCTGATTTCCTCCTGGTGGTGGTCGTGTTGTAACCCAATTTCCTCCTGGTGGTGGTCGTGTTGTAATCTGATTTCCTCCTGGTGGTGGTCGTGTTGTAACCCAATTTCCTCCTGGTGGTGGTCGTGTTGTAATCTGATTTCCTCCTGGTGGTGGTCGTGTTGTAATCTGATTTCCTCCAGGTGGTGGTCGCGTTGTAATCCAATTTCCTCCTGGTGGTGGTCGTGTTGTAATCTGATTTCCTCCTGGTGGTGGTCGTGTTGTAATCCAATTTCCTCCTGGTGGTGGTCGTGTTGTAGTCCATTTTCGTGTCAATGGTAAGTATGTAGATTTTCCTGGTGGTGGTCGTGTTGTATTCTGGTTTCTACAATACAGTGTTGTCATCAGAATTCCTCCTGGTGGTGGTCGTGTTGTAATCCAATTTCGCGACCATTGTGAGTTTGTAGATTTTCCTGGTGGTGGTCGTGTTGTAATCTGATTTCCTCCTGGTGGTGGTCGCGTTGTAATCCAATTTCCTCCTGGTGGTGGTCGTGTTGTAATCTGATTTCCTCCTGGTGGTGGTCGTGTTGTAATCTGATTTCCTCCTGGTGGTGGTCGTGTTGTAATCCAATTTCCTCCTGGTGGTGGTCGTGTTGTAATCTGATTTCCTCCTGGTGGTGGTCGTGTTGTAATCCAATTTCCTCCTGGTGGTGGTCGTGTTGTAATCCAATTTCCTCCTGGTGGTGGTCGTGTTGTAATCTGATTTCCTCCTGGTGGTGGTCGTGTTGTAATCTGATTTCCTCCTGGTGGTGGTCGTGTTGTACTCCAATTTCCTCCTGGTGGTGGTCGTGTTGTATTCCAATTTCCTCCTGGTGGTGGTCGTGTTGTAATCCAATTTCGCGACCATTGTGAGTTTGTAGATTTTCCTGGTGGTGGTCGTGTTTTAATCTGATTTCCTCCTGGTGGTGGTCGTGTTGTAATCCAATTTCCTCGTGGTGGTGGTCGCGTTGTAATCCAATTTCCTCCTGGTGGTGGTCGTGTTGTAATCTGATTTCCTCCTGGTGGTGGTCGTGTTGTAATCCAATTTCCTCCTGGTGGTGGTCGTGTTGTAATCCAGTTTCCTCGTGGTGGTGGTCGTGTTGTAATCCAATTTCCTCGTGGTGGTGGTCGTGTTGTAATCCAGTTTCCTCGTGGTGGTGGTCGTGTTGTAATCCAATTTCCTCGTGTTGGTGGTCGTGTTGTAATCCAATTTCGCGTCCATGGTGAGACTGTAGATTTTCCAATAACTGTAATGTAAAATAAAATTATTTCAGTATTGAAAAGACGTCTTATTTCGGAAATGTTTTTTTTTTATCTTACTTTAAGGTTCATGCAAGTTTTAACAGCATATTTCGTCCGCTGAAACAAAATAGTTACATTTAGTTGAGATATGTTCAGTCCGAATGCTGTCAGACATTTTTATCACCAGCATAAGCAACAATTTTTCCTCGGGAGACCTATATTATACAATTACAGTATTATCATATGTTTAAGTAGCAGGGCATGCTATTGCAACAATGTTTTTAAATTGATGGTACAATATCAATATTTTTCTTAGTGATCTAATCCATAAAGCTCTTAGTTATACATGTTTGTTTGTGTTATTTTTTCCATCGGTTGATATCAAGGTGTACATCTGTCTACATTTCCGGAAGCGACAGTCCCAAGCTTCGAAAAATATATTAAGCGGGAATGTTTGTGTTGGTTTATCTGTTCATCCTTAATCTTAGGTTAAATCGCGATATACTCAGTGTGTGTTGTGCCAAATGTCGTCTGCTTAATCATTGTAAATAATGTTAAACTAATTTTGAACTATTTGTCATTTAAAAGTTTTTGCAAATGTAACTTTTGTTATACTATAGTTTATAGTTTTATGATCGGAATTACTTTTAGGTCAATTTTGAAGGAAGTTTGAAACTAATTTTCGAATAGGTGTTGACATTTGCATGTGTTAGGATGTATTGTGGGCATGGCACCGGTGGAGGTTTCGTCGTTTGGGGATTCAGTCTTTGGCAAGCAAGTATGGCTGTTGGTGAGTGCGGTACTTAAGTGGTGAAAAGTGAGTCCTCTATAGCTCTGGACGCAAGAGCCGAAGGTCGTGGGTTCGAACCCCGCCGACAGTTCATTTAATTTCTCATCATTTCTCATCATCTTTCGACAAAAACTGCCTTCTCAAATTTCAAAGTTTCTCCTTCAGGACCGAGTACGTCTCTGCTAACTTTTGACAAAGTCCGAAAGTAGGAACGCTGGTAAACAGAAATTCTAAGGGCATAAACTGGCTTGTCCGGAGTATACAGTGACATAGTAGCTAAAAAACAACCAAGTAATAGCTAAGTAAATTGTGAAAGAGTACTGTATTGTATAAAAAGTACCATGGGGAAAATCTATCCCATGATAATAACGCTCAATGCAAAAACGAGAACGTAACAATTGAAATGCAGGTGAAGAGCAGGTGAAAAATGAAAATCACAGTAAAAAGGAATATACAGCAACGTTCGGCAAAGAGTACGTGAGAACGGATGGCCGATGACTAGGGTGGGTGGAGGTTGCAGAGAGGGAAAGGGAAAGTGAGAGGGCAGAGAAAGGAGATTAGGCGGACCAAAACAAAAACATAACAAAAAACAAAAGTAGTGTTGAGGGATAAGCGTTACACTACAGTGAAAAGTCGCGAGTGTACAGTGACCTTGCTCATTTTTCTTCCTTTTCCACTACATGCTTCATATTATAAAAAGATAGATTTTAGAGTACAAAAAATCGTAAAACTCTCGATTAAAATCGTAACACACTCAAATAAAATCGGTCAACACTCGATTACGATCGTTACACACTCACTTAAAATCGGTCAACACTCGATTACGATCGTTACACACTCAAATAAAATAGGTCAACACTGTCGCTCGTTAAACACCCTTTCACACCCAAAAATGGTCAACACTCGATTACGATCGTTACACACTCAAATAAAATAGGTCAACACTCGATTACGATCGTTACACACTCACTTTTAATCGGTCAACACTCAATAAAAAATGGTCAAACCAAAACACTCCACAAGATGTTATTCAAGTAACGAGAACAAGTGTAACTGACGTGATGCGTTTGCATTTTGTAGGCGTGATATCTCTGCAAATATTTTATATACGTCTAAAACATTACAAATGGTAGAATATCATAAAAGAAGAGGTCAAATTATGAAATATTATTCGGTGTGTTTGATTTTCGTAGGCATCACATGCAGCTAAACAAACGTACAAAAATGTACTTAGCCATTCACGATAAAGTTTGTAAATAACATAAGACATATACAAAAAAATGTAAAAGTGATTGCACATACTATGCCAGCTACCAGAGTTACTGCACATGTTTAAATAAACATATCAAAGTTATTTGAACTTTAATAAAACAATTACATTATTTGCTGTAGTCTGAAAGTCGAATGTAAATTCTATTTTTTTGAAAAAGTGTAACTGTCGAACTTAATGTATTTGATTGTCATCACTTCTAAAGTCAAAATATCTTTATATCGAGAAAAAAGACTTAGTAGGCAATTGTATAAATTGAAGAAAAAATACAAATAGTTGTTCATCTGTATTTGCTTCACCTAGTTGTGCATATACAATGTAGCTTTTTTTATAAACACGAGCAACTTTGACAAACGAAAAATCAGAATAAATTCAACTTCTTCTTATGTTGGCTACATCAGTGCTGCAGTTCGAAAATTCAACATCTGATTTTTTAGTTATTAGTGTACACTTTAAAGTACTAATATATTTTTTACTTTATTTTCATACGATAAAACTGGCTGCCCCAAGCTTAAGTGTTACACATAATAACCAATAGCTGTTACATATAAATTTAAGTCTTTATAAAGGTCGGTAACATAACTGTTATGACACATATAAGGATGTTATGATCATTCACTTTGAACACAATATGTAACACGTGATGGGTTATGACAACACACACAAAACTTACACGACTGAACGGCTGATAAGATCTTGCTTCCCTCTGAAAATGTACATAAATTTTGTAATAAATTTTTAGCGACAGGTCTGTATAATGGTCGTCTACCTGAATTTAGGCATTTAGAATTACAAGCATACAGCATTTCCCTAGCTTAAATTGAGATGACAGAAAAGTCATGATGGCCTGTCAGCCTCCAAACGCTTGTATATTCGGAACGAGGATAAATGCGAATTATATTAACAGATTGGTCAAATATCACCTGGTACGTAGCTGTTACGCGAGACTGATTCTCAAAGATTCAAATATTTGACATGTAGATCTGAAACTGAACACTGAGAGCAAATTCTATTAAGAGTGTGTCAATGAAAATAATTGAAAATGGATTTAGTTTAGCATTCAAGCAAAGGATTAAAGATCAGTAAAAATAACGTATCAAATTCTTCCAGCAGTTTTACTTATAGATTGATTTAATATGGACATGAAATGAAAAGCTATTTTAAGTAGCCTATCTCCCAAATTATTGTTGCAAACATTTCGACAGCTTCCAGAACCAGAAATCATAGATGTACATACTGAGTGAATAAAATGAATTGAAATTGTAGTATCTTTTTCATGAAAAAACGTTCTTGTATACAAGGCAGTTAACAAGCTAGCTCCCGACTATTTTTGCAGATAAATCAGAAATTCTGAAAATAAAATCTACGCTTTACAGTCCACAACAAATAGAGTTTTTACAAGCTCCACACCGCAATCACAATACTTAAAGAAAACATTTGAATATTCAGGAATGTGTATCTGGAATGAGATTCCCGTAAGAACGAGAAACAGTTAAACTTTTAAGCAGTTCAAATCTTCATTTTTCAAGCTTCTTATAAATAATTTATGTGGAAAATTCAGATCGTTGACTTTACCTTAACACAGTGTGAATGTAATATGGGTTTGGTATTTAGTTCTGCTCAAATTAATCTCGTAACTAGTTAATGTTGTTTTGCTTATACTATGAATTTTCTAAGAAGGCCTCATGTTAGATAAATTTCGGTTTAAACATATAGACTTAATGAGTCACCTTCTATAAATAAAGATTATCATCATTCTTATTTTCAAAGTTCATTCATACATTTAGTTATGTTTTTGTTTTTTTTAATAAGCATTTAAAAAAATCTATCTTGCCTTCATTAGACAACTAGCTCTGGTATATATATTGATTTATCATTTGATTTAATCAGTCAAAGTCTAGGGAATAGAAGTGAAAGAAAAATTCTGTCAATAAGAAATCTTTGAAAAAAACTTCTACACCAATTTATACTATAGTTTGCTGTACATATTTCTTGTAAAAGTAGTATTAGATACTATTTCTGCTTCTATATGATGTATTTTTTCTAAACTTTATATATACAATAAACGTATATGTTATAAACAATATTTGTTCTAATCACTGAATGTTTTATGTATAAGTGAAATGTAAGATAAGAAGATAAGATAAGAAATTAGTTTATTATAGTGACTTGTGCATTTATACAGAACAATGACATGGTGATTAATGAGCATAAACATTAGCACCCGGCCCAGTGGGCCTATAAGTCACCTTAGACATATAATCATATTAAAGTACGTATGTGGTATAATAAGATTTATAGCAAATATAACGGATTTTCAACAATATACAATTCTTAACGTTAAGTCAATTGATGTGAACACATCTTATTTATTATTTGATTTGGCATCTGGATATGGATGTTATCACAAAACATAGTAGTTATGTCTTAATCCGTCACATGATCAATTACCTTCGAGCAAAATTAACATAATTGAAGAAACGCCTATTTACAAATAACAGTATACAATCACAATGATTTAAGAATAGATAATACTTCTGCGGTACAGAAATGCCTTGACAATAAATTTGGAACATTTTCTTGTATACTTATTCAATAAAAATGATAGTTTATTCTCCTCTGACATCTGAATATAATTGTAGTCTCTTATAATTCTGCATGGAATAACCATTTACTTGTTTTTTGTTTCATGTACGAATTCTTATAATGTATTGTAAATAAACATTATATATTTATACTTTTAAAACCATTGTATAAGTTACCAAGTCTTGCTTTATATAAAGGGTGGATTATAGCTAATGATATTACACATTGCCTAGCTAATGAAATATGTTAATCTCCCAATTTTCAGTCATAGAAAATTTAGTGTGGTACACAAATATACCTTTGATTTGATCATTCCTACACAAAAGCCTCTTCAAATCAGTAAATTTTAAATTTCAAAAGAATACTTAATATGTTGTATTAAAGAAATTTTATTTTAGGATTTTATATAAAAAAGATTGTGGCCGATATACTGGACAGTTTGTTAATTATGTGCTGATGATAACTTTTTATAATATGGAATGTCAACATTATTGATCATTTCAAAAAGTAAATAAATGCAATGTGTCATTTTCTATACGGATATTTATTTAACGTCGTTGTTTTTGGCATAATAAAACCTAATTTAAGTTATAGCGACAAAATCGTGAGTTGTGTAATATTAAAGAAATGATATCCGTTTAAGCGGTGTTCATCGTGTAATAAACAACGATTTGGGGTTCTGATGTGCAGCAATAAACCACGAAGGGTTGAGTGGTTTAAAACTAAGAAGCTGAACGACAAAGAGTTGTTTCTTACTATGTATCTGGTTGACAAAAAGTTGTTTATTAGGCAGTGAACAGCGTTTAACGGATATTAGTTCGATTCTAATAGGACAAAATAAGTGGACATTTATTAGTACGTTATGGGGTATAATTAGACGTCAATACGACCGTTCGCGAACCAAAACAATTGTTTAATGCATACTGTACAATAATGTATTTCCTTCCTTGTTTAAATGGCAAACAGAACGAGCCTTACGGAAAAAGTCAACAAAATTCGGACGTGTATGCTAAAATGAATGTACTTTACTTGCGATAGAAATAGTGCAATATTCTACTATAATAATCGGAAGGTAGGACCATTAAAATATCAACGCCATGAAAGTATGTCGTGCTACTTCGTAACTACTATCATCTATTGCAACGTCTGACATATTCAGGAGCGTTTCAACATATCTTGTTCCTAAGAATATCAAATTTTAAAAATGTGACAAGTTTGCTGAAAAGATTTGTTATAACTGCGGCAAACTACATGTATAAACGGCAGATATTATACATGTACGTAAATCACAAACAACTAACAGCTCCTTCCGACTTTTAAGTTATTACATTTTTTTCCTAAAACTTCCATTGCATCAAAGCGTACGTCGCTTCAAGTGTAACGATTTCTCGAAAACTCAATATTAGTAATCTGTTTATTTTCAGTTGATTAATTAATATTCTACTGTAGTAACAGTTAATAACTTACCAATTCCAACCAACACAACTGAAAAAGAAAAAGAAACAGTTTCAGTTGAAAGTAACGAAACACTTAAAATCCGTTCTCTATATCAGTTGATAAAATGCAAGTTATGTAATATAATTAACTCCTACACTTCCATAAACATATACGATCATGGTAATTACAAACGAACAAATGAATGGAATACAAGTTTTATCAAAATAAAGCTTACTGAAAAGTACAGCAACTGCTAAAGCGATCCGCGCCATTCTTGCTGTTAGTAACTCTCAACGCGAACTGGACAAATTGGTCAGTTTAAAATGATTTTAAGCCATTTTAAAACGTTGGATTAATTTTATACACGCTTTAACAATAAACAGTATTGTTTATGCCAATTAAGAGAAAAATACCACTTCAAGTTCAAAAGAAGGCCAATTTCTTTTATAAAAAGTATATCAAAGGATTATACAAAGTACTCTTGTTCTAAGTTGGTAAATTGTCATACAGTGTGATGTTTAAGGCTTAAATTAAAATTTAATTTGTTTACCCTTTACCGACCGATCTGATTTTTTGCCGCCAATTCAAAATTGTGTACTGCATAATTATTGAAATTGTTTAATTGTCATTCTCAGAGCGAAGTTCCGGGGTTAGTTGGCATTCTGGAATTTAATATTTGCTATATTTTCATCGATCACATAGACGCTGGACAAGAATTTGTTATTCGTTTTAAAACTAATGAAAAGTTAAACAGTTCTTCAACTTTTTCTGTTTCGAAGTCGAGTCAGAGGAATAATATGAAATGAGGCAATGTCTATAGAATGAGGATTTATCCTGTCCTAATATGGTGGGATGTGTGGCTCTTACCCAAAGTGCCTGAAGAAATTTCCCAATTGAGCAACGGTGAACAAGTGAACAAAACACACCTAATATTCTCGAAAATTGGGAACATGTAGGTTTGCAAAAACTCGTGACAAACAACAATAATTACCTTAATACCTTTAAAAATGGTATGATTTGTCATCATTGACCGGGTGGAAGCATTTCAAGATACACTGACAAGAATGATTTTGTTCCATCTCGACGAAAAAAATCGGCAAATATTTCCGAAAATCGGGAACAAATTTGGTCATCAACATGTACTTGTATATAAATTTGCATTTGCTTGTGGTGTATGACATATCCAGTGACTTGTTTGCTTGTTTTTGTTTTATACTTTCAACTAATTTTGTTAAAGGCAGTACAGTAAACTCCGTATAAAGCGACTCCGGATATAGCGAAAATCCGGATATAAGGAACACATTTTTTCTGTCCGATTTATTTTCTTTCTTTATTTTATATGAAAACTTTATCCGGATAAAACAAACTCCGGATATAAGGAACACATTTTCATGGTCCCAATGAATTCGTTATAAACGAGTTTACTGTACTTTCGATGTTCCTCAAATGAGACGCTAACAGATATCCACAGAACAGTGTTGACAAATATATTCCATACCATCAATTTGTTATCGCTATATCTTCGTCATATTATTAAATAGGCTCTAAAACTTATGAAATAGGGGTAATAATGTTTTTTTCATAAAGCCAATTCATTAAGATTGCATAAACTCGAATATCCGCATAGTTGAAGGTTTTTTACTCTCTGGCTTTGTTTTGATAGTCGGGCGTTCATCGTTACTATAATCTCTCTTAAAACGTGTGATTGCTGTTTTATTATACAAAAAAGACTGTGTGACGGTTTTTGATTTGTCACGTCAAGGGTGGAAAAGTCGAATCATTTACTTTGGTAACTTGCCATTATGTACAAAAAGATTTTCTCTACTGTAGTGGTGCTTTCCTACTCCTTGTCGGAGACTACCAAGACATAATCCTACTTCATTAAACACAAACTGGGCAGCTCCTATGCAAAAGCAATACATGTACTATGTCGGTATGTAAATATTCAAAATAAAACGGGTGTATAAAAGAAGAAAAAAACATATCTTCAGATTTATTAGGCCATGAAAGTATCACAGTGTAACAATCAATGTGTCCTATACTTTACAGGGATAACACATGCATCGTCGTTCATTAATTAGATTGAATCTGTTCATGTTAAATCTTCTATGATGTGTTGTCCTGTTTAGGTAACGTTAAGCAAGGTGGGCCTAAACGCTCTACTGGATTATTGCGCATGTAGTAAATCAAACGCTGTATACACTTGTTACGCGCTCAATTGGCAAAGAGTGAAGCAAAATTATTAAAAACTTTTCAAAGAGTCATCAAGAATCAAAAGCGTTGACGGAGTGGCTGAGTGATCAAGAATTAGTCAAGCAGAATTTGCTAAGCACATTGAAAAAGAAAACTCTAAAGTTTGAAACAAAAAGCAGAAAATCTTTACGAGTAATTAATTATGTGGAAGTAAACTGCTGACAGACAGACGGACAACGCGTTACCGCATGAGTTCTATTTGGCACAGTCCAGTAATAATAACAGTCTGGACAGCGTGCTCGACTATTTACTTTTCAGTAAAAGGTAAAAACCAGAATGTCTGTATTTTCTAAGAGTGATACCCTTGAACCCTTGAAAGCTTCCAATGAATCCCGTAGGTGAGATATATACATTACCGTGCACTGTATTAATCTTGACACACATTACTTCTACTAGATTTGTAGCAGTACAAATTTGTGAATATTTACTGACGTTTTTTAAACAGTTAAGGATTGTTTCTGCGTGAAGAAAAATTGATATACCAGAAAGAAAATGAATAGTCGGTCTCTAGCTGACATATGAATCAGTACATGTACGATCTAACCTGTTCATCTCTAGATTGGTGGGAAACACTGAAAAGGGTTTCTGAAATTTCCAGTACCCCGGCCGGGATTCGAACCGTTGACATCCAAATTGGAGGCCAGAGCGTTCGCCACTCGACCATTGCACCAGCGATTTGAACATTAATATTTATAATAATCTTCCAGGTTGATTTTGTCGGAAAGCTGCTGGTTGCAATTAAAATCACTAGCACAGACAACATATCATATTTTTACATACTCTGAAGATATATGACACAAACCCGGAAGTGTTACTTGGCCTATTAAGATATGTCATCAAGCGATTCACAAATACTTGTTTAATCAAACACTGTGCATCAAGTTAACAAAGTTTGTCCTAGAAATGTTAGTTTTGTTTTATTTAGCTTTGCCTCTAATGGTAAAAATCCTTACAATAAAAAGACGACTTCAGTTTCGGTATACTTCGACAAACCTTGCATGCGTTTTACACAAAATATATGCGCAGTCGAGGCTAGTTCTGTTTTCTTTTGAGCGGTTTGACCAAAGCTCACTGCCATATAATACCTTTGGTAGCACAACACTCTTGTTTATACCGGTACGTTTGGCAGAAAACGTATGGGTACTATCTTCGTAAATACAACAGTTTAGTGAGCATACAGTTTGTACTTAGAAAATGTACTTTTCGACTTATGACAACTACCCGTGACATTTTTATTTCATTTCTGTTCAAGAAGTTACTGAACAAAACTCCCAAATGGACATATTGTGACCTTTCAGCTTCATAACCAAGTAGCCAGGTACTTATGATACATGTATGTGTTTCTGACTTGTAACAACTGCAACAGATTTAGACTCATAATAACTGTATATGTTTTGTACACTTTAGTTGTAACATAATTCCATTAGCCTTGAAAGTCCATTTGCGGAGAAAGACAGTGAAACCATATCATCCGCAGACGACGGACATGTGGAATTATTACCATATAAGCTCATAACATGAGACTGACTGCAGTTCGTTCATTAAATCATTAATAAGGACATGATTAAGGAAAGGACTGAGGACCCCTTCCTGTCTGGTTCCCTGGCAAAATGGGAACCGGGCCAAAGATGTTTGACAATTGATACGGACACTACTTTACATGTTCTGATACATGCTATATATATTGCCTTGAAAAAAAAAAATTTATCAATAAAAGCTTAACAAATAATATTTCATGACATAATCGGTCAATGATTGTTTTACATCAAGAAAACAAGTAAGTATGGACGAGTATTGTCGTTAGAACAACTAACACATTCCCGAAATATGAATCACACATTAAATACCTTTTCTAAATCGTATTTTAGATGCAGACAGCAAGTCATTTTCCTCTGTAATTAAATTATTGTTTTTTAACTTATTTAATACATTATTGAAATTTCCCTGATCAAATTATTCATTAGTCGTATGTTGATAGAGATTCGCAAGATATGTTTATTTCTTTTGAATCCCTATATACATGTACACAACTTCGTTAAATAGTATTTCATTGACACATGCAGTATTAGATTTTTTTACGTAGCGCATTAACAAGTTTCCGGAAAAAAAACAGAGTCTAATTCTGAAGATATGCCTATATTTTCATGCATTTTATATATATTTTCTACAAATTTTCGACTATGAAGGTACCTCAAATAGGTCATTTGTGTACGCAAAACCAAAACGTGGTCATTCCAACTATACCGAACACCGCCTTTTTAACGGTAAAATTTGTAAGCATTGTTAAATTCAGGATTCCAATCTGGCTTCAAATAATGCTTAAATTTCAATTTCGGGATACAGCTACAACTCGCCCTACTGATTACATCGGTGATTACATTACAAAGTATATCAATTTCAGTTTGGCCTGTAATACTTCGCTGTAAAGTTGTGAGAACACCTTCATCATTGTTTATATGTTCAGAATACTTCTCCTTCTGGCATTGCGAGCCATTACGAGACTTAATATTGTCATTAACATGACACTGTCACGTGCATACCAAGTGCGGTAACTCTAGGTTACACAGCACCGGCTTATGAGAGGAGACATAAAGATTTGTTACCGGAAACCATGAGAGCGCAGCTTTAACAAAAATGTAAAATCTAAACATGAAAAAAGTTATACCGTTCCTTTCAAATATCAAAACCTAGCTACCTTAAACATTAGTCTCGATAACTTGGGACAGGTATACTAAAAATAGCCCCTAAAGTTACATTCTCTTTTGGCATGATAGATACATTAATTTTGTACTTAAATATGAATGTTAAAGGCAAGATATATTTTGTTGTTTACGTAAAGACGTCGCGATGAAATAACTCAAATTTGTATTACTACGCAAAGAGATAGAGGAACAAAATAATGCACATGTTGAGCAACTGAAATATTGTTATTTGTGGATGAAATTAATTTGAACATGATTTAAAATGTTGGAACATGTTAGGAAATACGTGTGTAAGATTTCAATTGAATTTATTAGCCGAAATAGGGCCGTATCCGAAGTGAGTAATTTTGGCGTTTCATATGTACTTTGGCGTTTCGAATGTGTACAGGGTAGATATATAGAAATAAACTATATAACCTCTCAATCAAAATGGTTTAATAAATGGCTTTTGTTTTTCGTTTTTCTGAAATGGAATGAGTCATTTCTGTTGTAAAAAACTTGAATTCGAATGCATGTTTATCCTAAAGTTTAGGTATAAGGATGGTAAATATATTTCCATAGACTTTCATTGTAAGGCTTGAGGCCAGTGCAACTTCCCAAACTCTCACCGACGGCTGAAATGCATTTCTTTGCAGAATTATCCTAGTCCCACATACAAAATAGCAAAATTCATACATGCTTTCTAATACTTTATGACATTAATTTGGAGATTGATGACTCCGTCCCCATTTTCGGTGCACTTTAATTGATAACCAGGACACAAAAATATTATTATTTCAAATTAACAAATAATTTCATTACACGTGATCTTTCCATTTTATTCGTGAACTATCATCCAGCGTTTTTTGTAAAACAAATACTTGACACATGTACATTGTATACGCCTGAAGGGACGTATTGTTGGCCGTATTGTTGCCACAACCGTGGCGGGCTGGCGGCTGGCGGGCGGCGTCAACACTTTGTTCGCTCTCTAAGTCGAAGAAGTTTTATAAGATCTTCACCAACCTTGGTCACAATGTTTTCATGCCGGGCTCGGCGAGTGCCTTAAGGCGGTGCAAGAAAATTCCGGAAAAAGTCAACCGCTCGGCCGTAATCGGCGAAAAACCGTTTTTTTCACACCTTTCATAGAAGTGGGTCATGTCATATATCAAAATGTCGGGCTCGGCGAGTGCCTTAAGGCGGTGCAAGAAAATTCCGGAAAAAGTCAACCGCTCGGCCGTAATCGGCGAAAAACCGTTTTTTTCACACCTTTCATAGAAGTGGGTCATGTCATATATCAAAATGTCGGGCTCGGCGAGTGCCTTAAGGCGGTGCAAGAAAATTCCGGAAAAAGTCAACCGCTCGGCCGTAATCGGCGAAAAACCGTTTTTTTCACACCTTTCATAGAAGTGGGTCATGTCATATATCAAAATGTCGGGCTCGGCGAGTGCCTTAAGGCGGTGCAAGAAAATTCCGGAAAAAGTCAACCGCTCGGCCGTAATCGGCGAAAAACCGTTTTTTTCACACCTTTCATAGAAGTGGGTCATGTCATATATCAAAATGTCGGGCTCGGCGAGTGCCTTAAGGCGGTGCAAGAAAATTCCGGAAAAAGTCAACCGCTCGGCCGTAATCGGCGAAAAACCGTTTTTTTCACACCTTTCATAGAAGTGGGTCATGTCATATATCAAAATGTCGGGCTCGGCGAGTGCCTTAAGGCGGTGCAAGAAAATTCCGGAAAAAGTCAACCGCTCGGCCGTAATCGGCGAAAAACCGTTTTTTTCACACCTTTCATAGAAGTGGGTCATGTCATATATCAAAATGTCGGGCTCGGCGAGTGCCTTAAGGCGGTGCAAGAAAATTCCGGAAAAAGTCAACCGCTCGGCCGTAATCGGCGAAAAACCGTTTTTTTCACACCTTTCATAGAAGTGGGTCATGTCATATATCAAAATGTCGGGCTCGGCGAGTGCCTTAAGGCGGTGCAAGAAAATTCCGGAAAAAGTCAACCGCTCGGCCGTAATCGGCGAAAAACCGTTTTTTTCACACCTTTCATAGAAGTGGGTCATGTCATATATCAAAATGTCGGGCTCGGCGAGTGCCTTAAGGCGGTGCAAGAAAATTCCGGAAAAAGTCAACCGCTCGGCCGTAATCGGCGAAAAACCGTTTTTTTCACACCTTTCATAGAAGTGGGTCATGTCATATATCAAAATGTCGGGCTCGGCGAGTGCCTTAAGGCGGTGCAAGAAAATTCCGGAAAAAGTCAACCGCTCGGCCGTAATCGGCGAAAAACCGTTTTTTTCACACCTTTCATAGAAGTGGGTCATGTCATATATCAAAATGTCGGGCTCGGCGAGTGCCTTAAGGCGGTGCAAGAAAATTCCGGAAAAAGTCAACCGCTCGGCCGTAATCGGCGAAAAACCGTTTTTTTCACACCTTTCATAGAAGTGGGTCATGTCATATATCAAAATGTCGGGCTCGGCGAGTGCCTTAAGGCGGTGCAAGAAAATTCCGGAAAAAGTCAACCGCTCGGCCGTAATCGGCGAAAAACCGTTTTTTTCACACCTTTCATAGAAGTGGGTCATGTCATATATCAAAATGTCGGGCTCGGCGAGTGCCTTAAGGCGGTGCAAGAAAATTCCGGAAAAAGTCAACCGCTCGGCCGTAATCGGCGAAAAACCGTTTTTTTCACACCTTTCATAGAAGTGGGTCATGTCATATATCAAAATGTCGGGCTCGGCGAGTGCCTTAAGGCGGTGCAAGAAAATTCCGGAAAAAGTCAACCGCTCGGCCGTAATCGGCGAAAAACCGTTTTTTTCACACCTTTCATAGAAGTGGGTCATGTCATATATCAAAATGTCGGGCTCGGCGAGTGCCTTAAGGCGGTGCAAGAAAATTCCGGAAAAAGTCAACCGCTCGGCCGTAATCGGCGAAAAACCGTTTTTTTCACACCTTTCATAGAAGTGGGTCATGTCATATATCAAAATGTCGGGCTCGGCGAGTGCCTTAAGGCGGTGCAAGAAAATTCCGGAAAAAGTCAACCGCTCGGCCGTAATCGGCGAAAAACCGTTTTTTTCACACCTTTCATAGAAGTGGGTCATGTCATATATCAAAATGTCGGGCTCGGCGAGTGCCTTAAGGCGGTGCAAGAAAATTCCGGAAAAAGTCAACCGCTCGGCCGTAATCGGCGAAAAACCGTTTTTTTCACACCTTTCATAGAAGTGGGTCATGTCATATATCAAAATGTCGGGCTCGGCGAGTGCCTTAAGGCGGTGCAAGAAAATTCCGGAAAAAGTCAACCGCTCGGCCGTAATCGGCGAAAAACCGTTTTTTTCACACCTTTCATAGAAGTGGGTCATGTCATATATCAAAATGTCGGGCTCGGCGAGTGCCTTAAGGCGGTGCAAGAAAATTCCGGAAAAAGTCAACCGCTCGGCCGTAATCGGCGAAAAACCGTTTTTTTCACACCTTTCATAGAAGTGGGTCATGTCATATATCAAAATGTCGGGCTCGGCGAGTGCCTTAAGGCGGTGCAAGAAAATTCCGGAAAAAGTCAACCGCTCGGCCGTAATCGGCGAAAAACCGTTTTTTTCACACCTTTCATAGAAGTGGGTCATGTCATATATCAAAATGTCGGGCTCGGCGAGTGCCTTAAGGCGGTGCAAGAAAATTCCGGAAAAAGTCAACCGCTCGGCCGTAATCGGCGAAAAACCGTTTTTTTCACACCTTTCATAGAAGTGGGTCATGTCATATATCAAAATGTCGGGCTCGGCGAGTGCCTTAAGGCGGTGCAAGAAAATTCCGGAAAAAGTCAACCGCTCGGCCGTAATCGGCGAAAAACCGTTTTTTTCACACCTTTCATAGAAGTGGGTCATGTCATATATCAAAATGTCGGGCTCGGCGAGTGCCTTAAGGCGGTGCAAGAAAATTCCGGAAAAAGTCAACCGCTCGGCCGTAATCGGCGAAAAACCGTTTTTTTCACACCTTTCATAGAAGTGGGTCATGTCATATATCAAAATGTCGGGCTCGGCGAGTGCCTTAAGGCGGTGCAAGAAAATTCCGGAAAAAGTCAACCGCTCGGCCGTAATCGGCGAAAAACCGTTTTTTTCACACCTTTCATAGAAGTGGGTCATGTCATATATCAAAATGTCGGGCTCGGCGAGTGCCTTAAGGCGGTGCAAGAAAATTCCGGAAAAAGTCAACCGCTCGGCCGTAATCGGCGAAAAACCGTTTTTTTCACACCTTTCATAGAAGTGGGTCATGTCATATATCAAAATGTCGGGCTCGGCGAGTGCCTTAAGGCGGTGCAAGAAAATTCCGGAAAAAGTCAACCGCTCGGCCGTAATCGGCGAAAAACCGTTTTTTTCACACCTTTCATAGAAGTGGGTCATGTCATATATCAAAATGTCGGGCTCGGCGAGTGCCTTAAGGCGGTGCAAGAAAATTCCGGAAAAAGTCAACCGCTCGGCCGTAATCGGCGAAAAACCGTTTTTTTCACACCTTTCATAGAAGTGGGTCATGTCATATATCAAAATGTCGGGCTCGGCGAGTGCCTTAAGGCGGTGCAAGAAAATTCCGGAAAAAGTCAACCGCTCGGCCGTAATCGGCGAAAAACCTTTTTTTTCCCCCCTTCAAAAAAGTGGGTCATGTCATATATCAAAATGTCGGGCTCGGCGAGTGCCTTAAGGCGGTGCAAGAAAATTCCGGAAAAAGTCAACCGCTCGGCCGTAATCGGCGAAAAACCGTTTTTTTCACACCTTTCATAGAAGTGGGTCATGTCATATATCAAAATGTCGGGCTCGGCGAGTGCCTTAAGGCGGTGCAAGAAAATTCCGGAAAAAGTCAACCGCTCGGCCGTAATCGGCGAAAAACCGTTTTTTTCACACCTTTCATAGAAGTGGGTCATGTCATATATCAAAATGTCGGGCTCGGCGAGTGCCTTAAGGCGGTGCAAGAAAATTCCGGAAAAAGTCAACCGCTCGGCCGTAATCGGCGAAAAACCGTTTTTTTCACACCTTTCATAGAAGTGGGTCATGTCATATATCAAAATGTCGGGCTCGGCGAGTGCCTTAAGGCGGTGCAAGAAAATTCCGGAAAAAGTCAACCGCTCGGCCGTAATCGGCGAAAAACCGTTTTTTTCACACCTTTCATAGAAGTGGGTCATGTCATATATCAAAATGTCGGGCTCGGCGAGTGCCTTAAGGCGGTGCAAGAAAATTCCGGAAAAAGTCAACCGCTCGGCCGTAATCGGCGAAAAACCGTTTTTTTCACACCTTTCATAGAAGTGGGTCATGTCATATATCAAAATGTCGGGCTCGGCGAGTGCCTTAAGGCGGTGCAAGAAAATTCCGGAAAAAGTCAACCGCTCGGCCGTAATCGGCGAAAAACCGTTTTTTTCACACCTTTCATAGAAGTGGGTCATGTCATATATCAAAATGTCGGGCTCGGCGAGTGCCTTAAGGCGGTGCAAGAAAATTCCGGAAAAAGTCAACCGCTCGGCCGTAATCGGCGAAAAACCGTTTTTTTCACACCTTTCATAGAAGTGGGTCATGTCATATATCAAAATGTCGGGCTCGGCGAGTGCCTTAAGGCGGTGCAAGAAAATTCCGGAAAAAGTCAACCGCTCGGCCGTAATCGGCGAAAAACCGTTTTTTTCACACCTTTCATAGAAGTGGGTCATGTCATATATCAAAATGTCGGGCTCGGCGAGTGCCTTAAGGCGGTGCAAGAAAATTCCGGAAAAAGTCAACCGCTCGGCCGTAATCGGCGAAAAACCGTTTTTTTCACACCTTTCATAGAAGTGGGTCATGTCATATATCAAAATGTCGGGCTCGGCGAGTGCCTTAAGGCGGTGCAAGAAAATTCCGGAAAAAGTCAACCGCTCGGCCGTAATCGGCGAAAAACCGTTTTTTTCACACCTTTCATAGAAGTGGGTCATGTCATATATCAAAATGTCGGGCTCGGCGAGTGCCTTAAGGCGGTGCAAGAAAATTCCGGAAAAAGTCAACCGCTCGGCCGTAATCGGCGAAAAACCGTTTTTTTCACACCTTTCATAGAAGTGGGTCATGTCATATATCAAAATGTCGGGCTCGGCGAGTGCCTTAAGGCGGTGCAAGAAAATTCCGGAAAAAGTCAACCGCTCGGCCGTAATCGGCGAAAAACCGTTTTTTTCACACCTTTCATAGAAGTGGGTCATGTCATATATCAAAATGTCGGGCTCGGCGAGTGCCTTAAGGCGGTGCAAGAAAATTCCGGAAAAAGTCAACCGCTCGGCCGTAATCGGCGAAAAACCGTTTTTTTCACACCTTTCATAGAAGTGGGTCATGTCATATATCAAAATGTCGGGCTCGGCGAGTGCCTTAAGGCGGTGCAAGAAAATTCCGGAAAAAGTCAACCGCTCGGCCGTAATCGGCGAAAAACCGTTTTTTTCACACCTTTCATAGAAGTGGGTCATGTCATATATCAAAATGTCGGGCTCGGCGAGTGCCTTAAGGCGGTGCAAGAAAATTCCGGAAAAAGTCAACCGCTCGGCCGTAATCGGCGAAAAACCGTTTTTTTCACACCTTTCATAGAAGTGGGTCATGTCATATATCAAAATGTCGGGCTCGGCGAGTGCCTTAAGGCGGTGCAAGAAAATTCCGGAAAAAGTCAACCGCTCGGCCGTAATCGGCGAAAAACCGTTTTTTTCTACACCTTTCATAGAAGTGGGTCATGTCATATATCAAAATGTCGGGCTCGGCGAGTGCCTTAAGGCGGTGCAAGAAAATTCCGGAAAAAGTCAACCGCTCGGCCGTAATCGGCGAAAAACCGTTTTTTTCACACCTTTCATAGAAGTGGGTCATGTCATATATCAAAATGTCGGGCTCGGCGAGTGCCTTAAGGCGGTGCAAGAAAATTCCGGAAAAAGTCAACCGCTCGGCCGTAATCGGCGAAAAACCGTTTTTTTCACACCTTTCATAGAAGTGGGTCATGTCATATATCAAAATGTCGGGCTCGGCGAGTGCCTTAAGGCGGTGCAAGAAAATTCCGGAAAAAGTCAACCGCTCGGCCGTAATCGGCGAAAAACCGTTTTTTTCACACCTTTCATAGAAGTGGGTCATGTCATATATCAAAATGTCGGGCTCGGCGAGTGCCTTAAGGCGGTGCAAGAAAATTCCGGAAAAAGTCAACCGCTCGGCCGTAATCGGCGAAAAACCGTTTTTTTCACACCTTTCATAGAAGTGGGTCATGTCATATATCAAAATGTCGGGCTCGGCGAGTGCCTTAAGGCGGTGCAAGAAAATTCCGGAAAAAGTCAACCGCTCGGCCGTAATCGGCGAAAAACCGTTTTTTTCACACCTTTCATAGAAGTGGGTCATGTCATATATCAAAATGTCGGGCTCGGCGAGTGCCTTAAGGCGGTGCAAGAAAATTCCGGAAAAAGTCAACCGCTCGGCCGTAATCGGCGAAAAACCGTTTTTTTCACACCTTTCATAGAAGTGGGTCATGTCATATATCAAAATGTCGGGCTCGGCGAGTGCCTTAAGGCGGTGCAAGAAAATTCCGGAAAAAGTCAACCGCTCGGCCGTAATCGGCGAAAAACCGTTTTTTTCACACCTTTCATAGAAGTGGGTCATGTCATATATCAAAATGTCGGGCTCGGCGAGTGCCTTAAGGCGGTGCAAGAAAATTCCGGAAAAAGTCAACCGCTCGGCCGTAATCGGCGAAAAACCGTTTTTTTCACACCTTTCATAGAAGTGGGTCATGTCATATATCAAAATGTCGGGCTCGGCGAGTGCCTTAAGGCGGTGCAAGAAAATTCCGGAAAAAGTCAACCGCTCGGCCGTAATCGGCGAAAAACCGTTTTTTTCACACCTTTCATAGAAGTGGGTCATGTCATATATCAAAATGTCGGGCTCGGCGAGTGCCTTAAGGCGGTGCAAGAAAATTCCGGAAAAAGTCAACCGCTCGGCCGTAATCGGCGAAAAACCGTTTTTTTCACACCTTTCATAGAAGTGGGTCATGTCATATATCAAAATGTCGGGCTCGGCGAGTGCCTTAAGGCGGTGCAAGAAAATTCCGGAAAAAGTCAACCGCTCGGCCGTAATCGGCGAAAAACCGTTTTTTTCACACCTTTCATAGAAGTGGGTCATGTCATATATCAAAATGTCGGGCTCGGCGAGTGCCTTAAGGCGGTGCAAGAAAATTCCGGAAAAAGTCAACCGCTCGGCCGTAATCGGCGAAAAACCGTTTTTTTCACACCTTTCATAGAAGTGGGTCATGTCATATATCAAAATGTCGGGCTCGGCGAGTGCCTTAAGGCGGTGCAAGAAAATTCCGGAAAAAGTCAACCGCTCGGCCGTAATCGGCGAAAAACCGTTTTTTTCACACCTTTCATAGAAGTGGGTCATGTCATATATCAAAATGTCGGGCTCGGCGAGTGCCTTAAGGCGGTGCAAGAAAATTCCGGAAAAAGTCAACCGCTCGGCCGTAATCGGCGAAAAACCGTTTTTTTCACACCTTTCATAGAAGTGGGTCATGTCATATATCAAAATGTCGGGCTCGGCGAGTGCCTTAAGGCGGTGCAAGAAAATTCCGGAAAAAGTCAACCGCTCGGCCGTAATCGGCGAAAAACCGTTTTTTTCACACCTTTCATAGAAGTGGGTCATGTCATATATCAAAATGTCGGGCTCGGCGAGTGCCTTAAGGCGGTGCAAGAAAATTCCGGAAAAAGTCAACCGCTCGGCCGTAATCGGCGAAAAACCGTTTTTTTCACACCTTTCATAGAAGTGGGTCATGTCATATATCAAAATGTCGGGCTCGGCGAGTGCCTTAAGGCGGTGCAAGAAAATTCCGGAAAAAGTCAACCGCTCGGCCGTAATCGGCGAAAAACCGTTTTTTTCACACCTTTCATAGAAGTGGGTCATGTCATATATCAAAATGTCGGGCTCGGCGAGTGCCTTAAGGCGGTGCAAGAAAATTCCGGAAAAAGTCAACCGCTCGGCCGTAATCGGCGAAAAACCGTTTTTTTCACACCTTTCATAGAAGTGGGTCATGTCATATATCAAAATGTCGGGCTCGGCGAGTGCCTTAAGGCGGTGCAAGAAAATTCCGGAAAAAGTCAACCGCTCGGCCGTAATCGGCGAAAAACCGTTTTTTTCACACCTTTCATAGAAGTGGGTCATGTCATATATCAAAATGTCGGGCTCGGCGAGTGCCTTAAGGCGGTGCAAGAAAATTCCGGAAAAAGTCAACCGCTCGGCCGTAATCGGCGAAAAACCGTTTTTTTTCACACCTTTCATAGAAGTGGGTCATGTCATATATCAAAATGTCGGGCTCGGCGAGTGCCTTAAGGCGGTGCAAGAAAATTCCGGAAAAAGTCAACCGCTCGGCCGTAATCGGCGAAAAACCGTTTTTTTCACACCTTTCATAGAAGTGGGTCATGTCATATATCAAAATGTCGGGCTCGGCGAGTGCCTTAAGGCGGTGCAAGAAAATTCCGGAAAAAGTCAACCGCTCGGCCGTAATCGGCGAAAAACCGTTTTTTTCACACCTTTCATAGAAGTGGGTCATGTCATATATCAAAATGTCGGGCTCGGCGAGTGCCTTAAGGCGGTGCAAGAAAATTCCGGAAAAAAGTCAACCGCTCGGCCGTAATCGGCGAAAAACCGTTTTTTTCACACCTTTCATAGAAGTGGGTCATGTCATATATCAAAATGTCGGGCTCGGCGAGTGCCTTAAGGCGGTGCAAGAAAATTCCGGAAAAAGTCAACCGCTCGGCCGTAATCGGCGAAAAACCGTTTTTTTCACACCTTTCATAGAAGTGGGTCATGTCATATATCAAAATGTCGGGCTCGGCGAGTGCCTTAAGGCGGTGCAAGAAAATTCCGGAAAAAGTCAACCGCTCGGCCGTAATCGGCGAAAAACCGTTTTTTTCACACCTTTCATAGAAGTGGGTCATGTCATATATCAAAATGTCGGGCTCGGCGAGTGCCTTAAGGCGGTGCAAGAAAATTCCGGAAAAAGTCAACCGCTCGGCCGTAATCGGCGAAAAACCGTTTTTTTCACACCTTTCATAGAAGTGGGTCATGTCATATATCAAAATGTCGGGCTCGGCGAGTGCCTTAAGGCGGTGCAAGAAAATTCCGGAAAAAGTCAACCGCTCGGCCGTAATCGGCGAAAAACCGTTTTTTTCACACCTTTCATAGAAGTGGGTCATGTCATATATCAAAATGTCGGGCTCGGCGAGTGCCTTAAGGCGGTGCAAGAAAATTCCGGAAAAAGTCAACCGCTCGGCCGTAATCGGCGAAAAACCGTTTTTTTCACACCTTTCATAGAAGTGGGTCATGTCATATATCAAAATGTCGGGCTCGGCGAGTGCCTTAAGGCGGTGCAAGAAAATTCCGGAAAAAGTCAACCGCTCGGCCGTAATCGGCGAAAACCGTTTTTTTCACACCTTCATAGAAGTGGGTCATGTCATATATCAAAATGTCGGGCTCGGCGAGTGCCTTAAGGCGGTGCAAGAAAATTCCGGAAAAAGTCAACCGCTCGGCCGTAATCGGCGAAAAACCGTTTTTTTCACACCTTTCATAGAAGTGGGTCATGTCATATATCAAATGTCGGGCTCGGCGAGTGCCTTAAGGCGGTGCAAGAAAATTCCGGAAAAAGTCAACCGCTCGGCCGTAATCGGCGAAAACCGTTTTTTTCACACCTTTCATAGAAGTGGGTCATGTCATATATCAAAATGTCGGGCTCGGCGAGTGCCTTAAGGCGGTGCAAGAAAATTCCGGAAAAAGTCAACCGCTCGGCCGTAATCGGCGAAAACCGTTTTTTTCACACCTTTCATAGAAGTGGGTCACGTCATATATCAAAATGTCGGGCTCGGCGAGTGCCTTAAGGCGGTGCAAGAAAATTCCGGAAAAAGTCAACCGCTCGGCCGTAATCGGCGAAAAACCGTTTTTTTCACACCTTTCATAGAAGTGGGTCATGTCATATATCAAAATGTCGGGCTCGGCGAGTGCCTTAAGGCGGTGCAAGAAAATTCCGGAAAAAGTCAACCGCTCGGCCGTAATCGGCGAAAAACCGTTTTTTTCACACCTTTCATAGAAGTGGGTCATGTCATATATCAAAATGTCGGGCTCGGCGAGTGCCTTAAGGCGGTGCAAGAAAATTCCGGAAAAAGTCAACCGCTCGGCCGTAATCGGCGAAAAACCGTTTTTTTCACACCTTTCATAGAAGTGGGTCATGTCATATATCAAATGTCGGGCTCGGCGAGTGCCTTAAGGCGGTGCAAGAAAATTCCGGAAAAAGTCAACCGCTCGGCCGTAATCGGCGAAAAACCGTTTTTTTCACACCTTTCATAGAAGTGGGTCATGTCATATATCAAAATGTCGGGCTCGGCGAGTGCCTTAAGGCGGTGCAAGAAAATTCCGGAAAAAGTCAACCGCTCGGCCGTAATCGGCGAAAACCGTTTTTTTCACACCTTTCATAGAAGTGGGTCATGTCATATATCAAAATGTCGGGCTCGGCGAGTGCCTTAAGGCGGTGCAAGAAAATTCCGGAAAAAGTCAACCGCTCGGCCGTAATCGGCGAAAAACCGTTTTTTTCACACCTTTCATAGAAGTGGGTCATGTCATATATCAAAATGTCGGGCTCGGCGAGTGCCTTAAGGCGGTGCAAGAAAATTCCGGAAAAAGTCAACCGCTCGGCCGTAATCGGCGAAAAACCGTTTTTTTCACACCTTCATAGAAGTGGGTCATGTCATATATCAAAATGTCGGGCTCGGCGAGTGCCTTAAGGCGGTGCAAGAAAATTCCGAAAAAGTCAACCGCTCGGCCGTAATCGGCGAAAAACCGTTTTTTTCACACCTTTCATAGAAGTGGGTCATGTCATATATCAAAATGTCGGGCTCGGCGAGTGCCTTAAGGCGGTGCAAGAAAATTCCGGAAAAAGTCAACCGCTCGGCCGTAATCGGCGAAAAACCGTTTTTTTCACACCTTTCATAGAAGTGGGTCATGTCATATATCAAAATGTCGGGCTCGGCGAGTGCCTTAAGGCGGTGCAAGAAAATTCCGGAAAAAGTCAACCGCTCGGCCGTAATCGGCGAAAAACCGTTTTTTTCACACCTTCATAGAAGTGGGTCATGTCATATATCAAAATGTCGGGCTCGGCGAGTGCCTTAAGGCGGTGCAAGAAAATTCCGGAAAAAGTCAACCGCTCGGCCGTAATCGGCGAAAAACCGTTTTTTTCACACCTTTCATAGAAGTGGGTCATGTCATATATCAAAATGTCGGGCTCGGCGAGTGCCTTAAGGCGGTGCAAGAAAATTCCGGAAAAAGTCAACCGCTCGGCCGTAATCGGCGAAAAACCGTTTTTTTCACACCTTTCATAGAAGTGGGTCATGTCATATATCAAAATGTCGGGCTCGGCGAGTGCCTTAAGGCGGTGCAAGAAAATTCCGGAAAAAGTCAACCGCTCGGCCGTAATCGGCGAAAACCGTTTTTTTCACACCTTTCATAGAAGTGGGTCATGTCATATATCAAAATGTCGGGCTCGGCGAGTGCCTTAAGGCGGTGCAAGAAAATTCCGGAAAAAGTCAACCGCTCGGCCGTAATCGGCGAAAACCGTTTTTTTCACACCTTTCATAGAAGTGGGTCATGTCATATATCAAAATGTCGGGCTCGGCGAGTGCCTTAAGGCGGTGCAAGAAAATTCCGGAAAAAGTCAACCGCTCGGCCGTAATCGGCGAAAACCGTTTTTTTCACACCTTTCATAGAAGTGGGTCATGTCATATATCAAAATGTCGGGCTCGGCGAGTGCCTTAAGGCGGTGCAAGAAAATTCCGGAAAAGTCAACCGCTCGGCCGTAATCGGCGAAAACCGTTTTTTTCACACCTTTCATAGAAGTGGGTCATGTCATATATCAAAATGTCGGGCTCGGCGAGTGCCTTAAGGCGGTGCAAGAAAATTCCGGAAAAAGTCAACCGCTCGGCCGTAATCGGCGAAAACCGTTTTTTTCACACCTTTCATAGAAGTGGGTCATGTCATATATCAAAATGTCGGGCTCGGCGAGTGCCTTAAGGCGGTGCAAGAAAATTCCGGAAAAAGTCAACCGCTCGGCCGTAATCGGCGAAAAACCGTTTTTTTCACACCTTTCATAGAAGTGGGTCATGTCATATATCAAAATGTCGGGCTCGGCGAGTGCCTTAAGGCGGTGCAAGAAAATTCCGGAAAAAGTCAACCGCTCGGCCGTAATCGGCGAAAAACCGTTTTTTTCACACCTTTCATAGAAGTGGGTCATGTCATATATCAAAATGTCGGGCTCGGCGAGTGCCTTAAGGCGGTGCAAGAAAATTCCGGAAAAAGTCAACCGCTCGGCCGTAATCGGCGAAAAACCGTTTTTTTCACACCTTTCATAGAAGTGGGTCATGTCATATATCAAAATGTCGGGCTCGGCGAGTGCCTTAAGGCGGTGCAAGAAAATTCCGGAAAAAGTCAACCGCTCGGCCGTAATCGGCGAAAAACCGTTTTTTTCACACCTTTCATAGAAGTGGGTCATGTCATATATCAAAATGTCGGGCTCGGCGAGTGCCTTAAGGCGGTGCAAGAAAATTCCGGAAAAAGTCAACCGCTCGGCCGTAATCGGCGAAAAACCGTTTTTTTCACACCTTTCATAGAAGTGGGTCATGTCATATATCAAAATGTCGGGCTCGGCGAGTGCCTTAAGGCGGTGCAAGAAAATTCCGGAAAAAGTCAACCGCTCGGCCGTAATCGGCGAAAAACCGTTTTTTTCACACCTTTCATAGAAGTGGGTCATGTCATATATCAAAATGTCGGGCTCGGCGAGTGCCTTAAGGCGGTGCAAGAAAATTCCGGAAAAAGTCAACCGCTCGGCCGTAATCGGCGAAAAACCGTTTTTTTCACACCTTTCATAGAAGTGGGTCATGTCATATATCAAAATGTCGGGCTCGGCGAGTGCCTTAAGGCGGTGCAAGAAAATTCCGGAAAAAGTCAACCGCTCGGCCGTAATCGGCGAAAAACCGTTTTTTTCACACCTTTCATAGAAGTGGGTCATGTCATATATCAAAATGTCGGGCTCGGCGAGTGCCTTAAGGCGGTGCAAGAAAATTCCGGAAAAAGTCAACCGCTCGGCCGTAATCGGCGAAAAACCGTTTTTTTCACACCTTTCATAGAAGTGGGTCATGTCATATATCAAAATGTCGGGCTCGGCGAGTGCCTTAAGGCGGTGCAAGAAAATTCCGGAAAAAGTCAACCGCTCGGCCGTAATCGGCGAAAAACCGTTTTTTTCACACCTTTCATAGAAGTGGGTCATGTCATATATCAAAATGTCGGGCTCGGCGAGTGCCTTAAGGCGGTGCAAGAAAATTCCGGAAAAAGTCAACCGCTCGGCCGTAATCGGCGAAAACCGTTTTTTTCACACCTTCATAGAAGTGGGTCATGTCATATATCAAATGTCGGGCTCGGCGAGTGCCTTAAGGCGGTGCAAGAAAATTCCGGAAAAAGTCAACCGCTCGGCCGTAATCGGCGAAAAACCGTTTTTTCACACCTTTCATAGAAGTGGGTCATGTCATATATCAAAATGTCGGGCTCGGCGAGTGCCTTAAGGCGGTGCAAGAAAATTCCGGAAAAAGTCAACCGCTCGGCCGTAATCGGCGAAAAACCGTTTTTTTCACACCTTTCATAGAAGTGGGTCATGTCATATATCAAAATGTCGGGCTCGGCGAGTGCCTTAAGGCGGTGCAAGAAAATTCCGGAAAAAGTCAACCGCTCGGCCGTAATCGGCGAAAAACCGTTTTTTTCACACCTTTCATAGAAGTGGGTCATGTCATATATCAAAATGTCGGGCTCGGCGAGTGCCTTAAGGCGGTGCAAGAAAATTCCGGAAAAAGTCAACCGCTCGGCCGTAATCGGCGAAAAACCGTTTTTTTCACACCTTTCATAGAAGTGGGTCATGTCATATATCAAAATGTCGGGCTCGGCGAGTGCCTTAAGGCGGTGCAAGAAAATTCCGGAAAAAGTCAACCGCTCGGCCGTAATCGGCGAAAAACCGTTTTTTTCACACCTTTCATAGAAGTGGGTCATGTCATATATCAAAATGTCGGGCTCGGCGAGTGCCTTAAGGCGGTGCAAGAAAATTCCGGAAAAAGTCAACCGCTCGGCCGTAATCGGCGAAAAACCGTTTTTTTCACACCTTTCATAGAAGTGGGTCATGTCATATATCAAAATGTCGGGCTCGGCGAGTGCCTTAAGGCGGTGCAAGAAAATTCCGGAAAAGTCAACCGCTCGGCCGTAATCGGCGAAAACCGTTTTTTTCACACCTTTCATAGAAGTGGGTCATGTCATATATCAAAATGTCGGGCTCGGCGAGTGCCTTAAGGCGGTGCAAGAAAATTCCGGAAAAAGTCAACCGCTCGGCCGTAATCGGCGAAAAACCGTTTTTTTCTACACCTTTCATAGAAGTGGGTCATGTCATATATCAAAATGTCGGGCTCGGCGAGTGCCTTAAGGCGGTGCAAGAAAATTCCGGAAAAAGTCAACCGCTCGGCCGTAATCGGCGAAAAACCGTTTTTTTCACACCTTTCATAGAAGTGGGTCATGTCATATATCAAAATGCCGGGCTCGGCGAGTGCCTTAAGGCGGTGCAAGAAAATTCCGGAAAAAGTCAACCGCTCGGCCGTAATCGGCGAAAACCGTTTTTTTCACACCTTTCATAGAAGTGGGTCATGTCATATATCAAAATGTCGGGCTCGGCGAGTGCCTTAAGGCGGTGCAAGAAAATTCCGGAAAAAGTCAACCGCTCGGCCGTAATCGGCGAAAACCGTTTTTTTCACACCTTTCATAGAAGTGGGTCATGTCATATATCAAAATGTCGGGCTCGGCGAGTGCCTTAAGGCGGTGCAAGAAAATTCCGGAAAAAGTCAACCGCTCGGCCGTAATCGGCGAAAAACCGTTTTTTTCACACCTTTCATAGAAGTGGGTCATGTCATATATCAAAATGTCGGGCTCGGCGAGTGCCTTAAGGCGGTGCAAGAAAATTCCGGAAAAAGTCAACCGCTCGGCCGTAATCGGCGAAAAACCGTTTTTTTCACACCTTTCATAGAAGTGGGTCATGTCATATATCAAAATGTCGGGCTCGGCGAGTGCCTTAAGGCGGTGCAAGAAAATTCCGGAAAAAGTCAACCGCTCGGCCGTAATCGGCGAAAACCGTTTTTTTCACACCTTTCATAGAAGTGGGTCATGTCATATATCAAATGTCGGGCTCGGCGAGTGCCTTAAGGCGGTGCAAGAAAATTCCGGAAAAAGTCAACCGCTCGGCCGTAATCGGCGAAAAACCGTTTTTTTCACACCTTTCATAGAAGTGGGTCATGTCATATATCAAAATGTCGGGCTCGGCGAGTGCCTTAAGGCGGTGCAAGAAAATTCCGGAAAAAGTCAACCGCTCGGCCGTAATCGGCGAAAAACCGTTTTTTTCACACCTTTCATAGAAGTGGGTCATGTCATATATCAAAATGTCGGGCTCGGCGAGTGCCTTAAGGCGGTGCAAGAAAATTCCGGAAAAAGTCAACCGCTCGGCCGTAATCGGCGAAAAACCGTTTTTTTCACACCTTTCATAGAAGTGGGTCATGTCATATATCAAAATGTCGGGCTCGGCGAGTGCCTTAAGGCGGTGCAAGAAAATTCCGGAAAAAGTCAACCGCTCGGCCGTAATCGGCGAAAAACCGTTTTTTTCACACCTTTCATAGAAGTGGGTCATGTCATATATCAAAATGTCGGGCTCGGCGAGTGCCTTAAGGCGGTGCAAGAAAATTCCGGAAAAAGTCAACCGCTCGGCCGTAATCGGCGAAAAACCGTTTTTTTCACACCTTCATAGAAGTGGGTCATGTCATATATCAAAATGTCGGGCTCGGCGAGTGCCTTAAGGCGGTGCAAGAAAATTCCGGAAAAAGTCAACCGCTCGGCCGTAATCGGCGAAAAACCGTTTTTTTCACACCTTTCATAGAAGTGGGTCATGTCATATATCAAAATGTCGGGCTCGGCGAGTGCCTTAAGGCGGTGCAAGAAAATTCCGGAAAAAGTCAACCGCTCGGCCGTAATCGGCGAAAACCGTTTTTTTCACACCTTTCATAGAAGTGGGTCATGTCATATATCAAAATGTCGGGCTCGGCGAGTGCCTTAAGGCGGTGCAAGAAAATTCCGGAAAAAGTCAACCGCTCGGCCGTAATCGGCGAAAAACCGTTTTTTTCACACCTTTCATAGAAGTGGGTCATGTCATATATCAAAATGTCGGGCTCGGCGAGTGCCTTAAGGCGGTGCAAGAAAATTCCGGAAAAAAGTCAACCGCTCGGCCGTAATCGGCGAAAAACCGTTTTTTTCACACCTTTCATAGAAGTGGGTCATGTCATATATCAAAATGTCGGGCTCGGCGAGTGCCTTAAGGCGGTGCAAGAAAATTCCGGAAAAAGTCAACCGCTCGGCCGTAATCGGCGAAAAACCGTTTTTTTCACACCTTTCATAGAAGTGGGTCATGTCATATATCAAAATGTCGGGCTCGGCGAGTGCCTTAAGGCGGTGCAAGAAAATTCCGGAAAAAGTCAACCGCTCGGCCGTAATCGGCGAAAAACCGTTTTTTTCACACCTTTCATAGAAGTGGGTCATGTCATATATCAAAATGTCGGGCTCGGCGAGTGCCTTAAGGCGGTGCAAGAAAATTCCGGAAAAAGTCAACCGCTCGGCCGTAATCGGCGAAAAACCGTTTTTTTCACACCTTTCATAGAAGTGGGTCATGTCATATATCAAAATGTCGGGCTCGGCGAGTGCCTTAAGGCGGTGCAAGAAAATTCCGGAAAAAGTCAACCGCTCGGCCGTAATCGGCGAAAAACCGTTTTTTTCACACCTTTCATAGAAGTGGGTCATGTCATATATCAAAATGTCGGGCTCGGCGAGTGCCTTAAGGCGGTGCAAGAAAATTCCGGAAAAAGTCAACCGCTCGGCCGTAATCGGCGAAAAACCGTTTTTTTCACACCTTTCATAGAAGTGGGTCATGTCATATATCAAAATGTCGGGCTCGGCGAGTGCCTTAAGGCGGTGCAAGAAAATTCCGGAAAAAGTCAACCGCTCGGCCGTAATCGGCGAAAAACCGTTTTTTTCACACCTTTCATAGAAGTGGGTCATGTCATATATCAAAATGTCGGGCTCGGCGAGTGCCTTAAGGCGGTGCAAGAAAATTCCGGAAAAAGTCAACCGCTCGGCCGTAATCGGCGAAAAACCGTTTTTTTCACACCTTTCATAGAAGTGGGTCATGTCATATATCAAAATGTCGGGCTCGGCGAGTGCCTTAAGGCGGTGCAAGAAAATTCCGGAAAAAGTCAACCGCTCGGCCGTAATCGGCGAAAAACCGTTTTTTTCACACCTTTCATAGAAGTGGGTCATGTCATATATCAAAATGTCGGGCTCGGCGAGTGCCTTAAGGCGGTGCAAGAAAATTCCGGAAAAAGTCAACCGCTCGGCCGTAATCGGCGAAAAACCGTTTTTTTCACACCTTTCATAGAAGTGGGTCATGTCATATATCAAAATGTCGGGCTCGGCGAGTGCCTTAAGGCGGTGCAAGAAAATTCCGGAAAAAGTCAACCGCTCGGCCGTAATCGGCGAAAAACCGTTTTTTTCACACCTTTCATAGAAGTGGGTCATGTCATATATCAAAATGTCGGGCTCGGCGAGTGCCTTAAGGCGGTGCAAGAAAATTCCGGAAAAAGTCAACCGCTCGGCCGTAATCGGCGAAAAACCGTTTTTTTCACACCTTTCATAGAAGTGGGTCATGTCATATATCAAAATGTCGGGCTCGGCGAGTGCCTTAAGGCGGTGCAAGAAAATTCCGGAAAAAGTCAACCGCTCGGCCGTAATCGGCGAAAAACCGTTTTTTTCACACCTTTCATAGAAGTGGGTCATGTCATATATCAAAATGTCGGGCTCGGCGAGTGCCTTAAGGCGGTGCAAGAAAATTCCGGAAAAAGTCAACCGCTCGGCCGTAATCGGCGAAAAACCGTTTTTTTCACACCTTTCATAGAAGTGGGTCATGTCATATATCAAAATGTCGGGCTCGGCGAGTGCCTTAAGGCGGTGCAAGAAAATTCCGGAAAAAGTCAACCGCTCGGCCGTAATCGGCGAAAAACCGTTTTTTTCACACCTTTCATAGAAGTGGGTCATGTCATATATCAAAATGTCGGGCTCGGCGAGTGCCTTAAGGCGGTGCAAGAAAATTCCGGAAAAAGTCAACCGCTCGGCCGTAATCGGCGAAAAACCGTTTTTTTCACACCTTTCATAGAAGTGGGTCATGTCATATATCAAAATGTCGGGCTCGGCGAGTGCCTTAAGGCGGTGCAAGAAAATTCCGGAAAAAGTCAACCGCTCGGCCGTAATCGGCGAAAAACCGTTTTTTTCACACCTTTCATAGAAGTGGGTCATGTCATATATCAAAATGTCGGGCTCGGCGAGTGCCTTAAGGCGGTGCAAGAAAATTCCGGAAAAAGTCAACCGCTCGGCCGTAATCGGCGAAAAACCGTTTTTTTCACACCTTTCATAGAAGTGGGTCATGTCATATATCAAAATGTCGGGCTCGGCGAGTGCCTTAAGGCGGTGCAAGAAAATTCCGGAAAAAGTCAACCGCTCGGCCGTAATCGGCGAAAAACCGTTTTTTTCACACCTTTCATAGAAGTGGGTCATGTCATATATCAAAATGTCGGGCTCGGCGAGTGCCTTAAGGCGGTGCAAGAAAATTCCGGAAAAAGTCAACCGCTCGGCCGTAATCGGCGAAAAACCGTTTTTTTCACACCTTTCATAGAAGTGGGTCATGTCATATATCAAAATGTCGGGCTCGGCGAGTGCCTTAAGGCGGTGCAAGAAAATTCCGGAAAAAGTCAACCGCTCGGCCGTAATCGGCGAAAAACCGTTTTTTTCACACCTTTCATAGAAGTGGGTCATGTCATATATCAAAATGTCGGGCTCGGCGAGTGCCTTAAGGCGGTGCAAGAAAATTCCGGAAAAAGTCAACCGCTCGGCCGTAATCGGCGAAAAACCGTTTTTTTCACACCTTTCATAGAAGTGGGTCATGTCATATATCAAAATGTCGGGCTCGGCGAGTGCCTTAAGGCGGTGCAAGAAAATTCCGGAAAAAGTCAACCGCTCGGCCGTAATCGGCGAAAAACCGTTTTTTTCACACCTTTCATAGAAGTGGGTCATGTCATATATCAAAATGTCGGGCTCGGCGAGTGCCTTAAGGCGGTGCAAGAAAATTCCGGAAAAAGTCAACCGCTCGGCCGTAATCGGCGAAAAACCGTTTTTTTCACACCTTTCATAGAAGTGGGTCATGTCATATATCAAAATGTCGGGCTCGGCGAGTGCCTTAAGGCGGTGCAAGAAAATTCCGGAAAAAGTCAACCGCTCGGCCGTAATCGGCGAAAAACCGTTTTTTTCACACCTTTCATAGAAGTGGGTCATGTCATATATCAAAATGTCGGGCTCGGCGAGTGCCTTAAGGCGGTGCAAGAAAATTCCGGAAAAAGTCAACCGCTCGGCCGTAATCGGCGAAAAACCGTTTTTTTCACACCTTTCATAGAAGTGGGTCATGTCATATATCAAAATGTCGGGCTCGGCGAGTGCCTTAAGGCGGTGCAAGAAAATTCCGGAAAAAGTCAACCGCTCGGCCGTAATCGGCGAAAAACCGTTTTTTTCACACCTTTCATAGAAGTGGGTCATGTCATATATCAAAATGTCGGGCTCGGCGAGTGCCTTAAGGCGGTGCAAGAAAATTCCGGAAAAAGTCAACCGCTCGGCCGTAATCGGCGAAAAACCGTTTTTTTCACACCTTTCATAGAAGTGGGTCATGTCATATATCAAAATGTCGGGCTCGGCGAGTGCCTTAAGGCGGTGCAAGAAAATTCCGGAAAAAGTCAACCGCTCGGCCGTAATCGGCGAAAAACCGTTTTTTTCACACCTTTCATAGAAGTGGGTCATGTCATATATCAAAATGTCGGGCTCGGCGAGTGCCTTAAGGCGGTGCAAGAAAATTCCGGAAAAAGTCAACCGCTCGGCCGTAATCGGCGAAAAACCGTTTTTTTCACACCTTTCATAGAAGTGGGTCATGTCATATATCAAAATGTCGGGCTCGGCGAGTGCCTTAAGGCGGTGCAAGAAAATTCCGGAAAAAGTCAACCGCTCGGCCGTAATCGGCGAAAAACCGTTTTTTTCACACCTTTCATAGAAGTGGGTCATGTCATATATCAAAATGTCGGGCTCGGCGAGTGCCTTAAGGCGGTGCAAGAAAATTCCGGAAAAAGTCAACCGCTCGGCCGTAATCGGCGAAAAACCGTTTTTTTCACACCTTTCATAGAAGTGGGTCATGTCATATATCAAAATGTCGGGCTCGGCGAGTGCCTTAAGGCGGTGCAAGAAAATTCCGGAAAAAGTCAACCGCTCGGCCGTAATCGGCGAAAAACCGTTTTTTTCACACCTTTCATAGAAGTGGGTCATGTCATATATCAAAATGTCGGGCTCGGCGAGTGCCTTAAGGCGGTGCAAGAAAATTCCGGAAAAAGTCAACCGCTCGGCCGTAATCGGCGAAAAACCGTTTTTTTCACACCTTTCATAGAAGTGGGTCATGTCATATATCAAAATGTCGGGCTCGGCGAGTGCCTTAAGGCGGTGCAAGAAAATTCCGGAAAAAGTCAACCGCTCGGCCGTAATCGGCGAAAAACCGTTTTTTTCACCCTCACACCTTTCATAGAAGTGGGTCATGTCATATATCAAAATGTCGGGCTCGGCGAGTGCCTTAAGGCGGTGCAAGAAAATTCCGGAAAAAGTCAACCGCTCGGCCGTAATCGGCGAAAAACCGTTTTTTTCACACCTTTCATAGAAGTGGGTCATGTCATATATCAAAATGTCGGGCTCGGCGAGTGCCTTAAGGCGGTGCAAGAAAATTCCGGAAAAAGTCAACCGCTCGGCCGTAATCGGCGAAAAACCGTTTTTTTCACACCTTTCATAGAAGTGGGTCATGTCATATATCAAAATGTCGGGCTCGGCGAGTGCCTTAAGGCGGTGCAAGAAAATTCCGGAAAAAGTCAACCGCTCGGCCGTAATCGGCGAAAAACCGTTTTTTTCACACCTTTCATAGAAGTGGGTCATGTCATATATCAAAATGTCGGGCTCGGCGAGTGCCTTAAGGCGGTGCAAGAAAATTCCGGAAAAAGTCAACCGCTCGGCCGTAATCGGCGAAAAACCGTTTTTTTCACACCTTTCATAGAAGTGGGTCATGTCATATATCAAAATGTCGGGCTCGGCGAGTGCCTTAAGGCGGTGCAAGAAAATTCCGGAAAAAGTCAACCGCTCGGCCGTAATCGGCGAAAAACCGTTTTTTTCACACCTTTCATAGAAGTGGGTCATGTCATATATCAAAATGTCGGGCTCGGCGAGTGCCTTAAGGCGGTGCAAGAAAATTCCGGAAAAAGTCAACCGCTCGGCCGTAATCGGCGAAAAACCGTTTTTTTCACACCTTTCATAGAAGTGGGTCATGTCATATATCAAAATGTCGGGCTCGGCGAGTGCCTTAAGGCGGTGCAAGAAAATTCCGGAAAAAAGTCAACCGCTCGGCCGTAATCGGCGAAAAACCGTTTTTTTCACACCTTTCATAGAAGTGGGTCATGTCATATATCAAAATGTCGGGCTCGGCGAGTGCCTTAAGGCGGTGCAAGAAAATTCCGGAAAAAGTCAACCGCTCGGCCGTAATCGGCGAAAAACCGTTTTTTTCACACCTTTCATAGAAGTGGGTCATGTCATATATCAAAATGTCGGGCTCGGCGAGTGCCTTAAGGCGGTGCAAGAAAATTCCGGAAAAAGTCAACCGCTCGGCCGTAATCGGCGAAAAACCGTTTTTTTCACACCTTTCATAGAAGTGGGTCATGTCATATATCAAAATGTCGGGCTCGGCGAGTGCCTTAAGGCGGTGCAAGAAAATTCCGGAAAAAGTCAACCGCTCGGCCGTAATCGGCGAAAAACCGTTTTTTTCACACCTTTCATAGAAGTGGGTCATGTCATATATCAAAATGTCGGGCTCGGCGAGTGCCTTAAGGCGGTGCAAGAAAATTCCGGAAAAAGTCAACCGCTCGGCCGTAATCGGCGAAAAACCGTTTTTTTCACACCTTTCATAGAAGTGGGTCATGTCATATATCAAAATGTCGGGCTCGGCGAGTGCCTTAAGGCGGTGCAAGAAAATTCCGGAAAAAGTCAACCGCTCGGCCGTAATCGGCGAAAAACCGTTTTTTTCACACCTTTCATAGAAGTGGGTCATGTCATATATCAAAATGTCGGGCTCGGCGAGTGCCTTAAGGCGGTGCAAGAAAATTCCGGAAAAAGTCAACCGCTCGGCCGTAATCGGCGAAAAACCGTTTTTTTCACACCTTTCATAGAAGTGGGTCATGTCATATATCAAAATGTCGGGCTCGGCGAGTGCCTTAAGGCGGTGCAAGAAAATTCCGGAAAAAGTCAACCGCTCGGCCGTAATCGGCGAAAAACCGTTTTTTTCACACCTTTCATAGAAGTGGGTCATGTCATATATCAAAATGTCGGGCTCGGCGAGTGCCTTAAGGCGGTGCAAGAAAATTCCGGAAAAAGTCAACCGCTCGGCCGTAATCGGCGAAAAACCGTTTTTTTCACACCTTTCATAGAAGTGGGTCATGTCATATATCAAAATGTCGGGCTCGGCGAGTGCCTTAAGGCGGTGCAAGAAAATTCCGGAAAAAGTCAACCGCTCGGCCGTAATCGGCGAAAAACCGTTTTTTTCACACCTTTCATAGAAGTGGGTCATGTCATATATCAAAATGTCGGGCTCGGCGAGTGCCTTAAGGCGGTGCAAGAAAATTCCGGAAAAAGTCAACCGCTCGGCCGTAATCGGCGAAAAACCGTTTTTTTCACACCTTTCATAGAAGTGGGTCATGTCATATATCAAAATGTCGGGCTCGGCGAGTGCCTTAAGGCGGTGCAAGAAAATTCCGGAAAAAGTCAACCGCTCGGCCGTAATCGGCGAAAAACCGTTTTTTTCACACCTTTCATAGAAGTGGGTCATGTCATATATCAAAATGTCGGGCTCGGCGAGTGCCTTAAGGCGGTGCAAGAAAATTCCGGAAAAAGTCAACCGCTCGGCCGTAATCGGCGAAAAACCGTTTTTTTCACACCTTTCATAGAAGTGGGTCATGTCATATATCAAAATGTCGGGCTCGGCGAGTGCCTTAAGGCGGTGCAAGAAAATTCCGGAAAAAGTCAACCGCTCGGCCGTAATCGGCGAAAAACCGTTTTTTTCACACCTTTCATAGAAGTGGGTCATGTCATATATCAAAATGTCGGGCTCGGCGAGTGCCTTAAGGCGGTGCAAGAAAATTCCGGAAAAAGTCAACCGCTCGGCCGTAATCGGCGAAAAACCGTTTTTTTCACACCTTTCATAGAAGTGGGTCATGTCATATATCAAAATGTCGGGCTCGGCGAGTGCCTTAAGGCGGTGCAAGAAAATTCCGGAAAAAGTCAACCGCTCGGCCGTAATCGGCGAAAAACCGTTTTTTTCACACCTTTCATAGAAGTGGGTCATGTCATATATCAAAATGTCGGGCTCGGCGAGTGCCTTAAGGCGGTGCAAGAAAATTCCGGAAAAAGTCAACCGCTCGGCCGTAATCGGCGAAAAACCGTTTTTTTCACACCTTTCATAGAAGTGGGTCATGTCATATATCAAAATGTCGGGCTCGGCGAGTGCCTTAAGGCGGTGCAAGAAAATTCCGGAAAAAGTCAACCGCTCGGCCGTAATCGGCGAAAAACCGTTTTTTTCACACCTTTCATAGAAGTGGGTCATGTCATATATCAAAATGTCGGGCTCGGCGAGTGCCTTAAGGCGGTGCAAGAAAATTCCGGAAAAAGTCAACCGCTCGGCCGTAATCGGCGAAAAACCGTTTTTTTCACACCTTTCATAGAAGTGGGTCATGTCATATATCAAAATGTCGGGCTCGGCGAGTGCCTTAAGGCGGTGCAAGAAAAAACGGTTTTCGCCGATTGTTTACGGCCTACCGGAAAACCTCACACCTTTCATATCGTTTGATATCATGTGCATTAACTGGACTTGTCTCTTTCTTCACAATAGAACACTGTATAGAATCCGTTTTACAGACGTACAAAATCCAGATTTTTACGTCTATTCTTAATTTACACCCGCAAAATTTGTACCCCGGATATTGCGCCTATAATTTTGTTTGCATCCAAAGAATGAGCTGACAAATTCCTATTTAAAGATTTGAAAATTGTTTTTACTATTTTGAAAGTTTCTAATATATAGTAGAAACATGCATATTACATATTAATTTTAGAGAAAAATAGATAGTTGTGTAAGAAGTATATACAAGCAGGACTATTGGTTATCACAAGAAGTAAAACTATCCAATGAATAATATTCTTTCAGTGTCTTCAAACTCACAGATCACAAACATCTTCACCTACTGTTTTAAAACAGGCAATAACAACTCATTATCTACACCAATAAATTCAAGATACACTGTCATTTCTTATTCTGTTTATTCTTCAAAATTAAAGCCCTGACTTTTAAAATATATATTGTTCCAATTATAATAACAATCATATCATAATTTATTTTGAACTGTCCTCTGTTTAACAATTTACCTTTATACTACACTCTCCTGTCCACAAAATAATAATTAATATCCATGCTTTGAGACTAAAGAACCAAAAGTGTTCCTTACATGTAAACATTTCTACAAAATGCTTTCAAATATGTCTGCCAAATTGTTCTTTGAATCAACCAATCAGAAAGCCAGTAAATGATTACTTCCTGTTCCATTTTACAACCGTATTTCTGTTTTTACGGGCGTAAAATAGAACTCAGTAATTTTGTGATTCATACTGGAACAGCAAAACAACAAAGTCCATATTTACGCCCGTAGAAAAAAAATGCAGACGTAAAGTTATAAATGACGCCTGTAATTTTCATGTATTTCCTGCTTTAAACAAATTCCGGCTGAGTTACTCTTGTAAAACGGATTTTACTGCCCAGTTACGTGTCTTTTCCTGCTACTTTACGGTTGGAATTTTCGTACAGGTAGTCGGTCAAGATCACTATATCTCTCTAAAAGACCCTAAATCCCAAATATATCAATTGCTGATCGGATTTTCGTCTGATATTCTGTGTCCGGATGTACAGGACAAACTAAATATCATATGCATTAATGCACTATACAAATTCTACGCCATCAGTACAATGTAGCCAGTGGCTTATAAGACCTTATATTTCGTTTCGTCAAGGTTCTTTTACATGGACGGCACAGGGTTCGCTATCTTACCATTACAAAAACTTAATCTGAAACGTTTTGCGATCATGCTTTTGTAAAAGTACATGTAACATTTCCTTAACATATGCATTTGCAATTGCTGGGTGCCCTATTTTTATGTGAATTTAACTGTATAATTTGTATGTTGATAGCTCTACTAAATGGAGGCAAATAAAGAATCTACATGTACATGTGTATATATATATATATATATATATATATATATATATATATATATATATATATATATATATATATATATATATATATATGCGGCTCGTGTTACAATAGATTCTCAAGTGGTAAACGCATCAAACATGCAAAAATGACTGCGGAAATAATATGAAGCAAGGTCAACATAGGGACGCAATGGCTCTCTAATTTCTGAAGTTGTTGTGCGTAATTTGAATGACTGGTTCTATTTGATTAAAACATGTACAAAACTTGTATTTTGTTAATTAAGTATAAATACTATTGCATAAATAAACAGTTTTGTAGCAGTTCATTTTAAATTGACATTACTACCATATCTAGATAGTTTGTGGCATATATCTGAAATATAGATCACATTTACTCTGTCTAGTTGTTTGTATTCTAATCCGAATGCAAATAACGAGTTACTTTACTGTTATATATTTGAGGATAGACTATTGTCTTACTTTTCTACTACCGATACATGTACACTAATACGAGTCTAAGTACATAGTCCACGGTTTGTTTAACGTTTAGTTAATAGTTCTCATGAAAAAGTGCTTGAATAAAAGCAGGTGGATGTTTGGGCTTCTTTAACTTTGATGTTGGTATGGCTCTTGACACAGATTTGTGTTCTTAATATTGGTATGGCTCTAAACCCCAAATTAAATTTTGTAATTACGCGGTAGAACATGTATTCTGTCGTTTGTAAAGATCTAGTATTTTAAGACCACAACTGGTTAATCCCCGTTTATTTTCTGTCAGTATTTGTTTTGTTTTGTTGACATTTGGATCTAGAAAAACTGTTCTACTATTTTTGTTGCCGCTCTGACACTACATATTCATGATAATTCATATTTTTTCACTTGCACGGTACTATGCCTAGATTTAGATTTTTTATTAGTTATATTGTTGTTATTTTGATGTAGAAATGAAGTCAATTTGATCAGTTTAATGGTTCCCAAATGACTTAAAAGTAGTATTAATATGTATACAAATGATCCATGGTTACGATGTTGGTTGTATGTCTTATGCCATAAACGTAAATGCCTTCATGTTTGCACATAATTTATTCAGCGTTTTATCATTTTACAATTTTCAACAAATTATTTCGTTTCTTACACTACTTGTAGTCATAATTAAAACGTTTTTTGTGTTTTTACAGAATGGTCTAATACATTTTAAACGTTGGGAAGTCAAAATTGATACATAGCAGTGTTTTGTGCTAGATTTTTTCTAAGGTTTCGGTACAGAAGCTTTTTGCTTACAGCCCAACTGTACTAATGTTGCCATCTTACAAACTACATTAAACATAAGTTGTCTTGGATAACAGGGAGTTCAAAAAAAAGACATGCACTTTTTATCCCCATCTGTCATTCTTTATTAGAAATTATCTTTAAGTCGAGATGAGTCTTAATTCATAAACTGTAACTAATAAAATAAAGTAAAGAAAAAAAGAATGCAAATATTAAGTAAACACAAAACCATTTAATCTTTCAATAAAACATATTTTAGATAGACAAATTTTATTGCACGATTTGCACTGTGTTGTTCACGACAAGTCAATAAAACCCTTTTCGTAAACAACTGAATACAATCAAATCAATAGTACAATTCAGAATAATCATGACTGTCCATCTTTTTCTTATTTTGGAATTCTTTTTTTTTCTATCTCGGATGGTGCATATTTTCACAAGCCTTAAGTAACGAAGAGCTATCTGGCGACATTTATAATTTCACCTATTTTGGCCAATTGACAAGTTCAAATGTACATTATATGGATTTAAAATGTAAACAAAGTAGAAAGAATAGCAGAAAGCATAACAACAAAGAATGAAATTTTGATTGTCATTGCTGAGGACTCTACGGTAGCTCCCGCCTCAATAAGGGCATTAAGCTGTGCTGTAGAAAGACCAGAATGCTGGGTGGAAGTCGTGGACTGCGCTTGAGCTACACTGAAACTTGACAGCTGATCTGTTGTGAATCCAACAAATGAGGTAGATGGTATTTGTGCGACACTCGAAGTATCAATAGCAGCAATCTGCGACGTTGTGAGTGCACCTATCTCGACTGATGTTAGCCCGCCTATGACAGCCCCAACCGTGGATACTACAGATGTATCCCAGGAAGAGATCGAGCCAAAAGTTGTTTCGGCTAGATCAGCGTATGCTTCTAATTGACTTTCTGTACAACTCGTTAACGCACCAATATAGCTGGCTGCATAACTACAGAATACAAAATAAACACATTCGGTTACTAATTGTTTTCAACGAATACACTTTTTCTGCAGAATTGGTTATAGTGAATCTGATCTGGTTCTTAGGTATTAAGGCTTTTAAAAATTTAAAGTTAGACTTATAGTTTAATGTAAATAAATGTAAATGGTCGTGTTTAGGGAAGGAAGTTATCTACGTTAAAAGAACTTGTGGCGCGGCCAATTTGCTTTTTTATTTGTTTTGAACATATTTCTTTACATGTGTTTGATGGAATGAAATATTGGTAAACTAATAAGAAATACGTAAACATAATTGCATTCATGACTACTTATGTTGCACAATAGCAGCAAAATAGATACATTTGTATATCCCTTCTATAAGAACTGTAAATATGAGTCTTACAGCTCATATATTTTCCGGAAACATTGTAAAACATCACACATTAAATTAAAGCCTAAACATTGAATGAATTTTGTCAAATTTGAGGGAAAATTACTGCTTACTGCGTAATAACATTTTTCTATTCATAAAGAAATCGGTATAACTGCATTAGATATCTGATAAATGTCATGGTGAAGTCTAATTAAGAAATAATCTATGGCTTGGAGTGCTTTATCGAAATTGAAGCATTCCCCGGAGGTGATGTGCCTGGCGGAATAATTTACGAGGGCGAAGCCCGAGTGAATTATTACGCAGGCACATTACCGACGGGAAATGCTTCAATTTCGATAAAGCACTCCAAGCCATAGATTATTTCGATTCTTATAAGCCGAATTTGTGAAAACTATCGTTACTACTACGGACCTTTTTTTCAGTTCGGCGGTAATGTGTAAAATAGCATAAATAGTGGCTGTTGGAATTCACTCCTCTATTCGGGCAACCAGTCAAGATATCATTAATAACTGTATTATACAAACTTATTTTAGTTTAATCATCTAATACATAAAATATAAAAAAAATACCCGACTGTGACATTATGCAGAAGACGTCAGATTCAGAACCTATCAAAGCAGACAATCGATTTAAAGCGAACCGTTAATCTGAACTGTACAACGTTTTAACGTGGAGTAATGACGTCAGTGTGATGACGTCAACGTTTTCATTCATTGTTTTGTCCCTCGGAATCAAAACATTGTATGACGTTACTCCTGAATTTTCTTAACCTTTTTAAAGGAAAACAAGGAGATGGTATTCTAAGGCTTACTTGACGCAATCAAAAATAATATTTAGGTTCTTAAACACAACTATTTCATGCGACTGATTTATTTATACAGATATTATTTCTATTTCTGTATTTTCTCCGCGGGAGTAAATTAGAAAAGTCGGAAGGAGCTACTTCCATGTCCGAAACTCCGCCTTCTTTTCCGAGTGCTTTAATCATATTAATGCACTCGAATTGACTATAGAAATATACCATAGGCATATTAGAATTGTAAATAAAGTACTTAGTATTGTAATTTAGCTGTTAATTTGTAAAATATTCTGTTCTTTCCCTAATGTAAGTTGAAAAGTACATTTCCCAGTAATATTCTTTACAACAATGACAACTATGACATAAAAGTGCATACACAAGCATTTGCGTTCGAAACATCACACGACGCTTTCCGCTCTAATCATTTTTATCTTTAGAAAAGTACATAATGGTTATCTGAATACTCATACCCTGTTAAAATATAATCAACCAATCATCTCAGTTGTAGATGATTCAGTAACTATATACCCAATATACCCACTGACATTCGGTAATTAAGATATAACACTATGTATACAGTTAGTACTTCGCAAATAAAAGTTACTGTACCTGTATTCAGTATCCGACATTTGTCCAATGTGCCAGGTTGATGCACCACATGCAAAATGTCCCAGAGCAATCAATTCACTCGAGGTAACAGTGCTAGTATCATTGCCTTTATTCAGGGTCAACCAGCGTGAGAATCCTGAGTCGAGCTGGATATAATTTTAAGCCAGTTCATGATATTCATAAACCACACAGATAAGATTAATTTATAGAAAAATGCAAGTATGTAAATGTATACTGTTTCTTAAATTTTTGTCTAAAATTGCATCTGATATTAAGAATAACGGTTGTCAAAGATTCTTTCATTGGTTTTAATTAAATGTGTGTATGTGTGTCTTTTTCAGTATCAAGGATAACACAATAAAGAGCAAGCTCTTATTTCCATTGTGGTACTTTTTTAAAGACAGAAGCAAATACAAGAGAATCCGGGTACCAGACCCTAGTTCTTTAACGAATAGAAATGGTTATTTTACATGCCAACAAATGAATGTCTGTACACACATTACAGTATTTATAACATTGCATTACAGACAATGCTTTTTTTACGATAACACTGCAGACGTTGTTGTTATAATGATACGTTATACGTTAAAATACATGTAGGTATATCTGACGGCTACCTGTGTCTCGCCCCAGCCAGCATGTTGTCCAATAGAAGACATGGCATCTAGAGTTAAGTCTGTGAGAGCCTCTATTTCACTTGAGGTTAATCCTTGAGTGATAATACCTGCGTCAGTTACATCATCTGCCGTCCAACCACTCGAGGCACCAAATGTCTTAAATATAGATATCAAAATATTATAAGATATGTTAATACAAATACATATAGTTAGATTGATAACCATACTGATGTCTAATTCTCTCTAGCAATCTGACATATTTTAAGCGTCTTTTTGTATAGATTTTTTTTTCTTGACATCAAAATATAAGACAAATCTTTTCATTGTTTTGAATCTGTTTTCGAACGTTCATAGTCGCCCTTCCAATGCATTGACTTTGTTTGCATACTCTTATTCCAAATGCAGTTTTCCTGCATTTTTATTGTGTTCTTAACCAAATCAGGTAAAGATGTGGTTAACCAAATCCTGTAAAGTGTGAAATGTACACATACCCCTGAACGTGTAGCAACACTTATGAGAGCTGCCAGCTGGCTCGAGGTCCAAGTAGAATAACCACCAAGGAAGCTAGCGCAGTCGAGAAAATCTGAATCTGACATGGCGTTTATTTGATCAGTGCTTAACGCAGTTACACCAGAACCCAACAGCTGCATATCATCACAACTCAATGATGACACTGTGCATATGAAATTCGTTTAAAAAAAGTTTAAAAATCGAAAACTATAACCAAGTTTTACATAATTATAGACTAAAACTTAGTCAAGTGAATGCTATGGTTTTTATTCTTTTGTTACACCATGAGAATAATCCATCTGGGATCGTGAATGTCCATGCATCAACTATGACTAATACAGATCTGACAGACGTGAAAGATAATAAATCCATTTATAAGAAGATAACCATTAAGCGTCTAGAATGTCAAACATTTTATCTAGGCAATTACCACAAGTCTCTAACTGCGATGCCTTATTTACAACTGTTACCTGAACGCTTCCTTCTCTTGCTTGTCGTTGCATTGAACGCATCAATTAATCTTACATAGAATGTCTTCTCTTTCTCCTCACTATCTTTATTGTCTGTATCCGTGACGTCTTTTCCCATTCCCTTCTTCTCACGTTTCTCGCGGTCGTCCTTTCTGTCATTAAACTGATCAACAAGATCGGATCCAATACTTGACATCATGTCCTTTTAATACAGGAGTAATTTTAAAATCAGTTATACTGTATTCACCAGATAAAACATAAGCTATTGAATAAGTTCAATTCTGTTGACAACCAATATGCATGACCAAATTGCAAATCCTATATCACCAATTATACATTATGTAACAAAAAAAACGCAAAACAGTCAGGTTTCTATGTGGAAATATCATAAACGAGAGTAGCATGCATCATCAAGCACATGCCATGTACACATTTAATACAGAACGCAATTTACTTACTAATAAGTTAATGAAATTATATAGCGACGTACTGCTGAATATCATTGTGTCAAGTTTGGTTTTTCAAGTTTGGAGCGTGAGCACCGTTTAACAACAGCATGTCAATTTAATACGTTATTTTTTCACAGATTGAAGATTTATACATTTAAATTGCATTTGAAAGAATAAAATATTTTATGACTTAAGTTCAGCACGTCAAGTAACCACCGATGCAAGAAACGTATTATTTGTTAGACGTATTACATACATCGGTTATTTTATCTAAGTCTTTAGATGATAGTTCAGCTACAAACGTCCCAAGTTGCGTCAAGATAACTTCATCTGTAGTGTCTAGCTTGTCTGATGTCCTGACAGAATGAAACATAACGTATGTTTAGTTTACTAGTTAATTTGCAGGACTTGGCCAAGATATTCTTAGAGTTGTTTTCTTCTAAAATTTTAAGAGAAATTACATTCATTATAAGAAAAAAAGACTTAAATGAATCTCAATCATCTATTACGTGTTCAAAATTACGTTTGAATTGTTCATTCATGGGACATTTAACACATCGAATTTAAGTTTCAATACCTGGACTATAAAGTGGGCCTTGGTATTTCTAAACACTTAATCAACAACCTTTTCCAAGGTACAATTTTTCATCTTTCAATCCCACCTTTTTTGAATTATATCACAGCTGGCGAAGACGCTGCGTATTTATTTGCATTGCTTCAAAATAAACAAGAACAAGAGCCATGTTAGACATGACCATCCCCTCGCCGAGTCATCTTTCTATGACTTAGAAATTTGAGGTGAGAGGAATGGATACAGTATAGTTTCTAATTTAATAAAATATATGTATTTGGTGACTACAGCAGGTTGGTTTTGTTTTATTTATGATCATTTTAATACTTTTGTCCTAGAAGAATGAGAAGGACCAGACGCATTTTTATAATTGAAAAAACGTGTATAATCTGTTACAAATTATTTTGATAATGTAATCTTACACATTCAGTTTATTCATTGATTTTTCGGCCCACGTCTTCTTTTCTTTAGCGCTGAACTGTCCACTTCTTTTCTGTACGTTGTTAACAACATCTTCCATGGCGTCATCTTTTATGTCATCAACGCGGTCAGTGCTCAAACCAAGAACAAGATCGCCCATGGCCGTTATATCGTCACTAGAAAGTTCATCTTTTGTATTATTCTGTAAAAGGTGAATGCGGTGGTATAAGACATAATATAGAAATAATAAGACTGCTACTAAATTTAATCAATGTACAATGCGTTTAGTTTGAGAGTCTCAAAAACGTTGAACATTCGTTACCAAAGACATGTTGGTATGTGTAAAAAACAAAAACACATTTCGAAAGAACAGTTTGTAATTATAGTTCGATCAAACATTTTCTAGAAAAATATTAAACGTTTTTGCCAAAATTGATAGGCAGTTTCACAAGTGTAAACTCATAGCAAATGCGAAAACCTTTAAACAAAACTGAGCACAATATTGATTTTTTAAACTTCGTCGGAGATTTCTATCTACATTTTATAACATTATTCGAACAGAATATTCTTGTTTAACTATTCTTTTACAGGTCTTTGAGACCCGGTTGTTGTTTGATGATCATTGCTTACACATAGTAATGACATATAGCATAGCATCGTGTATATTTACTACAAAGTATGCCTTATGTGGGTTTTATATTAAAATAACTTTTTCAAAGTTATAGGACACTGATATAAAACCAACTCAGAGTGTATCTATATGTATTAGAGAAAATGTGATGTATATCAAAAGCATGCTACATGTTTTTGCCAACTCAAAGATACCGCTATGGCATCTCAAACAACAAATGTTAAAGAAGCTGTTTAGGCACATATCTTTCTTTCAGAATGCAAACATCTAGTAGAACATACCACACATTCTTGGGCAAACTTCGTCAGTTCCTTCAAGTCGTCTCTCTTAACATTGGACAAATCAGTCGATCCTATTTCCAGCGATATGTCTCCACATAGGCTTTTACCCAATTGGTCAAGATCATCAGGTCTGAATTTCATAAGATTTATTGAAGTGTTGTAAGTTTTTATATTGAAAAAAAAAACAGAAATTCTGTTTTCAGTAAATCTGTTCTCTGTTGTAAAGTACCAAAGTGATAACAACTTAGATCCTAAGAAGTATCAATTAGATCCTAGAAGAAATCAACTAAAGTTCATTAATTACAGGGTGATATATATGGGTGACGTAGTTAGGTTTCGCTATATAATAACTGCGATATAGTTCTTATGGAAGCAATAACATGGATAAACATGCAGAAAATAAGGAGATTAAAGGTCAATCTGTGAAAGATAAACGCCCGTCTTGGTACTATCCAACATCGAAAACTTCAAACTTAAAGTATGGCTAATTATCGACAAATTGAATCTGGTTCGTTATTGATATTGGCTCGCAGATTTCATAATTGAGTATTTATTTACTGTTTAATGGGCATATTGCAGTATTACAAAAAAGTGAAACTGGAAAATTCATTAAGTTTGGACAACTTCAGCGATACTTTATTTTGTTAATGTCTTTGAGAACGCCCTTGTCAGTCTACCTATGAGAATAGAAGTTCAGTAGCATCGAGATCAAGTAAAAGTCATTGGTAATCGATTACAAACCAGAATTCGGTAGTTGTTATGTAAACATGGTTCATTTATCAAATCTCTAACTTAATTGTGTTGTTAAGTAAAAATGAAGATCCCATGCATTCAGCCTTATCTCAGGAATTAACATGAACACACCGTTTTCTAAATAGGTCAACGTTTGAACATTACTGATTATACATGACTATAAAATTGTGTGTTACTGAATTTCCTGTTAGAAAGTACCAATTTTGAATCTTCTAAACGATGGAGTTCTACTGTTTTTTAATATAGTTTGTTATTTAATGTTATGAAATATTTAAAACGAATGTGACGGAAAAAATGAAATTTTAAGGAACAGACTACAGAGCTTGGTTTTGGCACTAAAAATAGTTCACAAATTTCAAAAGATTGAGAATCTATAGTTGAACTGATAAGCGGAAACAAAAATACGACTTATTAAAGCTGAAAAACAATACATTCCTTGTGCCCTAATGTCTTCTAGGAAACAGAGGAAATGCAAGCATTTAATCTCCAAAATGACAAGATCAATCTTATTCAATCTTTTTCTGGGGACATAAAATGGTACATACTAATGTATCAGATGTCTTTGTCACGCTAAAAAAGATATACCCAAAATTCCAGCAGTCAATTAGTATAGTTATAATTATATACATTTTGTTGCGAAAGCAGGTCGTGAAGATGTTAAGCAAACTTTGAAATAGACATACTTGAAGTGTTTCATCAATCCACCGAACTTTTTTACGTCTTGAGATGTAATGGTGCGTGGATTACCACTGAACAAACCAAGGCGATACTTCAACTTCTCGGCAAGAATTCTCTCCTAAAACGGTATATCATTTCACTTTATTCATTTTCAAGACAATTACCTAAATGAACGTGATGAACTTGTGCAAAACATTCTGCGACATCCTACTAATATGAATTTTGTTATTTTTACGAGACACTTTATAATACCAGTAATGTGGTGATGATGTAAATATTGAGCTTTTTAAACACATTTATAATACTTTTATACATCTAATAATATCTATCATATACTACATTTATATATGTTATACATAGAATTACCGGGGGGTATTAAGATCAGTGAAACAAATATTTCTTAGAATAATATTATGTCATTAAGTACGAGAAAAGTATAGATGCAAAGCATCAAAGAGGCGGCAAAATGGCTTTCATTGAGCAAAATAGTAATACCAGGAACTACATTAATAGTATGGCGTGAGAATGCTACTCTGAACTATTGCTTCATTAGAACATGTCCTTTGCCCAATGCATTTCAACATATCTGGCGTCAGTAGGCCTACATATTTTTCCATAACAATTGTACATCTTCATAAAGGAAACAATTCACATACTGTGACCCCTTTGCTATGTGTTTTTAAAACAACTATCACTTCATTATTGCGTTAAAGTATTAGGTATACACTGTAAAGTTACAGTAATTAAACATTTAATCTTTAATCCCCAAAAGTATCGTGATGTTTATGATTTATAAGTTAAAAAACTTTTTTACCAAAAAAGGTAAAAGGATAAAAATCAAAGCAAAATGTGAATTTTGGGAACGTGGCACCAATTCCAATTCTTCGCGAAATTTTGTCTCCATACCATTCTTAATATGATAGCAAAGAATGGTGAAATCTTACAGTCTAGAATTTCAAATAACCAGATCTGTAATCAGCCATTATTGTTTTTTGTTCTTACATAAACTTCATTTACATTGCCATTATCCATTTTAGTCAAATATGATTGCAGATATTTAAGAATATTTGCAGAAAATAAAACATAAAACTAGTGGCTTTAAAGCAGAAAAAAGATCAGAAAAAAAAACGAAAAAAAAATATGTTTGAATGGGATTTGAACTTTAGAATTAGAAGGCCATTGACTTATCCATTACAACACGTAGACTGACTAAACAAAGCTTATATTTATTTTTAAGAAGGTCGTTTTAGTAATAAAATATTCAAATTGGCGTGCATTGCATCTCTCCAACTTTAAAGACATTTTTGAGGAAACACAAAAATGATCCTTCCGCATCAAATAAGCTATGAGCATTCCATATAGAGCCGAGTCAATAAACAACATTTAGAAGGTTTAATAAAAATGAAGCAAAGGTAAGTCACCTGTTTGTCTGAGAGACAGTCCAGGCTAATCAAGTGCCCAACAATATCCTCTAAAGATTTGGTTGCGGGTATAAGTTTCAGATCGTCTACAGACATGCCACACATGACCTTTCCAAGGTTAATGAATACTGACATCGTGAAATTTGGATTTTTGAGACCTGGTTGGCCTATTGTTTTATTAACCTGTTCGTATAATACGGGACACTGAAAAACAACAAAACAAATTACGAATATAATTTTCAATACCAGATTGTATGGTCAAGGCACAAGTGTAGGGGCGTAACTGAGATTGGTACATTTAGCTGTTTTTAAAGTACTTTGTTCTTACATAGGTAAGATACAAGACACTAAATGAGGGTCAAAACTATTACAATGGTATTAAACAAAAGTGATTACAATCTAATGGAACATGTAGGAATTATCTAATGTATACAAGTATTAAAATGGCTACAAGGTAGAATATATATCAGTCACAGTAAATTATAATTTACAAAAAAAACCATAACATTTTATAAGAATTTAAAACATACCCAAATGAGTGAAAGTTACATTGTTACGTATTTAACACATGCCTTATAAAATGAATATTCAGTTTAGCAATATTTCATGTGAAATTAATGTTAAAAGATAAACGGATACATAAGAATATTTTGTCTCTCTCAATACATACCGTGTCCTTGCTACAGTTCATTTTTCTTTCTGTCTGACCTGACATATCTCCGAAATCTGAATCTGACAGAGCCTTCAGTTTCTTTACTGGAACTTTCTGTAATAGACTGCCTATCTTTTCAAGATTTCCTCCCAGTCCGCCACTAGCTCCTTCGACCTAATGTAATATTAAACATACAATGTTATACGTCTTCTATCTTACTAAACGTCTGGTTTTACCGTTTCAACATGACTATTTTAAAACTTTAAAATCTTAATTCTTCTGCTTAGCTTTTTAAAAACTAATATTCATGTGTCAAAAAATACAGGTTCCTTTTCTCAGAATACCTATAATTTTATTATAAGAAGAACAATTTCAAATAAAAAGGACTTTTTACTATTCAATATACTCGGCTTAGCAGCCTTGCATTTTGCCTTTGTATAAACATCTACCTTCTTAATCATACTGTCTACTGTTGTTGGGTCAATGTCATCAATGATATCGTTAATGGTATCCTTCATATCATCAAGAGCTGTAGCTAGGTCATCAGAACTGATTTTGTCAACATCATCTATACGAAGACCTTTCACGTTTTTGCCAAGATTTTTTAGATCATTCTGATCAAGCTGCAAATCATGACGAAGCCGTTTTGAAAATGTACTGTTTATCTCGCAATATATTTAAGTTTAAAATAGAAAAAAAACTATAAAATGAAAAACCTATTGAGGCGTTTAGTAATGTTTTTCACTGGTACAATATTTATTTTAATTACCTCCATGTAACGTTATGAAAAGTCTTTTTTCAACTATCAACTAAAACAGTAAATTGCGAACCATCTGATACAAAAAGATGCTTTTATTTTGCAGTAATTATTTGCTCTTGATAACATTTATTCAATAAACTCGTATTTCTTACAGCATTTTTCCCTGAATCTGACAGGACTCTTTGCACAACAGCTTTTGACTAAAAAGAAACAAATAAAACGTCTATTGATGTCATTTAAATAATATTTTGATTTCTAAATGATATATAAATAACAATACATAACAATTAATAACAAAATAACTATATTAAAATCCCTAATATCCGGTTCATATATCAAATATAGCTGGCAAATATAATACCCATATATTTCGCTTATGTACACAACCCTTTAACAGAATAGAAAAAGTGTTTTCATAAGACCACAAGGAACAAATCTACTAATCCAACTGGATATAATTTCTATGTAGCATGCGCAAAGATATTATATCTAAAAAGATATATAACTCACGCTGTCCTTTGAAAAATCCATGTTCTTAAGGTCACCGGAGCTCAGGAGTGAACCAAAGTCTACATTAGTCATGTTTTTGACAAATCGTTTGCTGAATCCTGTTGCTAGATTTCCCATGTCCTTGAACTTGGTTGTGTCGAAATCCTTAGGTTCATCATAATCAGCAGATTCGCGGAGTTTCTTCGCTAAGTTTCGTGCCTAAAAGCAATAACATTGCATAACGTACTCCCAGTGCTGGCTACAAACAGTTTCAATTTTACCTATGCAAAAAAACAGACCCACTCGTCAGATACTGCATTAATAATATAAACAATGACAAACTGAATGAAAATGCATAGATTTACGTAGATGGACTGAGGATAAACATGGTATCAAATGAAGAAGGAAAATATTTTGCTAGACTTACGCTCTTCCTGTCTATGTCTTGTTTGCCAAGGTCCGAAATGTTAGCTATTAGGACATTTTTGTCGATTTTCTTTATAAGATCTCTGTCCCGTGCAATAAATGCAGCACCACTACAATGGACGTATTTTAGTTATTAAATCAAAACAATATAAGCCACTCAATAAGGCTGAACGATTTTTTTAATCGGTAGATATTCGAATATTAGAAGATTCATTGTCATAAAGTGCTAAAGAAAAGTTACAGTTGTCATTGTTTGTTATATCAAAGCATTACATGTGTATTTTCAGAAAAGTACATACTGGTTACAAGCCGAAGCGCTATTGAGGCAGAGTGCAAAACTCAGATATGAAAGAACTGATCATCTTCATTCACTTGGAATTACTCAAACGAATGCCCTTAATTATAGTAAATACTCTTTCAGCGTTTTATAATTATAATCAAAAATAAATTTATGGTATAAAAATTGAAAATGACAAAGATATTAATTTTATTATTGCTGGAGAGTGTACAAATGGAAACGCTTGTTGCTGATGCTGTTTTAATTCAACAAAAACCAAGAGAACTGTGCCATACGTCACATAACTACTTACTTGATCACGTCGTCGCTTGTCAAGTTACCAGCACCACCAGCACTGTCTTTTAAAGCCTTTCTCACCTGTACTTTTTGTGCACGGCTCATACTTTTAGCGTTGTCACGGAATGTGCTCATACTGTCTCGAACCTGTTTTAAAGAACAACAATTATTAATGCACATATGAATATATATAAATCTTGTTTAATGATACTGTTTTATCTCGTAAAAGCACATAATCCTGATACGATACGATCAATATGTTTAATTTAATCACGAAATTGATTTCATTTAATTGTTTCAGTACGTAACTGCTCAAATTCAGCAAATATAGCGTCGCTGAAATGACACATGTTTCAGTAGAATTATGAAGAAAGTGTTTCATTACACAAATCACTTTTCAACCAAGTTCAATATCAAATAATAACATACAATATCATCTGACGACTAAAATCACAAAGTTGCTTAGAATTTGATACACATGACACGTAAATACATACAACAGAAGAATTCATTGTTTTCATTTCCCTGACATTCATGTCTTTCACCATATCGCCCATGTCACTTATGTCAGACGCAGACATTTGTCTCATGCCTCCTGATGCATCTTTGACCTTTGACATGACTTTATCCTTGACCTTTTTGTCCAACCCATCAAGAATTTTTGAAACGTCACGCATACTGTAATAACAAAACTTTAAATGAGATGCAATGCAAGCATATGTTGTGTATATCATGTCGTTTTTTCTTGTTACTAATTTAAAAGACAATACTATGAGAGGTGGTTTTCAATAAATTATTGAACTATGGATGCATCGATCTATTATCGAATCGTTCTCGTTTATTTCCATCTCTTTTCAGAGTTGATGTTCACAAACACCTCTTATTTAGGTCTCGGTGCAAAGAAATTGGGCGAAACCTTTGGTGAATTGGCGAGCAAATACTTATATCATACGCATCTTTATAACATTTACCACTGAAAACTCTGCGGCGGAGTCTACCAGCAGCTAGTGCTTTTAATAATAAATATACGGGGAAATTTTAAGTGTATATTATATGCCTGGTCCGTTAATATAAATTTCTTATCACTATTTATATGAGCAATAAAAGGGCTGGTAATTTCATGGAAGGATAATAAAATGACCCGGTAATTGTCCGTCCTAGAAGCGGCTTGTATAAGAAAACGGTACCAAAGCATTATTATAATAAATGTCTGTTTAGGTATCGTCGTAGACATGTTTGTTGTCACATACGAATATTAACAAGAGGCCCAAAAGGACTAGTATCGCTCTGCTGATATGACTTGACTGTTCTGAGTAAGTTTCGTGAAGATCTTTTGTGTTGTTATTAAGTAAAATCTAACATAGGTCACCGTGACCTTGACCTAAACCAACAAAAAACAGTAGGTATCGTCTACTCAGTAAGACTAACTAACATATGACGTGTCTGATGTAGATCTAAATATTTTCGGATCACTGTGACCTTGACCATTGACCCACTGGCCCCCAAACTCAGCAACCATCATCTACTAATTGAGATCAATCGTCCTATGACGTTTCAAGACTGTAGATTAAGTAGATCTCTAACTATTCAGCGGAAAAGCTTTTCAAGGCTCAGGTAGCTGTGACCGTGACCTTTGTACAACTGACTCAAACCTACAGGAATCATGTTCTCAGTATGACCAATCATCTTTGGGAGTTTGAAGTCTGTGTGTTACATGTATATAGATCATAAGATATTATGCGGAAAAGATTTTCAAAGTTCGAGTCACTGCGACCTTGACCTTCGACTCACTGACCCCAAAACATTAGGGACCATTTACATGCTGCAGGAAACCTGAGCAAAAACAAATGGAGGTCACTGTGACCTTTGACCAACTGACCCCAAAAACAATAGGCATCACCTACATGTTATAGTGACCCTTATCTGTAAGTTTCATGAAAGTCAAAGGAAAATCGCGATCTATAGTGCGTTACCAAGAACATATTTACGGACAAACGGGCGGACGGAAAACAATCATGACATAAGCTCTGCTGGTCTTTTTCCTATAGAGCTAATAAAACAGAGCCTCACTAAGGAAACTGTATAAAATTCATCTTATTTCAGCTTGCTTTGTACACTTACTTGTCTTTGATGACTTTTTTTGGACATCTTGCTATGATACCGTCGGGAAGACCGGCAAACCAGCCGTCTTTGATAGCATCCCTCCATTCTCCCTGTGTCCATGTCTTAGGGTCTTTATCATTTACTTTGTTAGCTGCAATAGCCCGAGCTAAACTGCCTTTAGGTAGGACCTGGTTGGAGTAGTTAAACTTTTATAAAAGATATAACTACAAAAACATTGGCCAATTTTTAACGTTTCTGATTTTAACATTTCAAAACGGTGCATTCATTGTTAAGCAAAATTTTTACTTGTAAAAATTACAATTAAATTTGAAATAAATGAATATACACTCAACAGGTTTAGAAACGCAAAAGTGACAAAATATTTATTTTAACAGTGTTATCGTGTTTTAAATTTATTCAAATTTCATACACAACAAAAATAATATAAAATTGAATTCTTGTAAAAGTTTTAATAATTCATCGCAAAAAATGACTTAAATAGAAATAAAAACAATAGCGTCATTCAAATAAAAATGTTCAACAGGGGAAATCTTTGCGTTTCTAAACCTGTTAAGTGTATAGGCATGGAAGTAGACGGGAGTACGTACACCTTTCCCTTTTAAACTTGCGGAACAGTCAATTCCTTTTGCAATTCTCTTAGTTGTATCAAAGTCAGTTTCGTCATTCTGAAGTCTCTTGCACAGTTCATCTTTAGAATCCTGGGGAATCTGGGACAGTTTGTCGACTCGCACAGACTCCTGCAAAAATGTTGTGTTTAGGACATATAAAAGCTCCCTTAGTCTGAATATTACTGGTATATGTGAAGTTTCAAATATATAAAACACTGTTTCTTAATATTTGCTTCACGTGAACATTTTTTATCTAATTATAATGTAATACAGTGTTGTTCGAATACTTTCTCTATGATCAATTTCATTTGCCACACATAATTATGGGTAATTAACACCCATGGTGTGTATCTTCATTTTTTCATGATACTTCTACATTTTAATATAGGTACATATATTTTGTAGTGGAAACGGAACTATCTTTATTAAGTAATAATAATTTAAGATAACATGACACGTGTTATCAGTTCATTTAGTGTCTTCTCTGATATCAAGCCTTATAGTTAGGTTTACATGTAGATGCCAGATGATAGCAGTTCTCCTTCTTGCTATTCTTCTCCGTTGTTCATAGTAAATTTGGAGTAACAGTTATAGTTATATTTGCACGCATTTGAATGTGTGGAGATGAGTACCATCACCTTCATATTAATACAAAAGACAATTATTATGATGTTGCTGTCCATCCAGCTGGGTTTAGGTATGTGTAGAACTAGGTGCAGAAATATTCGTTCTTAACATAAATGTACGGACATACGGACACTGAGAACATCACGAGAATGAGAAACCCGACAATGTTTTTACGCATACTGTATATGTGAAACTGTGCTGTTACTTAAGTTCAATAAACTGTTTGACAAACTCACATTCATGGCACCTATTATCTGCAAAGGTATGTCCTTCAGGTCCGATTTTTGTATCGTATTTGGGTTTTGGACCATTTTGTCCAGCTTGTTTTTGTCCATGTTCTCAAATTGTTGCGTGAAGAACTGCACGTCTTCTGGTAAAGCATCTTTGAACATATCACCCATGTCAATCACTGATTTAGAAAATGATGTTGCAGTTAAAAGGGTTAATCAAGCAGACTATTGTCTAATATTTATAACAGAAAATAAAGATCGTAAATCAAGTCTTCTTAAATCATTGAACCATTTTTTGAAACTCAAAACAGATCTTCGATCTCTTAAGTTATATTGGAAAGGTTGCTCAGAAAAGAAACAAACCAACAAGACTTTAACAAAGTGATTATAAAGAAATTTTATGAAATATATAAAGTAAGACATTTCAGATACTGACCATCTTTCCAGTCGCTCTGCAACTCCATGATTGCTTTTACCTCATCGCTGTCCAGAATGCTAAGAAAGTCATCGGAAACATTGCCAGACTTCGAGTCAAACATAGAGTTCCCAGTGAAACTAACCATAGCTCTTGGGTCAAATGCGCTGTTGAATTTCTTACGGTCGGCAGAATCCATCTTTTTGGTGACTGAAACAATGTGAAAGGAGCAATAGCTAAAGTGTTCAGTTTTCATGTTGGCCATAATTGTAAATAACGAGCATGGAATACTCTTGCTATTGAAGAAAGCTAAGGGTACTATTGCCTTGATTATTGTCAGTGCAAGCAGATCTTGATCCATATTAATACCAAGGACAAAATGCTGAATTTTGCCAGCGGGGAGAATATCCTGCTCAAATATGTATATTTAAATATGGTGGAGGTTTATTACTGATACTGGCAAAAAAGGGTTTTTTATACCGACCGGTAAATAATTGGCTGATACCCATAACTGAAGCCGGTATGAATATAAATTGTTCAGGAATTGATCTTGAATGCCATTGAAATAAAAGTGATGTATTGTCTAAAAGAGTCAATTTACGTCACTGGTTCAATTTTACCATTTACCGGAACATACAGAATACAAAAGTTTTGAATACCGATAATACAACAGCGTTATGTGAACGCACAACTGAACAAATTGACCCAACAGACTATATAAATATGCGCCGTGTTAAATGCCTTTGCAAAATCTACACAATGATATTGTTATTATTAAACTCATGATTGAGTAATTGAGTTCCGGGCGGTGAAAGCTATTTACTTAAGAAATTTATAGGTTCAATAGCTGTGTTTCATCCACTATGTTGCGATAACTGTTTTTCAAAATGGAACTTTATTTACTGTAAAGATTATTTTTATATGTGAGTTCTTTACTTCGCGAGTTTCTAGTTTTCAATTTATTCGTGTGTTTTTGAATTCGCGAGCGAGCACTTTAGGTATGACTTCACTAAATCGGTGGGACTTGGAGCTAGCCAATTTACGTAGGGAACTTGCGGACCTATTAGATATATGTGGTCTCTGATTGGTCCAAAATGATTTGTAGCACTAAAGTTTTCTATATTTAAAATCGAAAGTACTATGGTTGGGCATAACAAAAAATGATTTATTATTTTTCTGATTAATATTACGTTGTCCTATGGCTATCTGAATATACAAATGTATTGATTTTTATGACAGAATGTAAACAAAAATCCTACAGACGAGGGGGTGATGCCCTACTGGCGCAATTTTGGACTAAGTCTATAAAGTAACACAGTATATATATAAAAAAGAACCTTTTTGGGTGTGACTAAGGTGGTTCTACAGATTTATTGGGGATGTAATTACTCAACGAATGTGTTGGTATGCGGACCGTGCTTAAATGTTATACTGTAAGTCTATGGGAAAAGATTTATTGAAGTCATACCTAAAGTATATAAAATCTTTGCTATTTTGCTATTTCAGCAAGTTTGATGAATTCGCAGTGTTTTATTCGCGAAAAACAGCGAAAATAAAGATCTCGCTGCAAAACGACTTTTACAGAATGTATTAAGAGAAGAACTTTTGTTTTATTTCTGCAGACCCAACATAATTGAATTTCTTATACATATATTATAAACCTTGTAACAAGAACTACCTGTAAAAAAGGTAGTCGGCGCAATTTTTAGTATATGAAAGCGATTGTTAGCTAGACTTTTATAGTAAAAAATAATTTTATTCAGTCGGAAGGCGCCAAAAGTCACAAGGTGAGGAAAAAACAGGATTTTGACCGGGATTCGAGCCCATGTACCATCCCTTGCACAGTTATGCTAATGCTCTCCCGACTGAGTTAACCGGCCACTTAATTTGTCTCCAATAGTAATTAAATATCTACATGTGTATCAGTAAAACAATCTTAATCCTTGTTTTTCTTTTAAGTATGCTACTCGAATTATTTTCAGTCTTTTCAGTCATATTCGGTTGTTTTCGGTACTTCTATGCACCTTGTATTTGGTCTTTTTCAGTTATTTTCGATAATTCTTTGCACCCTGAATAACCCAATAAGTAGGTGCCTTACAGCGTAAATGTCTCATTTAAAAAAAATGTTATACAATCTGCTCGTTGGCGGTTGAAGAGTTCCAAACTTTCGGTCACAAGCGAGCTTGATACGGCTGCACCAAAAAAGAAAATTTGCCGAACACTTACACCATGCTACAACAGGAGTTGTCTTTCCAATCGGAGGGCGTGTAGCTATTTTTAGTGTGGCAGTTCTTCCTGTTGCTGTTTGTATTGGACGTGTTGTGTTCTGTTGTGGTCTTGTCCGCGGTGGGAGTGTTGTATTCTGATTTCCTCCTGGTGGTCGTGTACGAGGGGGACGTGTTGCATTCCGAGCTGGGAGTGTTGCATTCCGTGTTGGGAGTGTTGCATTCCGTGCTGGGAGTGTTGATTCTGATTTCCTCCTGGTGGTCGTGTAGAGGGGGACGTGTTGCATTCCGTGCTGGGAGTGTTGCATTCCGTGTTGGGAGTGTTGCATTCCGTAATGGGAGTGTTGCATTCCGTGCTGGGAGTGTTGTATTCTGATTTCCTCCCCGTGGTTGGGCTGTAGTTTTTCCGGTAACTGTAAAGTAAAGTCATAGACGTTTAATTACGGAAATTCATTAAGGACCATGCAAGTCTTAACGGCAAATATCAGCTGCAGTAGTAACAGACATACAGAAATATAGAGACATGTCCAGTCAGAATGATGTCAGTAATTTTTATCATCAGCATTAGCAACAAAACCTTGCACCATGAGACTAATAATAGAGTCTCAACAAGGTTTTTGAAAATAATGGTACAATGTCAAAATATTTCTCAGAGATTTAATCTATAAATCTCCGCTGATGTTTATGTTGTTGTTGTTTTTTGTTTCTTTTCCTTTTTTTTCATCAGTTGATATCAGTTGATAATTCAATGTGTTATTTTATAAATTCTTCTTCAGCTTTATTTTTCGGGAAAGATAGTCCCGAACTTTGAACATATAAGGCGGGAATATTGGTGGTGATATAACTGTTAATATTTTTTCACATTATCCTTGATATAAAGATAAAATTTCCCATTTTCCAGTTAACACCGCTACATACTCAATTAAAGTTAGTCAACACTCAGTTAACACATTTATATACTCAATTAAAATCGATGAAACACACAGTTAACACCGTAACACACTCAATTAAAATCGGTGAAACACACAGTTAACACCGTCACACTCAATTAAAATAGGTCAACACTCAGTTAACACCGTTAAATACTTTATTAAATTAGATCAACACTCAGTTAACACCATTACATACTCAATTAAAATCGGTCATCCATCAGTAAACACCGTTACACACTCAAATAAAATTAGTCAACACTCAGTTAACACCGTTACATACTCAATTAAAATTAGTCAACTCTCAGTTAACACCGTAACAAACTCAATTAAGATTAGTCAACACTCGGTTAACACCGTTACATACTCAATTAAAATTAGTCAACACTCAGTTAACACCGTTACACACTCAATTAAAATCGGTCAAGAATCTGTTAACATCGTTACATACTCAATTAAAATAAGTCAACATTCAGTAAGCACCGTTACATACTCAATTTAAATCGGTCATCCATCAGTTAACACTGTTATACATTCAATTAAAATCAGTCAAGAATCAGTTAGCACCGTTACACACTCAATTAAAATTAGTCAACACTCAGTTAACACTGTTATACATTCAATTAAAATCAGTCAAGAATCAGTTAGCACCGTTACATACTCAATTAAAATTAGTCAACACTTAGTTAGCACCGTTACATACTCAATTAAGATTAGTCAACACTCAGTTAGCACCGTTACATACTCAATTTAAATCGGTCAACACTCAGTTAACATGTAACATACTCAATTAAAATTAGTCAACACTCAGTTAACATGTTACATACTCAATTAAAATTAGTCAACACTCAGTGAACACCGTTACATACTCAATTAAAATTAGTCAACACTCAGATAGCACAGTTACATACTCAATTAAAATCGGTCAACACTCAGTGAACACCGTTACATGCTCAATTAAAATTAGTCAACACTCAGTTAGCACCGTTACATACTCAATTAAAATTAGTCAACACTCAGTTAACACCGTTACATACTCAATTAAAATTATTCAACACTCAGTTAGCACCGTAACATATCAATTAAAATTAGTCAACACTCAGTTAACACCGTTACATACTCAATTAAAATCGGTCAACACTCAGTTAACATGTTACATACTCAATTAAAATTAGTCAACACTCAGTTAACACCGTTACATACTCAATTAAAATTAGTCAACACTCAGTTAACACCGTTATATACTCAATTAAAATTAGTCAACACTCAGTTAACATGTTACATACTCAATAAAAATTAGTCAACTCTCAGTTAACACCGTTACATACTCAATTAAAATTAGTCAACTCTCAGTTAACACTGTTACATACTTAATTAAAATTAGTCAACTCTCAGTTAACATGTTACATACTCAATTTAAATCGGTCAACACTCAGTTAACGTGTTACATACTCAATTAAAATCGGTCAAGAATTAGTTAACACCGTTACATACTCAATTAAAATTAGTCAACTCTCAGTTAACATGTTACATACTCAATTTAAATCGGTCAACACTCAGTTAACGTGTTACATACTCAATTAAAATCGGTCAAGAATTAGTTAACACCGTTACATGCTCAATTAAAATTAGTCAACACTCAGTTAGCACCGTTACATACTCAATTAAAATTAGTCAACACTCAGTTAACACCGTTACATACTCAATTAAAATTATTCAACACTCAGTTAGCACCGTAACATATCAATTAAAATTAGTCAACACTCAGTTAACACCGTTACATACTCAATTAAAATCGGTCAACACTCAGTTAACATGTTACATACTCAATTAAAATTAGTCAACACCAGTTAACACGTTACATACTCAATTAAAATTAGTCAACACTCAGTTAACACCGTTATATACTCAATTAAAATTAGTCAACACTCAGTTAACATGTTACATACTCAATAAAAATTAGTCAACTCTCAGTTAACACCGTTACATACTCAATTAAAATTAGTCAACTCTCAGTTAACACTGTTACATACTTAATTAAAATTAGTCAACTCTCAGTTAACATGTTACATACTCAATTTAAATCGGTCAACACTCAGTTAACGTGTTACATACTCAATTAAAATCGGTCAAGAATCAGTTAACATGTTACATACTCAATTAAAATTAGTCAACTCTCAGTTAACATGTTACATACTCAATTAAAATTAGTCAACTCTCAGTTAACATGTTACATACTCAATTAAAATTAGTCAACTCTCAGTTAACACTGTTACATACTCAATTAAAATTAGTCAACTCTCAGTTAACACCATTACATACTCAATTTAAGATTAGTCAACAGTCAGTTAACGTGTTACATACTCAATTAAAATCGGTCAAGAATTAGTTAACACCGTTACATACTCAATTAAAAATACGGACACTCAATTAACATGTTACATACTCAATTAAAATTAGTCAACAGTCAGTTAACGTGTTACACACTCAATTAAAATCGGTCAAGAATCAGTTAACACCGTTACATACTCAATTAAAATTAGTCAGCATTCAGTTTACACCGTTACAAACCCAATTAAAATCGGTCAAGAATCAGTTAACACCGTTACATACTCAATTAAAATCAGTCAACATTCAGTTTACACCGTTACACACTCAATTAAATTCGGTCAAGAATCAGTTAACACCGTTACATACTCATTTAAAATCGATGAAACACTCAGTTTACACCGTTACACACTCAATTGAATTAGTCAACACTCGGTTAACACCGTTACACACTCAATTAAAATCGGTCAAGAATCAGTTAACACCGTGACATACTCAATTAAAATTAGTCAACATTCAGTTTACACCGTTACATACTCAATTAAAATCGGTCAAGAATCAGTTAACACCGTTACATACTCAATTAAAATTAATCAACATTCAGTTTACACCGTTACACACTCAATTTAAATTAGTCAACACTCAGTTAACACCGTTTCACACTCAATTAAAATCGGTCAAGAATCAGTTAACACCGTTACACACTCAATTAAATTAGTCAACACTCAGTTAACACCGTTACATACTCAATTAAAATCGGTCAAGAATCAGTTAACACCGTTACATAATTAAAATATGTCAACACTCAGTTAGCACCGTTACACACTCAATTAAATTAGTCAACACTCAGTTAACACCGTTACATATTCAATTAAAATCGGTCAAGAAATAGTTAACACCGTTACACACTCAACTGAATTTAGTCAACACTTATTTTGCAGAGTCATACACTCAATCAAAACCAGTCAACACTCAGTCAAAAACACAGCATGATGTAATTCAATTAAAGGTTAGCATCTGTAACTTACGTGATGCGTTTGAATTTTTTAGACCGCCTGTTAGCTCTGCAAATATTTTAGTATCTTTATATATACAGTCCGTCTTAAACATTGCAAATGGTAGAATATCATAAAACAAGCGTTCGAATTATGAAAAACTGTTCAGTGAGCTGGTTACCAGAAGCATCTCCATTTACAAATAACATGATAACAAAGAAATATACAAAAAAGTACATATTATTTCCAATAGTATGTCAATTAACAGATCACTGCTACACTTGTTTAAACAGACATACCAAAGTCAAAGATTTTTTTAACTTAAAAAAACATCACATTATTTGCTGTAGTCTATAAGTTAAGTGAAAATTATAATATTTGAAATCGTGTAACTGGCGAACTTAATGTATTTGATTATTTTCACTTCTTATTTATATCGGGAAAACAAAGCAAAATATTACTAATGTAGAAAACAACTATAATTCATAATTGAAAAAAACAGCAAATAGTTGTACACCAATATCTGTTTACCTAGTTGATAATATAAAAAAGCACGAAGGACAAAATAGTATTATGAATTTATTCTTATCTTGTCTATATCAGTACTGAAGTTCGATAATTCAACAATTAATCCTTCAGATATGTGCTTTTTTAAAATATGATACACTTTAAACTTCTAAAATAATCAATATTTATTTTCATTCGATGTAACTGGCTATTACATAATAACCAATGTTAAGTCTTTATAAAGGTCGGTAACATAACTGTTATAACGTATATATGTACACTCAACAGGTTTAGAAACGCAAAAGTGACAAAATATTTATTTTAACAGTGTTATCGTGTTTTAAATTCATTCAAATTTCATACACAACAAAAATAATATAAAATTGAATTCTTGTAAAAGTTTTAATAATTCATCGCAAAAAATGACTTAAATAGAAATAAAAACAATAGCGTCATTCAAATAAAAATGTTCAACAGGGGAAAACTTTGCGTTTCTAAACCTGTTAAGTGTTGCAATCATTCTCTTTGTACACAATCTGTAACACGTGACGGGTTATGATACAACTCACACAAAAACTTACTCAAAATTCCTGTTAAGATCTTGTTTCCCTCTGAAAATTTTAAACAGGTTTCAATAATCAAGTTTCAGCGACATATCTTTAGAATAGCATACCTGACATGGTAGTCTATCATTTCCACAGGTCAAATGGCTGTAAACTAAAAGACAAGTGACCGAAGGTCATTCGGCAATGCCAGTCTCCAAAGCGTTTTTTTTATTTGGGACGGAACAGGACATGCTGTAAACAGGAGTAAGTTTTAAATGGTGTCCAAATGGCTCGTAATCACTTCTGGTTGTCATTACGTTCATAAATTCAATTTAGCTTAAATAATATTCGTTCCAGTAGTGTTCATCGTCTAATGATAAATGATTTGGAGTTCTCATGCGCACATATTGATCACAAAGGCCGGAGGTATGTTAAGTTAAAAACTGCGCATCCGCACGACAATGAGTTGTTTATTAGACTGGTGAAAATGATGTCATTTCGATTCTATCATCATTTTGACGTCATTTCGGCCCGTGCGTCCAAAAGTTATTTCTGGCATTATTAATTATATTTCTTTTCGTTACATTGTCAGCGTAATATAAGAGCACAATGATTTCGTAGTTTTTTCTCGGTCTTTATCGAGGTTTGCTTTCGTGGTGGAAAGACGTACACATGTTTTGGTACAGTACAGTTAATTTCTTAAAATGCTAGCGGTTCTGTATGTAAGCTAACCATATTAAAAGCATTATGTATTTATACTTTATTTCATTGACTGGTTGGCATAAAATTGTTTAACTTTTTTTAACTTTACGCAGTATAAAGTTCTCTCTGTTATTATAATTCTTATATGTAGAAATTGTTACGTATTATGTATTTATTTTAACAGTTCTGCTGTTTCATACTTAGCCCAATCTTGAGAATCATGCTTCGTTTGAACGAAATTCAGCATAATGATAACTTTGTTTAATTCCTTAAGGTAGACATTGTTTTCCCCATTTGACTTAATTATAACTCTAGTCAAAGTGCCCTGTTTCATACCCACCTATAGAGTCTTGACCAATGAAATTGCTTTTTTCGAACAGATTAGTCTCTCAGACACCGAAAAGCTGTTTTTATATGGGGTTGACCACCCAGATTTTAAATACAATTGGGCAAGGGAGACAACCACCCCACTCAGTCAGGTGAGATTTAGGGGTCTAAACCGCAGTGTACCCTTCTATTCAATGGCGATTTCAGTGTTATTTATTATGATAACCAGTCCTAAAATTTCATTCGCGTGCAGAAGACATTGCTTTTATTTTTCAAATGAGTTTTTTTGCATTTGTAAACACAACCTTTTCTACCAATCAGGTAATGTCTCATTTAATCTTACGGTTTTCCCTGTCTTTTTTCAGCCAACCCTGAGCCGACTCCAATAGTCATTGACCTTAATGAACAAACAGTCGCAAGAAGCAATAGAGATATTCATCGGTATATATCATTTGCTGTATGCGGAACATGACCGAGCGATTATCACGAATGTTCAATAATCACGGTATATAATTAATTTTCTTGCTGGGTCTACGTTCTTTTACTTTGTGATGTTATAATGTGTTACACTTATGAATGAAAGTATAAGCATGTACTCCACCTTCAAAGCGTAGTAAACCATCCTATTGAAAGTAATACGTGATTGTGTTTTAGTTTAGAAACGAACTTTTTGATACTTTATTTTCGGACGAACGAAGTGATGGAGAAAATAAACCTTTTTTTCTTGTATATAAAGACAAATTTGTGAGTCAGGGTAGAATTAATAAAATATATCCGTTTTAGCGGTGTTTATCTGGTATTAAACAACGATTTATAGTGATGTGATGTGCAGTAAAAATACACAAAGCCATGGGTGGCTTATAACTCAAAGCCATGGGTGGCTTATAACTAAGCAGCTGAAAGACAAAAATACAGCTGCACGACAACAAGTTGCTTATTAGATCGTGAACCACGTTTAAAGGATATTATTTCACACCTGTATGATTTTAACCAATTGAAAACTTTTGTTTACATCACGTGACGATAAAATAGAAACCAGTATTGTACTGTATGATTTGATATGCATTTACGGTTTCTTAAGACTATAATAGCATCATCAGAAACCTACAATCCAAGAAAAGCATATTTTTTTCGTATTGGACTCAGTCCCAAAAATCCATATTTTTTCCATATTGGACGGGACAACTCGTACGATTTTTTTCCCTTCCGAGTCGTTCGGAGTTACTCCCCTTGTCCACAACTCAATGGACATGGTAGATTTATTTTCTCACCGCTTTAATCGCATTTTCACACAAGTAAGAAGAAATAAGTGTAAATACAGGATGGGGATGAAAAAATGAAAATCAACTTTTTCTCGAAATTTACTTCAAAACTGCTATAGATGGATAGAAAATGATCTAAGAAAATGAATACCCACAACCCTATGTTTATTTCAAAAATAACAATTTTACAGTCATTTTTCGATTTTTATGTCTGCTTACAATTAACGTAAAAATAGTCCGGCAGCGATGAGAGATAAGCGGTGAAGGATAAGGTTATCTATCACCGGTAAATGCGCGGAAATATGTAGTTTTCCCGTCATTTGTCAGTATTTATTATGGTGTGAAATAAAGAGGTCATTTAACAGTGTTGAGTACAATACTGAATTCTATTGGACGAGTACACAGCAGTAAGGCGAAGCCTCGTCCAAATATGGATTATTACTGCTGTGTACGAGTCCAATTGAATTCAGTATTGTACTCAACACTGTTAAATAACCTATATTATTTCGATTCTAACAATTTCGAAGTTATTTATTAGTACGTTATGTGTCAAAATTAGACGTCATCACGTCGGCTCGCACGTCAAAACACTGTTTATTGCAAATTTTACAATATTCTATTTCCTTCTTTGTTAAACAGAAACAGAACTAAGCTTGTTAGAATCAAAAGTCAATCAAATCGTCAAATTATCGACGAAATAGTGCAGACTACTACAATCTATTTTTAACTATACGTCTAGTATATTCAAGCACGTTTTCTCCAGAAAATCAAAATTTGAAAAGGTGACAGAAATTTAAAAAGGTTTGGTTAAAATGAGGTCTAACTACGTGGATAAATGCCATATATTATACGTAAATCATAAAGAACCACTTCCGTGCGACTTTTTTCAGTACTACATACTTCTTCCTAAAACTTTTCATGCATCAAAGTATAAACGTTGCTACAAGTTTATCTCGAAAACTCAATAACACAAGTCTGCTTCAGTGGATTACTAAATATACTACCGTACGGTGGAAACAATTATAATGACTTACCAACTCCAGCTAAAACCACTGAAAAAGAAAAACAAAAACAGTTTCAGTGGAAAGTGACGAAGACTCTAAACTCGCGTACAATATTTCAGTTAAACAAGTGCATGTTATGTAATATTATTAACTCCTATATTAGACAATAATTATTAAAAACAAACAAACGAATGAAAATCGAATTTAATTTAAATAGATCTTACTGAAAAGTACAGCAATTGCTAAAGCGACCCGCGCCATGCTTGCTGTTAGGAAACCTCGAAGCGAAATGAACAAATTGGTCAGTTTAAAACATTACATCAATATGATACACGCTCTTACAACTAACAGTATTGTCTGTGCCAATTAAGAGAATAAGTCTACTTTAAGTTCATAACAAGGCCCATTTCTTTTACAAATATTGTGGCAATTGATTATACAATATAACCCTCTAAGTGGTCAGTCAGTATTGGCTAATTGCCGTGAAAAGTGTGTTGGTTCCAGTATTTAACCTGGCTTTAACCTAACTAGGTTAACAGTTTGTAACGATCTTTAACTTTATTTAACTATTTGTCACATAATAAATAAATTATTTTAACCAGCTATGTATACTGCCGAAAGATAAATCTGAATCCGTTATACATAGTAAGGCAAATTCTAAATATTTTTTTAAACTATACTTGAAAAGTAATGATTGCAAATTAAACGCTATGGTTGAAACACTTAGAAATTATATCATTAAAGATAGTAGTATTGTAAACAGGACGTCAAAGGTGAAAGACCTATTACAAGAATGCGGTTTTTTGCCGATGTATGGATTTATCCAACATCAACGTGAATGTTAAACCCTTATGTTTTTCATAAGTACAGTAGTAGGGTCATAGCTACCACCACGTGCTCAGATAACCGGTGCTCAAATTGTAGGCAATTCATTGGCGGGATATACAGTTCACGTTTGTCGCGAGTTAGATCCCTTGTCATAGTATACTATAGTACATCATATAACCAAATGTGAACACATGGTTTTCCCACTTGTATTACTTGGTGGAGAGTTTAGCGTTTACGGTTTGTCCGTCAACTCAATGTCTCAAAGAATGATTAGCTTGGTTTGGGTTTTTCTGTGTGTAGTTTTAATTTGTTGTATGCGTGTACACTTTTGATCTATTACATGATTTTCGGTCTAAAAAGCATCTTCCTTTATCATTTATTATGTGTTAGCTTGGTTTTACTAATTTACTTTGCTTTTGCTTTGATATATCTAGCTTCAACCGTTGGATGTTTTCTACTGGTGAAATAAAGTTACTTAATTAACATAACATGGTTTTAAAAGACTACTTCGGCAATAAAGGTAATAGAACATATAATACGTGACACACAGCTTACCTGTATTAAATGTTTCTTACTTTAAGCCGTTTCGTAATCTATTGAAGTATTTATATAACAATGGTTAAAAGATCAGTCTGTCACGATTTTGAACTAGTCATACAAAAATATTATTTTATAATTACGGACATAATTAGATTATGACCAATAATGCGTCAGGTGAGAGACCTACTTCTGAACCCTCATAAATCAGGTCTGAAAAGTTGTATTCTATACTGTAGTACTTACTGTTATCTTTTAGTAAGAAGTAACATCACGTTATAATTTCACAGTGTGGGCATCAAAAGTGATATGTTCACTAGTTGGGCAGCCACGAGTAAAAATAAACTACTTTTGGTGTTCACGAGTGTACATGAATTTCAAAGTTTTTCCTCATTTTTTTTTTTATCATAGTAACAAATCGACCAGTTTCGATTCTTAAAGGTAATATTATCAATGTTATAAATGCCACATTGTTATACTCTGACATTCAGTCAAAAACACAAGTAGTTCTATTTATGATTTTCTACCAAATCATATTAAACACTACACAGGCGCGTAGCTGCCGTTACGCACGATACGCACGTGCTTATACATCGCAAGCAAAGATCGAAAACAAAAATGTCCCGAAAATGCAATAAAATGGAAGGTGAGGGGGTGAGAGTCACAAGCGATAGATCCAGATCGTACCTGTTTGATCTCGCAAAAAAGACAAAAAATGGCTTTAAAATGCTCAAATTTTCCTCGCTCGCTCAAGCCTCCAGTCTTAAAACATATAATTTTCTCAAAGGACGAGCAAATCCTACATATATTTTTCTTGATTTTCTCACTTCGCTAATTAGAAAATCTCGCGGAATATTCATTTCAAATAGATGTACTATAAAAGAAATCTCCTTTCGTGAATTTGATATTGGCGAATAAGTTTGTCTGCTCACAAGTCATGCAAAAGTTATATAATTCACAATACATGTACCAGGAATATCTCAAATTTGTCATGCAAAATTATGATATAATTTGAAGTTCCAAAATATCTCAAAAGTGCTCACTGAATAATGTTCCCTGGGAGAAGTTCTAACTGAACATTTACTCACCATCAGTAGTGCTCTGTGAACATTGTCCACTGAACAATACTCACAGTGAGAAGTGCTCACTGAACAGTGCTCTACGCGAGAAGTGCTCACTGAACAGTGGGTCACAGTGAGTAGTGCTTACTGAACAATGCTTACCATCAGTAGTGCACACTGAACAGTACTCACCGTAAATAGTACTCATCGTGAGTAGCGCTCACTGAACAATGCTAACCATCAGTAATGCTCACTAAACGGTACTCACTGAACAGTACTCACCGTAAGTAGTACTCATCGTGAGTAGTGCACTAGTACTCATCATGAGTAGTGCGCGCTGGACAGTACTTACCATGAATAGTGCTCAATAAATAATGCTCTCCATCAGTAGAGTTTACTGAACAGTACTCACTGTGATTAGTGTTGACTGGACAGTACTCACCATGAGAAATGCTCACTGAACAGTTTTCAACGTGAGAAGTACTCACTGAACAATGCTCACGGTGTGAAATGCTCACTGAACAAGGCTCATAGTCAGTAGCGCTGACTAAACAATACTCACTGTGAGAAGTGCTCACTGAACAAGGCTCAATGTGAGTAGCGCTCACTGAACAACACTCACTCTGAGAAGTTCACACCAAACAACACTCACCGTGAGTAGTGCTCACTGAACAAGGCTCACCGTTAAAAGTGCTCATTGAACAACACTCACAGTGAGAATTGGTCACTGAACAACACTCACCGTGAGTAGTGCTCACTGAACAATGCTCACTTTGAGAAGTGCTCACTGAACAATACTCACTGTGAGAAGTGCTCACTGAACAACACTCATTGTGAGAAGTGCTCACTGAACAACGCTCACCGTGAGTAGTGCTCACTGAACAACGATCACTGTGAGTAGTGCTCACTGAACAAAGCTCACCGTGAGAAGTGCTCACTGAACAGTAATCATATTGAGTAGTGCTCACAGAACAACATCACAATGCTCACTCCTCCTGTGAGAAGTACTCACTGAACAACACTCACTGTGAGAAGTGTTCACTAAACAACACTCACAGAACACTGCACAACGCTCACCGTGAGTAGTGCTCACTGAACAACGATCACCGTGAGTAGTGCTCACTGAACAACGATCACTGTGAGTAGTGCTCACTGAACAAGGCTCACCGTGAGAAGTGCTCACTGAACAAGGCTCACCGTTAAAAGTGCTCATTGAACAACACTCACAGTGAGAATTGGTCACTGAACAACACTCACCGTGAGTAGTGCTCACTGAACAATGCTCACTTTGAGAAGTGCTCACTGAACAATACTCACTGTGAGAAGTGCTCACTGAACAACACTCATTGTGAGAAGTGCTCACTGAACAACGCTCACCGTGAGTAGTGCTCACTGAACAACGATCACTGTGAGTAGTGCTTACTGAACAAAGCTCACCGTGAGAAGTGCTCACTGAACAGTAATCATATTGAGTAGTGCTCACTGAACAACACTCACTGTGAGAAGTGCTCACTGAACAACGCTCACTGTGAGAAGTGCTCACTGAACAACACTCACTGTGAGAAGTGCTCACTGAACAACACTCACTGTGAGAAGTGCTCACTGCACAACGCTCACCGTGAGTAGTGCTCACTGAACAACGATCACCGTGAGTAGTGCTCACTGAACAACGATCACTGTGAGTAGTGCTCACTGAACAAGGCTCACCGTGAGAAGTGCTCACTGAACAATACTCACTGTGAGAAAGTGCTCACTGAACAAGGCTCACCGTGAGAAGTGCTCACTGAACAACGCCCACTGTGAGAAGTGCTCACTGAACAACACTCACTGTGAGAAGTGCTCACTGAACAACACTCACTGTGAGAAGTGCTCACTGCACAACGCTCACCGTGAGTAGTGCTCACTGCACAACGCTCACCGTGAGTAGTGCTCACTGAACAACGATCACTGTGAGTAGTGCTCACTGAACAATGCTCACCATGAGAAGTGTTCAATGAATAGTACATTTGTGAGTAATGCTCACAGAACAATGCTTTCTGTAAGAAGTGCTCACGGAACAACACTCACTGTGAGAAGTGTTCACTAAACAACACTCACAGAACAACACTCACTGTGAATGTGCTCACTGAACAATGCTCACTATAAGAATTGCTCACTTAACAGTACTCATTGTGAGTAGTGCTCACTGAACAATGCTCAATGTGAGTAGTGCTCATTGAACAATACTCAATGTGAGTAGTGCTCACTAAACAACGCTCACTATGAGTAGTGCTCACTGAACAATGCTCACGGTGAGAAGTGCTCACTCAACAATGCCCGCCGTGAGAAGTGCTCACTGAACAATACTCACCGCGAGAAGTGCTTACTGAACAAAACTCACTGAGATGCTCACTGGCCAAAACCTAAAATAAAGATGGCGTTGGGGGATGCTTCTTTAAATATAATTGAATACAAATCATTTCATGTTATTAGAAATAGTTTTTGAAAAAAAGGGACAGTATTGCGACCGTGCGACCACATACACGCATCACAAAGCAAACTCCCGATTTCCGACGAAATCGGAAAAAATCAAAATTTAAAACCCTCAAACCCCCCCAATGTTTTAAAAACTTTTAAAAAATTATTTTTTTTTTTTTTTGAAACTTTTACTACAGTATATATAGCAGAATTTTGTAACATTTCAAACAGTAAATAAATTTCAAAATATCAACAGATTAAAGTTAACATTAACTTATATTTTTATTTTTAAATGGAATTGCGCCATTTAATTTTTTAAAATGTGAAAGAAGAAAGTGTTTTAATACAGTCATAGCGTTTTCGTTGTGCTTGTACGTATTGTGTACGTTTTAGCTTGCAAATAACACTTCATCATATACAAATGACAATATACATGTTACATCGAACCAATTCAAAAGTACAACGAATGTGAAAGAAAGGTGTCAATTGAATGCTTTTGTTATGTCAGAATAAAATATAGGGACTCTTCAATGATTATTTAAAATGTTTAGTTGAACAGACAGCGATACAAGTTTGTATTGTTAAAGAAGAAACCTACCAGAGACCATGGCTGTGGTTTTCCTTTCAGTCCTCATATTTGGTCTCGCCATTGAGTTAATTATACCCAGTCTAATGGTGCAACGTTGTCCACAAAATAAAAACAGCACGTGAGGTACTGGCTGCAGGTATTTTGATGCTTTAATCTACTATATCATGAATATATGTTTTTATAATCATTGGAAAGATCCATGAGCGCTGAACTATTTTATAGAATATGAAATATACAATACTAAAATTTATTATGACACATACGCAATCTACTGTACTTAAATGCTGAAAGTCGTAAACTTTGTCTGAGTATTATTTTATGCTAGTTTCAAACATATTGTGACAAGGGGAGCTTGTATGTACAATATTTATTTTTCTTGTTCCCCATTGTACTTTCGTAATACATGTATTGTAAAATTGAGATCGAAGGATCAATATATACAATCTTGGAACGAAACGTTACAAACTTCAAGAAAATGTTTGTGCTACAAAACATTTAAAACATCTTTTGAATTTGAAAATTAGTTTAGAGTATTACCGACTCATCTTGCTTTGTCACTATGTCATTTAAGATGTCGGAATAATGAGTCATTCGAGAAAGGAATATACTTGAATATTGAGCGCAATGATAGAACTTGTTATCTATGTAATAATACTTCTTTAGGGGATGAGTTTCATTACATTCTGGATTGCCCGGTCTTTAATTTAGACAGAAGGAAATACATACCTGAGGGTTTTTGAGTATCAAAGGTAGTGTCTTTTCCACGGTTATTTCACAGCTGTGATGAGACTCTTTATTATTTGTGATGAAAATTATTGAAATTGTGAAATAATAGTACATTTTGTATAAGTATCATTTGGGATATGAAACTAGTCAACTTAACCAGTTTGTAACAATAAATTGATATGATTTTTGTAAACTTAAACAGTTTGTAACAATAATTTGTGATATGAAACTAGTCAACTTAGCATTATATACAATATATTATATCATCTTCCATATGCTCTTATATTAAATAGTACTGCAATACTTAGAAATAGTATCTGATATTAATATAGATTTGATTATTTTGTATATACTATTTGTTTGTTAACACATGTTGCCTTTATAATGCTGATGCCCGTATTGGCCTAGCTCTGAATAAATTGAATTGAATTGAATTGAAACGTAGTTATTTCCCTTAGACCAAAGCGCTGTTAACGCTCAAAAGGCTTGGAGTAATCGGTTTAAACCCTTTATTACGAACGGGCCTTCTCTTCTACTAGATCAACAACTCCAAATTAGACCAAATTACGAGATTGATAAAATATTGAACAAAAAAAGGTAAATGTCAGAATATTTAATGAAATCTATTTGAACTAGAATATAGTATAAACCTTACAACCTTTGCATATGCCTTTAAAAAACGAATATGACATATTACCCGTCAGCTTTTAATTCACACTTTTACGCTTGGACAATTCTACGGAATCATAATAAATAAAATTTTACAGTTTTGTTACATTGCCTTATCATATATAAGTTAACAGACCTCTTGTCACTCAAACGCTTAAAGAAGTTGAAACTCAATCCTTTATTGGAGTCCAGCAAAAATGAAAATGAAAATGTATAAAGGTTTCTTAATCGGTTCAAAACTAAAATCGTCTGCGAGCTACTGTATGCATGGACTGTATTTAAACTCCAAAAGAAATCATATAAAAAATACTTACATGTACTAGAACTCATGCAGCAATTATAGCACGAGAGGGTTGAAAAGGTACCAGAGAGCCTGCCTGGCTACAGGGCGTTTTGGACTTGTGAACATTCATATGGACATTTGGTTAATGCATAGATGATTGTTGACATATTCAAGAAAAGAAAGAGTCTAACGTTTAGCCTTACGTTTTCAGGACATGCAAGACCATGTGCATATATGCTTAGAGTCGTGAATTCGTAAAATCGTGAAATCGTGAAGTTGAAATCGTGAAATCGTGAAGTTGAAATCGTGAAGTTGACAACGTACCTGCTTCCTCTTCTAAAATCATATTAAACTGAATAACCAATCATCTCCGAACAAAAACCCCTTGAAAGTGTATTTATCAATTTCAAGTTCGAAGTGTTATCGTTCCAATAATAGCTTTTGTCGACCATCGTGAAGACAACGTGATAAACACACTGACTTTTACATAAACGACTGGTGGGTTTTTTTTCAGTCTGAGGGGACAAAAGGGCAATTTTGTGTCGTTTTGCCAGACAAGGCGATTTTTTTTGAAAATATGTTAATAGATATACTGCTTAAAAGTGTGATAAAGGCCCAAACCTATCAAACACGTTCACTAGTTTGCCATTTATAAAGATAAGAAATAAAACTTATTAACATATTTTTAGAAAAAAATGCTGGTGTCAGTAGCATTGGTGTTAAAACATACTTGAATAAGAAGTAATACTGCTTATTGAAATCATTGTATTATTGAATCTCCTGAACACCGTGGATTCAGATTTTACATGTAGCTTTATGACCATAAAACCCAAGTCTTAGTCAAGTTCGATTTCGGTAATAATCCACAAAATATTACAGGAGTTACGGCCCCTTTTAGACTTGAAATTCAGGAAAATAGTGGTGTCTGGTCATTATCTCATAATGGTTGGGCGGATTTCTGTCGTATTTTCTATAAATGTACATATATATAACATACCCGATGTCAGAGGTCAAGGTCATACTGCATATAACAACTTAATTGAATTTGTCAAGTAATAGTTGTTTGTGTCCGTCTCGTGATACTAACTTCTTACTTAATCTGTAAACAAAGTGCTGAAGGTGAGTTACTTATTCTGACAATATAACAAGAAGATGGGTTTTGTATAATGAAATGTTTTCACTTGAAAGGTAATATGCATTGAAGTGCATGATTGGACATCTGTGTCCAATGGACACATTTCTTTTTGGAATCAGTGTTGTAGGAATTTTAATAAAGCCTTTGATGACAATTTTAATTTAATGATTCAGTGCAAACATCAGAAAATCACGAAGACCGTGTTCTTTTTTAGCTTTTTTATTGGCTTATAGAAAGAATCGAAGGATATATGAACCATTAACATAATAAAAGGTCCAATCCGAAAAGCTTCAGGGGAGTGTTGTCCTTACTTCCGAAACTATTGAATGTAGATTATGACAAACAAGAGTATAGTAATAAAGCTGGTCAAAAGTCACCGTCTGAAATTAATGCTTCAACAATGAAACTTGACAAGTTCATGACAATGCGATTACTTGTAATAAAAATGTAATTACACTTTAGTACACTAATAAAGTACCAGCTTATTTAAATATCAAATACAAATGTATACAGCTGTAATTTTTATTCGATATTTGATCGATTTTCCCGTTACTAAGTCACTAATGAACATTAGGATGGAAGCTTGTGCAATGATTTCAATGTATATAAGTACATCATGTATATTGTCCATAAATTTATTTAGAATATTGTATGTAGCACAATGTTTTATGAAAAATATTACGTTTGTGAACGAAGTAAAAAAACACACACAACTGAATGAGTTTTAATTTGCAAATTAAAATGTCACTGCTTACATATTGTGTAATTGTGAATTTGTTTTTCATGAAGTCGGATTCTTGGTAATTTTAATAACTGCAAGAATATTCAAAGACTAATGATATGACCCTTCAAAATAACTATCTTAATTTGAGACGTTTTGCACTGATCTATACTCTTAAAAATAAAATTAAAATTAACAAAGTTATACCAAAAATATATGGACTTTTTTATTAAAACAGTTCCATTTCTATTTTGAACATACATATAGTGTAATTCTTTTTTCACACTTCGCGTAGGGAACTGTATTAGATTTAGACAAACATTTTGAGTTTTTCATGATTCGGTGTAAATTCTGGCCTCAAGAGGATTCATATGTTAATCTTACTTGTTTAAACCCAAAGTGAGTCAATTATAAAATTCACCAAGAGACCACCAAGACAAACATTCTGAATAGTTTTAAGCAAAATGGTTACAGGTACAAAATCTGGCATCAAGAACGTAAACATGGTTTCGTGGTTACCTACTTTCGAGTTTTTAACCTTCATGAAAATTATGCTGACCAATGATGATACATACTAATTCCGTATAAAATGAGACCTAATATGTGTTTATATTAGATTTAAATACACTGCCTACATCGAATTAAATGTCCACAATGAAATCATCAAGGCAAACAATCATGTAGATCGAAGTTTCATATTGACTTAGACTAATATTGCTTCAGCTATCATTTGAAAATAGCTATTAACCAGCTAAAATATCAATCATTAAGATCTCCTTGTGCTCAAACGATAAGCTTTACTTTTATTGACAAATGTAATTCTGTTGCGGCTCGAGAAAATCTTTGCCATGGTCATCGGTCACCAGGTCCTGTCGGCTGACACATTGGTCTTCGGAGCTCTGAAATAGGGGGCAAATCGCTGTTTTCGCCTTTAAAAAACACAGCGTGAGCGACATACATAGTGCCATGATGGCTTTCTTGAACTCAATTATCCACTTAAGTATGAAAAATGGAGTTTTCCGGCCAAACGTCAACATTTACCTTGTTAACATAATAAAGCCTGTAACTTTAGTTCAGTTTCACCGGAGCTTTGTCTGAATGTCTGTGTAGATGAACAATGGATTTGGACTGAAAACGAGTCATTTAGGGTCAAACATGGGGGCCACAGGAACTAAAGGATAAATATTTGTAAGCACTACGGAAGGTACAATTAGATACCGTAAGTACTAAGTATGAGAATGATGTCTTTTTCTCTAGATCTTGTTTGAAACTTGGTCACATGGTTAAAAACTAAAAGGACGAATTTGTCGCAAGTTTCTTTTGATGCTCTGTATTTCGAGTTTGATATTCAGTTACAGGTGTAAAAAGCATGGCTGAATCAGAGACAATATTGTTAACACTAAATGCCTTGCTCCAAGCGAGCATCACACAATGAATTAATCAGAAAACTTGTGCTGATGACCACTGTGGCATGCTTACAGTCAACTGAGTTTGGGCACAACCGATTTTAGCTTCTACAGCTCCATACATTGTAAGAAACAAAAGAGGTAAAGTTTAAGTCATTTACATTTTTATTAAGAATTTATAAAACGTTACAATATTCTATTGATCCAAAGTCCGCGCTTGAAACTTAATAGAGCTCAAAAACGGTATGGCAAGCACTTGATCTGGTAGAGTTTGAAATATGGGGTCACAAACCTGGTCACCTCTAAGCCTTGCCAACACCAAGGGCCATATTTTGTACCCAGTGGTATAGCAAGTGCTGTAATAGAATAAACCAAGTATTGGTCTGGCTGTTTAAGAAATAAAACCACTTTTTAAAATTTCACCATCCTACTGGAACCTCATATCCGAGATGATATTGTATTTCTTCAAGTTACAGCCATAAAGAACTTGATTGTTAAAATTAAATTAGTACTACTTCTTTCAGACAACAAGAATTCTAACTAAGTTTCTATATAGAATAATTATATAAGAAAAGCACTATATCCCCTGAAGGGCCTCATTTCTGTAAAAATTATAAATTGTTTGTTGTTAGAGAACACAAAGTTGATGATTTGTGCAAAACAAAATGATATTCTGACAAGCCTTTTAAGATAAGCATTTTTAAAATTTCACCACCCCATTGGGGCCTCATCTCTGAGGGATATCTTTTTTCAGCATCTCACAGTGGTACAGAACTCAGTTCTTATCAGTTTAATTAAACCAGTACTATTGGTTTCAGAAAACAAAAGTTTCTAAATATAGTATTTCAGAAAAGCACTACACCCTCGTAAGGGGCCTCATTTCTAAACAAAAAAATCAGAAAGTGTAGGGGTTGGATATTAGAAAGAGTGATCATTAAATTATTTGAGCAAATTACATGTACAATTTAATTTCGATAACCAGTTTCAGAGAAACAGAATTTACATAGTTTTATATTGAATATAGAAGAAAATAAAAATTAAAGGGCAATAACTCTGGAGATACTTATCAGATCTTGATAAAACGAGGTGTGTGCACCATGCCAATATGCTATTGTATACTAGTTTCATGAAATTCTACCCATCGGTTCTCGAGTTATGACTCCGGACAGACGGAGCAAAAAACAATATCCCTCTGCCTTTGGTGGGGGATAATTAAAGTGTAACTCATCTTAGTGTCTGGCCTCCTATTGGTCAACTCATTCCTTCATCAATTTACTCCTAGATCTTGCATACATGTATATGCAAAAAAAACACGACAATAGCACCTTTCAAATTCATTTGAAATCATTTGGAACATCATTTGGTGTCAATCCAAGAAAATACAAAAGCATCGAATTGTTTTATTGTAGCAGTTTTTCAAACAGGGAAATACTCCCCGGCTTGTGGACAATTTAGAGGCCAGTTTCAAACTGTGTTTCTCTGTTTGCACAATAAATACTTGGAGGCTTTTCTAACGCAACATCCGCTCAAGTGCATTAATTTTGCTTATTTGAGGATGGATTTCGTTGAAATTTCAGAGGATAATAATTAAAGGCATCATACTCATTTCATCGAAATTTATTTAAATTTTATTGATGAAAACGTATAAAAAAAATGAACAGAATAAAACATCACTGTAAATAAGTCACAAAACCTAATTGCAGTTTAATGTTTATGTTAGCATTCAACATACTGTGGTAAGGTAATAATGTTAATTTGTATTTAAATGAACCATTTGCATTTCTGTATGTAAATGTTTTGTATGTAAACAAAATTTGTCGGTGGAACTTATTGCAATGGTTATAATTCAGAAAGCACCGTACGTATCCTCTATCACGGTACTCCAAAGCCTACAGCACCAATAGCTATGATTTGCGAGATTTACCAACAAAAGGATAGAATGTATAATAAATATTATTATTGAAATGAATACAAAATCAGGAATAGCAGTGTGTTTTTTTCTACAATTATAAATATTTGCAATATGAATTTTGGTAAATAACAAAAAAATATTAATAAAAATCGATCAACTTTAAAATGTGTCTAATTGATTGGCCTGTCTGAAACATGCCAACTGCATGACAACGTTCCCGGACATTCATTCGCGCAATGCTTTTCTGACTTTAACAAAATAATGTGTAAGTTAAAGGTTTTTTCGGCGTGCCTAGGTATGTTCGAAAGGTAAATGAGCAAATAACCGATAATTCTTTCCTGCCAATATTTCCACAAAGTGCAAAAATTGTGCACAGCCCAGGTGCAAAGCCACTGAATCATCACAGTTGAATAATTTTGTACATCTTATATTAGGGCCAAATAACTGCATGCATAATTTCAAATCAATCCTTTGAACCATCTCCATGAAATTCAGCTTTAAAAAGTGTTGTGTTAGAAAAGCCTCCAGGTGTAGTAACAAAAATAACTTTTAAATGAAATAGTGATTGTAATGTACAAAAAAATGTCATGTCTTCAGCTTCTTCTTTTTGAACAACAGTACAGTCCTATTACGCAATCAGGACTAAAGATTAGAGAAAAAACAGGATGTTCGGGTCCTGATCATGTGACTGGAACATGTTATCAACATATATAAATGGCTTTTAAACACAGACGAATATGGCACTAAATATTAATATAGACTATATTTGAGTAGACCACAGAGGAACACGGTTGATTTGCAGTAGTCATAACATTACAAATTAATACTCAGTACTAAATGACAAGGAGACAAACATCATGAATTAACATATTCAATGACACAGAATATAAACATATTAAAAATGTAGTATGCATGTTTTCCACTAAGGGGGGTCACAGGTGAGGTTTTGGATTTTTGCACTTCCGGAAATTTACATTTGTTATATTTCAAAAATGACGAGTTAAATTTCACATGTAAATGAGAATACTGTCTATATTATGAACTAGTTTTCAAAGTGGCCAAATAAAGTTGTTGTATGACTGTGGAATTCAAATCAAGACATGGGACAGCGCATATCATATTCCAAAAATGGAATTCATTGTTTATACATGTACTAGACAAAGGCTTATCTAATATTTTTGGAAATCCATATTGCTTGTTACTTAAATTTTTCACAATCACAGTCTAAGTATAAATCAAGAAACAACGATTCCATTTCTAGTGGTTTTCCTCTTCATGACTGTAGCTGATGGCACGTCAATTTACAGTTATTATCTGCAAGAAATACAATGGACATTTTCATTATCAAAATTCATCGACCCACAATCAATTTTCCAATTAAAATACACTTCAAACAAATTAATCACCAAATGATTAAATTTAATTCCTTTTTTTAATGGCTTCATTTCAAAATTTGGGTCTCTTGCATTTTTCATCAGGGGAACTTGTTAAGCACATTGAAACTAGATAAGAATAAATTAACTAATAAAATCAATACTATAAATGCTATAATGTATTTATAACTAAATCAGGTAACGTGAAGACAAACTCTTGAGCATGACTGTATCCACATATTTAGACATACCAGGAAATAGGCAGTCTGTTTCATCTAGACATTGGACAGCATATTCACAGGCATCTTCACTATTTAACCTGTAAACAAACAGACTGTACAGTAACTATGTCTTAATATACATGTAGCAACTAAAGTGCTACTATTTGCTTGCTTTATTTATCTACCTATTCCTGATTTTTAGCTCAGTAACCCTCCTATCAAATATGTATAAAAAGTAAAGTAAAACCTCCCTTATCCATCCCCTGTAGCTATAAGAAAACTGCCTTATTCTGTCCCTGAACTTAATGGAAAACTGCCATATCCAGTCCAATGATATACCAGAAAACTGCCTTATCCAGCCGAAGGATTTGCCAGAAAACTTTATTTTCACCTTATTTTTTCCATACTTTTACAAATTTTATGAGATCATAAATAAGTATTTTATCTTTTACATATTAACAAGAAGTTATCATAAACATTGCTTGTAATTTTTATGACGCAAACAGAATGAATAATCCAATATTATATGCTTGTGAATGTTTCTTATATTTGTATCACAATTCTACTCCAACGGTAACAGCTTCCCTTACCCTTTCCCCCCCACCCAAAAGTTATGCGACAGACAACGCGACTCTATTTTCTAATACATAACTCTCCAAAAATATCTCATTATTTTTAGTTGTGTGGGTGGAGAAAGATATGCCATGTTGTAGTCATATATATACAAGACACTTGCACCTATACATGTCTAGGACCATAATTGAGAAATGTGACAGACTTGTACTTACTTAAACCTAACTGATGTGCCTATACTGGTTTTCCTGATCTGGAAATCTACAACTGTACCAAATCCTGACACCATGCCATGCAAGTCTGCTACATCACAGTTATGTGGCAATCCATCCACCTATAAGGCAGGTAACTCTTGATAATATGCACATTTTATGACCTCTTTTACAGATGAAAGCAAAACAGGTACAGTAAAACCCTATGATAAGACCACCTTTCGGACTTTAGGGAACTGGTTTTATTAGCGGGGCAGTTGCATTATGGAATTGAAATAGCACTTAATTAATGAAAAAGGACTTTATTTAGAGGTTGTATTTCGGAATAATGGGTGGTTGAATTTTCGGAGTTAGAGACCAATAAGATATATAGAGAAAAATTCCATTCTGAAAAATATTGGTCTGATTAGTGGGTTGCCTCAAAACCTGGGTGGTCGCAAATAGGGTTTTTACTGTAGCCTCATTCACATACAAGTTGGAAGTGGATTTCAACCAAGCATGTTGTTTTTACAAACATCATCTCTTGAACAAACAATCTTTGTAGAGACTCAAACGATCCTTTCTACAATACCATGTTAAGATGTTTAAAAGTCACCAAATGTTTCAAAAGAGAAGTGTTTTAAACTTTAACAATATTACTGATTTTCATAGTATTACCAGTTAAAGTATTAAAAGAACTATAGTTATACGTCAAATGCACAGTTCTTGCAATATTATTTCTGTATTCATTTACTGTAGATGAAAACAGACATTACCTGTATTGTATTTTTGCCATAAATTCTCCAAACAGTTTCTTGCTCATAAGACACACCATTCATTGTAGACTGAAATTTAGCTTCACTAGTTCCATAAATGCTGTTAAACTCATTTCCAACCTCTAAACCAATGTTGTTACTATTCTGGCACTCAGCTGTTTCATTTTTAATGTTAACATCATCGTAAGTATTATCCATATTTTCACCAGCATCAGCAATACTAATATCAGGATTGTTCTCACTAGGTGAGTCTAAAGTAGAGAGATCTGAAACAACAGACACATTAGAAAAGGTACCCTCAATGTTCTCACTGGACTGGGGATAGGTGGTATCAACAATACTACATTGTTTATTGAGATCATCATAGCAAACTACCCGAGTCCGTTCCTTTCCAACTGAGTTATTCTCCAAGATATCAGCAGCAACTTGAGCCTTTGGGATTGAATCTGCTTTACTCAATTCCTTCCTTCTGTTGTCAAAATATGTTTCAGGGTTTGCACAGTATGCATCCACGGCCTCTAGGAGGCTAGCAAGCTGACCCTTAACTTTGGGCGGTACTTTGGATGCTTTAGATTTTCTAATGTCATCAAGTGTTACAGCATATTTTTGGTAAACTGGAAGATCTTCTAACTTGTCCTGAGATGCATTATGAGACATAGTTAGATTTTCCTGACTGGAACAGCTTTCACTGTCACTCTCCCTTAAAAATCTCTCCAAATTATGCTGTGTTAAACGAAAGAGTTTAGGCCCTGGATGTTGGGCCATTGGAAATTCTTGTAGAAGTTCCTGATTTGCTTTGGAAAAATTGAATTTTTTCCTTGTTAATGGTTTTGGCTTTACAATATCCGTTTGTACATTTTTGCTGTCATTGCTTTGTTTCATATAAATACTATCCTTTTTTGCTGTAGCACCATTGCATTGTTCTTCTGTGTTCATTTTTCTTGGTGAGCTATTCACAGTCTGCTCTGAAAGTGAAAAAATCATGCAATACTTCAGAAATACTAAAAAAAAAATGTTTTTCAGAAATACTAGTAATTTCTACAATCTCAACTCTCATCCTGCTAAAACAGAAAGAATTTTGACATCTGCTAGTGTTGATCATGATCTGCATACAAATCCTTGCAGGCTGATATCGCTCTGTAGGTACAATCTCATTAAGCTACTCTATGACCTACAAATGGTAGAGTCTAAACTGTAAACTGGACATGTTCATTTTACATTTCAACATGGTTAGCTTAATGGTTAGCTTAATACACTGTAAGATAATCACATCAATTTTCATTATCAATTGACTGACATAAATAAATAATAAAATAAATAATAATAATAATAAATAAATATAACGTTTAAAGCTAAATTTGTTTAAAGCATTGAGAACTTTTAAAATTGTGCATTTTGCCTTAAGCCCGTATCATTTTGCCGAACTCAACCACCTGTTTCCATCTTGTCTGTCGCTAAAATTTGTGCATTTTGTAAATTCTTGGATGTTTTTCGTTTATGCCCATTTCAACAGTGTTAGAGCTATTTACAGGTGGGCAATTAACCTAACCATGGTTTATATGAAGGATCAGTACCAGAATCCCAAACTCAATCAGAGAGGGTCACCATAAACCTTTCTTGCACAGTCAGGTCATTTAGGTGGCTTGAACCTATGGTCCTCAATCAAAGAGAGGATTAGTGATGTCAGCAACCTTAACCACTCAACCAGGGTACCACTCAACCAGGGTATCTAGACCAGGCGTACACCTGAACTTTACAACAAGTAAAAATCTATTCACCTGGACAGGTCACATCACAGGCTCTTAGGATATGTGTACCTTTCTTGACTAGTACATAAAGATTTGTAAATCAAACATTTTTACTGAAGCACTGTCAAATTTTCTTTTCGACTACCATTTTCTGAAGCACCAGTATAACATATAAACACTTAGTTTGGAGTACAAACATGTCTATTTCATGTTTTACCTGTCCCAAGACTAGGAAAATCTTCCTGTTGCCAGTGCCGGTTATACAGATCCACGCTCCTGTCAACCTCCATTCTTGTGGCAGGTACATTCTCAATTACCTCCTTTTTCTCACTGACTACCATTTTTTCTGGCTTTTTCTGAAAAACAGAAATATCAAAGTAAAATATAACAATCACACTGACACTGCATATAATGATCCCAATATTATTTTTTTTATACTTACTTACTAGGTCATTTCTACACAAGACATTCATGATATCTATGAAAATGAATAACAATGGTATTTACTGTTTGCATCTTATGATTATTTAATGACAGTTAAGTATGGAAATTTCAGATGCGGTCCTAAAGGTATTGAGTTCTGTGAGCAACTTTGCTCATTGCAACCCAAGACACTTTAACAGTCGATGTGTTACATCCTCCTGGCACATTGACTAGATGCTGCTTAAAGATGGCATGGATCAAGTAGTTGACTTGTAGAACATAGGTTTGACTGTAAAGGATACCATCTGACTGAGCTTACCTTGTGTAGCCCATGAGGTCTACTGGCCAGGTCTTGTAGAATCCTTGCTCTTCCACGACCACCACTATGTCTGCCTAAGCCTGAGGATTCCTGTAAAACAAAAGTATTAACAGTACTGACATAATGTAAATTGGATAATTTTCGTGTGATAAAGTTTCGACATTTCTGAGCAGACAGACTTATTTCGTTAATTTTGAATTTGTAAGGACTACTCTTATAGTACATCTAACGTGAAACGAATTTTTCATGAGATATTTAAATCAGCGAAGTTGGAAATTATTGAAAATAGCGAAAAATAAGTAATCTCAAATATTTCCAAATTTCCAGGAGTGCAATTTTCTTAAATTATAATGGTCTCATCACAAAAAACTGTCAATCAATTTCTAAATTTTTCTAATATGATTATTCAAATACATGTTAAATTATAACCATAAGTAACCAGATATGGCTTTTTGTTATCATTTGCTAACATGGAAGCCACTTTTTTCACAGCAATCTGACAACCAGCTTCTTTATCTTTTATCGCCAAGAAAACTTAAGAACAATACAGTGGAACCTGTTATATCCTGCAGCCTTTAAGAACAAATGATCGTGCTGGTTATAGCAGGTTGTCAGTTAAACCTGATTTCCCATTGTACATTTAACGTATACTGGGACGAAGTGACTGTGCCGGATAAGGCAGTTTTCTGTTAGAAACTAGTTGCTAGATACGATAGGTTTTATGTATAACGTGAATACTAATGTTATATCATGTATGTATAACAGTTTCTCAAAAACTGACATCGTTTGTAAGCAATTAAAATGAGTAGAGCTGTGGTATATTACATCTTGCAGCCTAATCCTTTCTATCATTGCCCTCAGAGGTAATCGGGGCACATATCTTGCCTCTAGGCAACCTCTGCCTTTCTTCCTAGAACACACTAGTTCTTCTGTATCCTCATCAGACAGCTGTACAAACATCTCCTGTACTTCAATGTAATCCAGCCAATCATCTTTAAAGCTGTAAGAAACAACATACATTTTCATTTTTTTGTACAGTACAGGTGGGCACTTTACCTAACCAACATTTCTGGGACATACTGGAAATAAACTACAAAATCTATTTAAGAAACTGCCAACTTTCTCACATAGAGAGTCAGGTCTACAGCAGGGCTCAAACCCTTGTCAAATAAATGACAAGTTGACAACTTAACTGATAAAGAGCGACCTTTACCACTTAACTGTGGAGGTGGGTCACATCTCAATAAAAGTCAGAAATTCAAAGTCAAAGTTCTTTGCAGCTAAAACTTATAAGACAAGTTGCTGATATTATTTTCACCTGACTTGGAAAGACTGGCCTGTAGCAGTCACATATGAAACCTCTTCATAAAAGACAAAGTCACCTGTGTTGAGTAATTAAAGTACTTGGCCATTGCTGTAGTTTAACCCTTGCCCACTTTTCATTTTGGACAGTGCTATTTACATTGTAACAGGTGTAATCATAACTCAGATGGCAGTGAATGATTCTACCTTTTTGACCAGTTGAGGTATATTAAGTCAGTAACATTTAGAAAGAAGCCTTATAAGTTATAATACACCTAGAATAAATTACATATTGTACATTCTTGTATACACTTACTCTTTAGGTTTAGTTTTTGGAGATGAATTTTGTAATCTAAAGTTTGAGTTCTCCCCTTCCATGTGGGATGTGTCTTTTAAATCCTGAAAAACAAAAAAGAACATAAAAGTCTGTGTCATATTCAATGACCATAGGGTAGGCTTGCCCCTCTGTCATATAAATGATTCAAACAGAGATCAAGAAAACTACAGTATGCCATAGTCATCTGTAATTGAGTCTATAGTATGAACATGTAACATCAGGTATTGCTGTTCCATGAAACAGTTTCATGTACAAGATTCTGAAGCAGAAAACATACTCTTTGTCACAAAAGACTTTAGGTTTTGATAAATTTTCTTTATTACAGAAAAGAAGAATACTTAGCGTCTGAAGAGTTTAACACCTGTTTTAACTGGACTGTTGTTATTTTTACTGACGTGCAGTTTTTCCAACCATCATTCTGAGTAGACCAGTGACAGAATCTGATCCTGCCCAAGAAAACAGCCAGCTTTCTACTTCAGTAGCAATTCTTGAACCCATGACCTTCAATCAGCAACTCTAACCACTCAACCATGGAGGCAATAAATGATAACACCTGTACTTGACAAGTTTCAGTTTGACTGTCTGATCAGATAACCTTCAAGCCCAAGAAAACACTTTAGCAACAAACTGTGTATAGGAAGATGCACACATTTTCGGTTTCCTTGAAAAATATGTTGTGAACATAAATATTAAATAAATAAACTAATAATTTTTGCTCACCATTGCCCTTCATGCCAAGATCAATTTTGACCCCATGGACATTTGAACAAACTTCAGAGAAGGCCACTTGACAATACTACATACCAAATATCTAAGCACTGGGCCATGCAGTTTTCAAGAAGAATTTTTTTCACATTTTTCAGATTGAGATGTATTGAGATACATGGTAGTCTGTCTAAACAATTTACTCCCAGTGCAGGGCCAGTTTTGACGCAGTTTTTTTATTTGAATAGATTTTTTTAGAAGCTGTTTGAATGAAATTGTTTATAAAACACATCAGATGACTCACAATGGACCACTGACACAGTGTTAACTTATCACATAGCTCACCATGAGCACTTTGTACTCAGGTGAGCTAAAAATCTGTAGCCAGAAAAAATGTTCAGATTACTCATTTAACCTTTGTCTACTAATTATAATAGGCAAAAATTTTATTAAATTTTTCTATTTAAATGGATAAGCCAAAAGAACTGAGTTTCTAAGTCAAAATGGGTCATAATTCAAATAAAATCCTTGACAGAATTACCTTCTCCCACCCATGTTTGGGAATCATGATGGTACATGTAAACAAGTATTCCAACTTTCAAATTAATATCTCAGTTTAGTCAAAAGTGGACTGGTACAATAAACTTAACCAAGATTATAAGTCCATAAAGGGCCTTAATTTTTAAAACAAATCCCTGACAGAGATACCTTCTCTTGCCTACAGATGGGGGTAATGATGTAAACAAGCATTCAAAGTTTCAAAGCAATATCTCAAAGGGTTAAGGCAATAAGTGGATTTTACCCATATTTAACATATTTTCAAAGTAAAAAAGGGGCATAATTCTGTAAAAAAATTGACAGAGTTATGTACTCTTGTCTGTACATGGAGATAATGATTGTAAGCAAGTATGGTAAGTTTCAAAGCCATACCTCTAATAGTTTTGAATAAAGTGGGGCGGTGCGAAAACTTAACCAAGGTGTGACACCAACGCGGACGCCGGGGCGAGTAGGATAGCTCCCCCTTTCTTCAAAAGTCAAGCTAAAAAAATGTACTTTGGTGTTTAAATCTAATCATCTACTCAAAAGAATGTACACTAGTTGTACTTATTCACCTTGCTATATGTTAACTTAAAGTGACTCACCACTTCCACTTTTGTATTAAAATTTGACACTGGCGTATGTTCTATTTTGCCACTTGGGAAGTTGGCATCCTGATTCACTTGTGATGCAGCTGGGACTCGAACATGGGTACTTGCTGGCCTATGTTTGCTATTTCCTTGTTGATTGCTAGCTATAGGGGCTGTAGGGACTTGTCTATGCTTGAATTTCTTTGGATATCTACCATCGGCACTGGACTGGTGTTTGGTGTTCTGTCGTTTACTTCCCGAGACAGTGGACCTTTTATTCACAGTATCGGCTCGCTTCAAAATGTAAGACTTCCTTTCTAGCACTTCAAATACTTTCTCGACAAACTCTCTAGTTTCTGAAAAGTCAATTGCGTAGTGCATAATCCTCACTGCAGTTAAAATACAATCAACAAACAAAATTAGAGAGAAATGACCCAAAGTTCTAAATTTCAGCATGGAAGCTGCATCCAGACTTGGTATCATAAGGGTCCATTACCTGTAGACAATGTGTCTACTACATAACAAGTCTTTGACTTAAATTTGAACAACCTTTTAGTTGCAGATGCAAGCAGAGTTCCATCTGCATAAAATACAATACTTTAAATTTTGGTTGGCGTCACCGAAGGAACATTTCTCAAGGTTTGAAAAGTTCTCAAAATATACCCCAGTGTTTTAAAGAAAGACTGAAGATACAATGATCCTAAAAGCTTAGCAAGAGAACTGCCTGCTCTGATAAACTAAATTACAAAGTCACAGTACCTGATATCACCTAGTTTCAATAGATTTGTTTACAATATATAGATGTTTGAATGACCTTTGTTCTCAGAGGTCAATCAATAATGTCTCAGATGTATATATAAAATTTCTAAAGATTCTGACGAGTATAAATTTGCTGTAAAAGTGCAGTCTGTACAATAGAAGTTTCATTTATATACTCACTACTTTGTAGAAAGATATCCAGCTGCTCTACACAGCTTTCCTTCAGCTCTTGTAATGGTTTATCTTTCTTCACCAATGCTAAAACATACTTAGCTAAAGCAGGGGGGTCTTCTTTAGTGCTGAAAACAATATCATTTCAGTATGAGTTTACATACTTCTGTAACACTTATCAGCTAAATTCTGAAAATATGTACATGGCAGTTAGTCTCACTATTTCCACTTGGAAAGCCAGCTGATGTTACAGGTTGACATTTGAGACTTGTTTCCCTTCTATGTCTCAATAGGATGTGCAAATACCTGTAGAGACATCAGTGTGGAAAAGATTAGGCCTGAAGATGTGGCATTTATAAAATGTCAGATCTATGAAAGAGGTCCCACTGCAATGCTGAATTAATTACAATGTTGACTACATAGCAGCCAGCCTGCCAATTTTGAGGACTCTGAATTGCTCAACGGGGTACCCACTGAAAATTTACCAGCTGAAAATCAAATAATGTAGAATAAGTTTAGACAGCACAGATATACAGGATGATCATGATCTACACTGGTTGCAAGGAGAAATCACTTGCCCCCAGCAGGCAAAGCACGCCAGCATGAATATTGCACAACAATCATACCAGGAGTCCAAAGATAAGAGGGTTGATAGGCATCATAAACAACCTGGTAGAACTTTGTAACATTGGTTAAATACCATTGATAGAAGATCTGCACTGTGTATTTCAGATAGGTAATTTTGTGTATTTGACCACAGAAAATGTTTTAAAAATGTTAAAGATGATCAACATGTTTAAAAAGTAAATAATCTTATTGTATTAATTTTCATGAATCCACTTTATATGGCAAAACAACACTGCAACACAAACATGACAAATGCAAATATATACAACTGAGCATGCCACGGCCGGGAATCAAGCCCATGACCTAGGTCCTTTTTAAATACATGTATATCATTTACCATGTTCACAACAGATATACATGTTAAATATCTTAGTCTCAAATACTGAAACAGGTTAGTCTTAGCATTCCATTTCTTGAATGTAGCATAATGAGCAAACATTGGCATCCTAAGATGTTCGGACATTTATAAGTCATAAATAAAATTTACAGAGTAGCTTACATTGGGGCCAGCGTTGCGACCAACCATAGTCTTAACTGTTCTACATCTTCAATCAGCATATTCTTTCACCAATACAGCAACTGTAATAGAGAAACATCACAGAACATTAATTGTGTCCCACAGGATTCAGTATTTTCTTTCCTTTTTTTCCTTTGTTGTATCTTACCTTAATATCAATATTTTTAATCCACATTAATGATATAACACTAAGTTGTCAAGATTTAAATTATAGACCTGTATATTACAAAACGTTTCAACTGTGTTTTTTGTTACCGTGGTAACAGTCATATTCTTACTTGTACCATTTGGGGAAAAGGCAATACAAACTCATCATGTAAAAGAGGGCCTAAGATGGCCCTATGTAGGTCACCTGGCTACCACTGGGTATAATACTTGATCAATAATTGTGTCACAGGGTCAATTTAACTTGGAGGTCCTGATTTAAACAATATTTGTAGATGTCTACTTCATAATGCTGTATTCAAAATATTAAGCCATGGGCCTTGTGGTTCTAGATAAGAAGCATTTTGAAGTTTCCCTTTATAAGCTTATGTAAAACCAAATGACTGTCCTGGCAGGGCAAATTTTGCCCCTGGGGTACAGATTTGTACAGTCTTGGTAGATGTCCACAATGCGATGCTACAAAAATGGACATGCTAAATATCTAACCTCTAGGTCTTGTGGTTTCGGAGAAAAATAATTTCAAAGTTTTTCCTATCTTAGAGCATATTTTATATCAAGTGAATCCATGGCAGTGTCAGTTTTGACCAAGGAATCATGATTTGAACAATCTTGGTAAAAGTCTACTAGACATTGCTACACGCCAAATATCTATGCTCTTGGCCTTCTGTTTTTTTTTGAGAAAAAGATTTTTAAAGCCTTTCCAAGATCTGCATGGAATAACTTTTATGTTTGGTAGGGGTTCATGCAAGGAACATCCCTGCCAAATTTCATCAACATTCAGCTGAGTAGTTGAAGGAAAAGGTGGACAGACAACATGGACAACGTACGGGGAATATATTTGTACCTTGCCTGTCAACCATTTCCTTCGAACAACTCTGAAACCACAATGAACAACTTAGCATGCTGTCAGTAAGTATATTTTAACTAGATGCCCACGTGCAACATGTCGAGCCCGCCATATGTCAAAAGGGCTAACTCCTTACCAAGAAGAGATGGGTCAAAATTCACCTAAATATTGGATGTAACATGCATGTTGTACCACAGAAAAGTGGTCTCGATTTTTCTCTACGGCCAGTAATAAAAAAGTTACAATATAAGCTATTTATAGTAACAACAAAGGGAAGTAATTCTAAAAACAAGGGTAGCCAATGGTGGTGAACATTTGTACAAAGTAACATCAAAATCACTCCATGCATGAAGAAGAAATGCTCCAGACAGATATTCTTGACTTTGAACTTTAACCTCTAAGTGTGACCTTGACCTTAGACCTAGGGACCTGGTTCTTGCGCATGACACTCCGTCTCATGATAATGAACATTTGTGCCAAGTAACATCAAAATCCCTCCATGCATGAAAAAGATATGCTCCGGTCGCGGACTTAAAATCGGACGCATGGACAGACGCACGCACTGACGCATACACTGAACCGCCAAAAGTGACAACTATATCGAGCTGACTGCAAGCGGGCTCGACAAAAAACTGAACACATTCTCATAACAGACTAATTGAAACTTTAAAAGTTTTTGCCAGATTAGATTGTGCTATTTTGGTTAAAACACTATTTAATTGAGCGGTTGCAGAAAAGCAAACTTTTTTAATAGTTATTCTTAATGTAAAAGATAGGCGTGATTATTTACTGGTAAAACATACTGGAAATGCGATTATAAGAAATGCAAAAGATGAATGATTACACCATCTGATGAATTTGTTGTCAAAGAAACTAAGAAGTTACAGTTCTGCTTTCAATGGCAAGAATACTTGATGCTGCAACAGCATCTCAAGAGGCAACATTAAAAGTCATGAACAAGAAATTAGCCTCAGATCTTCCTCCAGGGTTTCGAGCATACTGGGCCCATTACTGGCACAAAGAAGCAGCAGTTATAAGTAAAATTCAATGCCAGCAAAACAAAGTCTTTCCAGAGATACCTACCTCACTAAGTGATATAGTATTAAACGAACAAAGGCAGAAATGCAGCACTGGTGAGCAGTTTGTGCTATGTGACTTTTATTTGCAATACATATACAAGGTCGAGTCTCGATTATTCGAAGTGCTGGGGACCAAGATTTTATCATTAATAATCAATGGGTTTAATAATCCAAGTCCCAAAGATGGCCAGCAAATTGTTATGTAAATCGTCAATATATTCATGCATATTAGCTATGCACATTTAACAGTTTCTAACGTAATATACATTACGTATATCATTTAGATGAAAGGAAAAGGAAAACAGAAATAAATGATTTCAAACTTATTAACTTATTTTTTCCTTTTTAAACCCTTTCCACTCGTTGCTGATCTAGGTATCCCAACAGGCCCTGGTCTTTGCCAGATTGCTCAGTACGAATGGAAAGGAAGATATCAGCTGATCTGGGTATCTCCCCGTTACCGGGTCTTTCGCCAGATTGCTCAACCCAAATTACTTTTGCACACGTAGAAGTCATTTTTCTTCTGACAGTTAAATTAAAAGTCATGCTTTAAATAGGCATGGTAGTTTCATAGTCACGACTTTAATTTGAAATTGAAGGTGAACATCTTTAACCGACTTTAAAACAAAAACAAGAGTTGTTCATTTGGTATAATTAAACATACAAGGTTAAAGCAAGTATGTAATTATCACACCTTAGCACATATAATGCGTCGACCGCGTGTCGTTTTTCACATTTGAGCGTGTCAGCAATTATTGGTTTGATTGGAAAGCATTTCGAATAATGGGTGTGAAATTCTTTACAAACATTTTCAATCGGACTGAAAAACCATTTTGAATAACACCAGGTATTGGGCAATTAATTTCGAATAAACCGTTTAATTTTATATATTTTTTTTTATATAAAACATTTCGGCCGACGAATATTGTCTTTTGATTACGGAATGGATTTAGGTTGTTGAATAATCGGGGTCGAACTGTACAAGGATCGTTATGGGACAATCATTACCACTTGTAAGTTGTATTCTGCCTATTGACAAAAAAGTCCAAGGTCCATCACTCAGCAATGTCCAGTATTAAGTTTCAACCTTGTGTTACAGTAGACGAATTTGTTATGTAGATGAAATTTCAATTCAACCGAATGTCATGGAAGCGTCACATAGCTTGGAATCGCAAACAAATTAAAAAATTTCTACCAAATAAAATAATTCGGAAACCCAATCTCTCACCTGTAAAACCACTCGAAGTGCCACAATTTCACTCACGCAAAGTGACGCGATATTTCTTCATACTAGAAGTCACTTCAGACACTCCAACCTCACTTGAAGTCACACTATTTGTCTCCAAGTTACTCCAGCGAAGTGTGGAGTGAAAACTCCATAGTTCATGTTTTTTGCATAATCCTCAAGATCTGAACTACAGATCCGCCTATACAAGGGCATGCAAATATTTTTGTCCAAATATCATCATGCGTTTGTGATCTCTCTCCAGTTTCAGATGTTTGTTACAGCCCCATCGAACAATATCTGGTATACTCCTGTTCTTCACAACTGACATAGGGTAACATACACAGATAACTTCAAATGTACACCCTAACACAACTTTTATAAAAAAAAATAAAATAAAAAGAACACTTAAAACTAAAAAAAAAGTCTGATTTAGCAAGCAAGCAGGATACTATTATTGTTGAATTACAGTGGTTTCGTCGACCCCCCGTTTCGTCACTAAGGATTTATGTTGCCAGTTCGTCACCAAGGTTTTGTATAAGATAAATATAACAATAGGATTTCACACCTACTGAAAGGTAATTACTCAAATGATAAATCAAAGTTCGCACAGTTAAAAGAGAAAACCATTTTCATTTACTGCACAAAATTTGATTAAAAAACGTATTTCATTTATCGGTTTAAAATTCGATTTTACATCTTAATAATTATTAATAAAAAATAAACAATGTATTTGACTCATCGAATTAAGATTTAAATAATTATTTGTTTTTTTTCGATATAAAATTATAATGGCTGTAGTGTGTGTTTGTTATTTATAGTTTGATTAGTATGTTATTTTTGTCATTTTCCGAATAAAAGTTTTATAACTATAACTTGTTTTGTATATTTTGACACTAATACTCCCTTAACTCAATCCATTTTTAAATTCAAATTGATTTATGTGACTGATAATAGTCAACTAATTACTTAATTTGGGTGAAAAAAGGTGTTCATAATACCCTGATGCATCCTATAATTACGTGTAACGACAACGTTAATTGGTTTGTTTGATCCCATTTATGTCAAACTAACAATTAGATATACAATTAAATAAGAGTGACGAAACCACAACCTCTTTTGTACATAAAACTCATGGTGACGAACCGGGAGGTCGACGAAAACACTACCACCCTTATTGTTACCAACCTGATAAATGTAAGGACACTTTCTGTCATTACAAATTTGTGAAATCAATGGTAGAAAGGTTGCTGCAAACTTTTTCAGAGTAGTTCTAACTTTTTGTTTGAAGTTTTATTTTGATCAGCGTCAAATGAACGCTTTGATGCTCATTCCCTTTTTTAAGGAACGGTCTATTCTGCGGGCCTCTACGGTTCCTATTAAAAAGTTCTAAAATGCTGTTATGAATTTTTTTTTTTTTTTTTTAGTTTAAATGGAAAGTCTAGTATTTCAAACAAACAACATATACTTAATACTAACAATAATGAAGAAAATTTAACTTTTAAAGATTTGATAATTTTTCCACTTTCAGAATGCGATTTCCCAGGGCGAAATGGAGATATAATTCATTTATTACAAATGTTATTTTTGTGTTCTTACTAAATCTAACACACTTTTAAGCAAAATTTCAGAAAGTGTCTTATTGTTATAAGATTAAGTAGGAACATTTTAATAAAAAAAATCATTTGAGATAAATGAATAATAAAATACTCTTATGAAACTAAACAAATAGGTCAGCTGTTTCTGGAAAACAAATGAATATCATTGGATAATCATTTTGATCAATATTTTTTTTCTTGTTTTAAGCAACAAAGCGAGTCTTCGTGTGTGGTAGATAGTTAGCTCAATCTCTAGTTACGTCATACCCAAGTCATGAAAATAGCAGTTATAACTCTTGCATGACACTCAACATTAATAAGGTAGTGTAAATAAGGTAGTGTAAATATAAAGAGTAGCTTTCAGAAAATGGTGTTTAGGTGTTACACTATATAGATTAAACAACAAGCTTGTTAGCGCATACTGCATTTATTCAACATCAGCATCTCAGGACGGCTAGATGGAAATGCATGCATGTTAAACTTTAAATGTCAACTATATTACGAATGACTCGGCTATCAAATACTGTTACAAATGGTAAGAACTTGTCGTCCGATATCAGTTTCATCGCAAATCAAACAAGAAATACTATTCTTGCATACCAGATCGGGTTATATGCAGAAAATCTCATCTTACATCCCCATGTTATCATGACTCTCGTGAATTACTTGAACGTTAGAAACATTGTGACGTCACTTCCCGAAACAAAGTATCTGAACATCGTTTGTTTTTATATCACAACGCACTATTTCGATAATTTTGCATTTAGAAATCAATTTTAAAGTGCAAGACTGTATACAAGAAAAAAAAAATTCAGCAAGAACATATAGGGATGGTAGTCGTTAGAAAAGTTTATGAAATGAAAGTCCATAGTTTATCACAATGTGAGACGCATGAAATATTTGAATTTTTATACAGTGACATGAAACAAAAATGTAGTAAAGTCAAGTTTCACTTGTTTCACTTTTATAAAATGTCTGCTTACATGTACTTGTACGCTCCATCGCCGTGTTTAACTGTATAAACTTGCTTTGGTGAGTGACATGAAAGCAAGAAGACATTTGCTTGGTACTTCACATATTTTAATTAATATTTAGTCATACTCTAGTCTGTCAAGAAACGAAAATTACCTTTTAGGAAAATGACAAAAATAAACTGCCGAAACTAGTTGCACAGGCAATGTTCCACTTGTATTCAAACGGTTATCAAAACAAAGACTTGGCTTATCAGCTTTGCTTGATAATGGATGGTCTACATCTTACAGAAAAACTTCCATTGCTCAATGATGAAGAAAGTGCATTTTTAAAACTACCCATTGACCTAATACGGTCACCGTAATGATCCAGACACCTTGGTAACTACGATCTTACAAAGTGATAAAATGTATGTTCGTTGAAAGGTCATTGCACATGTATGGGAAATGAACGACCATATTATACAAAAGGACTTTAAATACAGTTATCGAAAAGCTATTATGGACAAAGGCTTCATTATCACACACACATTAAAGGGACATACCCTATTACTGATGTCGAACTAAATAACCTCCAAAATAAAAATAAGCATTATAACTTAACCTAAAGTTTCAGCTATGCATTCCAGTCATTCTCGAAAAAATCAGCAGTTTGAAATATACTGAAGTACCGTAAACCATTCAATAATCTATGTAGAGTTGTTGTTGTACAATAAATAGGTTGATGCGATTTACTACAGAAGGCCTCATAAATTGTGTTAAAATGAAGCATTTTTCGCCATAATACGTTCATTGAACACATAATCTAAGTTTCGAGAATATAATCAGCTAGATGTAGGGTACGTCCCTTTAATAAAGTTATAACAACATAGATAAACTCAAAGTCAAAGTGGAAAACAGGTAGGAAATCCTGCAAATGAACCGTCCATGGATGTTAACTCTGACTCTTCTTTTATTCTATTGCAATTTCTATTCTTCTTTCTTCTATTGCACCAGAACCTACCTGTGTAAAATGGTATCATTTTTAGGCTCATGAACACTTAGAAGAAGTTGGCCAAGCGTCTAGTGACCAAGATAATAGGTGAAAATTGAAAAAGTGCTAACAAGACAAATTTAGTGCGGTAAAGATGAGTCAGCATTGATTGTGTTGGCACTTTTGTTACTTACAAATTGTTTAAGTCCTAGAACCATTTTGCTTTATTTTCAGATTCACTAGATAATTGGGAAGACAGTGAGACCGAACTGGTCATAAATTCGGATACGCTATTTCACGGACATCAGCCATGGACTGAAAATTCGTATTTTCCTACATCAGTCACCAAGATATCGTGGGTGGCGTGACTGTTTTACAAAGAACTTTCAAAAATATAAAGTATAAGTAATGTATATCCGATAACCACATTGACAATTTCAGTATTTCTTATTTGTAAATTTGACATTCATGATGAAGCTTGCCAATGCAAAAAATTACTAGAATAATAACAGCAATAATCCAATGTGTAACCTGGCATTTTATCCTTTTGAGATAAGCACAAGAACTGACTGACTGACTGGATTAAATGTATACATTGTCCATGCTTTTCATAATATTCTAGAATTTTTTGTACCAATTTGCTGCCTTTTTGTGAATATCTAAAAAGATTTGCTCTGATAAAGCCATGTGGTTACTCCTTTGCGTAGAGAATTTAAACTGGCTTAAGGTTTGCTTTGTTTATGAATATCTTCCCATTAGAATGAATTACTTCATTAGTATGATAATTTGTTCCAACACCTAAAATTGTCCTTTTATAGCTTGTTTCACCTTTACGGCTGCCTCCCATAGCGGACGTAGAAGACATAATCTTAAAAATGACTGTTTGGCTCTTGTCTGGTAGTTTGAATTTATTCTGTGGATTCCATAGGGATTAGAAAATTAAGTGGTCGTCTCAATGTGCTGCCTGTTGATAGACAAACTTCTGCAGATCTCACTTTGTCGTTGTTGCTTTGCAGTATTTCTATTATTTAACCCTTTCTCCAACAACATCTTGGTAGATTTTCCTTGAGAGTAACAACATCACCAATGTTTGGTATTAATGAACATTCAATTTTTTTTTTACTTTTAAAAGAGGAGCTTTACTCTGTTCCCTCAGACTGAGTAAATACTCATCTTGCCATATGCGCCAAAAGGTCTTTAAAAAATTTTGCCATTTGAACCACAATTTCAGTAACCAATCTGCAGAGCTAGCTAAGCTATCGGTTTGGAATCCGGATCACTATTGTCTGCCTCCGTATTTTGAATGCTTATCCAAGAGTTGAGTGTTAGGAAATGATTTTGTGTTAAATATGTCAATGACAAGTTATGTCGTCGCCAACATACACTAATGAATGTGAATTTACTACAAATTCCTCTTCTTTTAACGCTATTTGCATTTGAATACATCAAATACATGAAAATTATAACATTTGTGACCTTCATGACAAAAGGTCCATGGATAGTTGGTATCAATTTTCAAGTTCAAAATTGTCTCCTTGATGCACAAATGAATGAAAAAAGTGTACTTGTAAAATGTAAAAGTTATGATTTTGTTTTTAGATATTTTTTGACAGATATCATCTTGAATTTGCTTCTTGTGTCTTACAGGTTTGGTTTGGGAGACCCTATTTCATTGTGAATGAAGAAGTGAACCATGGATTCTGAGACTGATGTTACTCATGCTGATGGTAATTAATTAATGCATTTTTGTTGGTTTTGTTGAAAGGAATGACTGTATGAATATGATTCTATTTTATTCAAAAGATTTTAGGTTGGAATTTTGAACGTAACATTACTCGCTAAGCATTTTTCGAACTGTCAGATTTGAATTATGGCTTCTTTGTCAAAGAAACATAACACGTTGGACAGCTATTCCATTCAGGGTAAAAGTCTTGAGATCCAAACAGAATTTTTGTGTTTGATATATATTATATAAGGGTCAAAATCAAAACTTGATGATACAAATATTTTATTGTTCTCCCATTTCAGATGAAACTGAATTCCCAGGTTCACGAACAGTTTCAAGAATAATTGATTCCATGAAAAGGTGAAGTAACAATGTTACATTTCATTCAGTTGCTATATTTGATTTTTACCTGATTTTAAGTTTATCATTATACAACTAGATGCAAAGTATAATGGGGACTATATTTGAGTCACACTTGTCCATCATACATACATTTGCAGACAAGATTTGTCTGGTCTATTACTTGGCAACCACTGATTGGACTCACTTGTGCTTAGCACCAAGCCTACTTGTGAATATTCTTCTCTTATTCAACTCAGATGATTTTCATGTCCCAGACGGTGGGCATAAAGTTGTCTGTCTATGAGTGTGTCCAGCCCTCCTTTTGCCTTTTTAATGTCTAGGCTATAATTTTGTCATACATGAAGGGATTTTCATAATGATATGGCACAAAAGTCTAGCTTATGAAGACTGATGATTTTTCATTGAGTTATTGGCCTTTGAGTTTTTCATACAATATATATATTGCACATAGAGATGTTTGTCAGTGCTATTTTTCAGTTACGGCTCGCCAGAATATAATGAAATTTCACAGGTATCATAAGTCCCAAGCTTAGTTGTTCAAATTGTCAGCATATTACACCAGGATAAATTAGCGCCCTTATTATTTATACATATAGTAGTATAGTGTACATTTATATCATTTTTTGGGCATACTTTTCTCAGCGAACACTGACTGAATATCATTTGAATTACCAAGTGTAGTTGAGCATATCGCTGGCATGTTGTGCTGGCATAATTTTTTGGCTGGAAAAAACTTGTAAACATGATAGATGCCACATTGTGCATTCAGTCGTCATGAAAACATTTTAGAATATTTTTCTTGATGAGCATGTTATTCAGGTCAGCAATATAGGGCCATCATGACCCTCCTGTTTTTAATTTCAGACCATTTCAACATTTTTGGAGCTCAGACCTGGAACCTCCGGTTTGGGATGAAGCAGACGAGTATGACTGCACCCATCCATGTAGGGGAACGATGATTATTTTCAATAATGAACATTTTAAAGGCCACTCTCCACGGCCTGGTTCCAGTGTGGATGCTGAAAATCTGTACAAAACTTTCACAATGCTGGGTTTCAATGTTCAGACTTACCATAATCAAACAAGAGATCAAATGATAAATATTCTTAAAAAAGGTTTGTACAGTTCCTTTTGTTTTGACAACATTTCAGAATGATTTTAGAACTGTTCAATAACTATAACCGAAATGAATGAAGTAATACATCAGGTTTGACTATGAGTGATCCTTGCTTACTTCCAAGAAATCAGATCAAGATGTGCAGTGTTCCTTTTTTTGAAAATAAGAGGTCCTATCCAAGTTGAAGAATGGGCAAGCTATTTTTAAAACCATATCAGTTTAAGCAAAAAATGTCTCAAATATTCTGGATATATCTTTAACCAGATTATAATTATTATTTGCACTACTTATAAATCAAAAACTGTTTATGTCAGATTGTTAGCACTACTGGACCAAGTCCATCAGAGCTTATGCAATGGTGGTTTGGTCATCGTCAATCTGTCCGTCTGTCTTATCTGTCCGATAATTGCAAAACCTTGATAAAACTCTACAGGACACATTTTTCTATTGTAACAATTAAAATTTGAACATATAAATACCGTGATAACCTCTCGATCTACCTCCCAACTTTTGATGGAAGTGAAATACTCGGTGACAGTTTCACACTCTTGTTAGTAGTATAAGGACTATTTACAGTTTCAGATTATTTCAGTAGTTTCTCTGCAGTGGTTGAACAGCCAGACTGTCGGCTATTTTAGATAATGGTTACAATTATGATCATTGTGGTGTCAAAGCAAAGAAGAGATATATATGTGAAGGGAAGTACAAAATGTATACCTTTTACAGAACAGCTCAAAAAGGCTCTTCCGACAAGCTTACGGTATTTGCTTTATTAAAACTAATATTTTTCAGCTTCCAAAAGTGATCACAGCAACTCTGATAGTTTCGTTTGTGCCATTCTCTCACATGGTGATGAAGTGCATGTCGTAGATAGCAACAATCCTGGTCGTCATGAGAGAGAGGATGTAGTCTACGCCACTGATCAAATAGTTCTCACTAGAGAACTGGTCGGCTTGTTCACAGACAAGAAATGTAAAACACTTGCTGGAAAACCTAAACTTTTCTTTATGCAGGTATAGAGTATAAAATACAAAAATACTACATATTGATATTAAATTTCTAAAGAAATCAGTCAATTTTAAAAAATAAACTGCTTTCTTGTATACTGCAGTTTAAAAGTTTGAGAATTTTATTGGGTTGTTTGAAAATCTGATTCTAGAAAAGTCAAACATGATGCCAATGGCAGCCATATATGATGAGTTGTAAAAAAACTCTGCAGACGAACCGTCCACCTCTTGGCCATTACTTAACTGTTGCCTGTTACCTAAATGATTGATGTTCTTTATGAAAAGTTTGCTGCACTCGGAATATATCTGTAACTTGTTTCTGTTGTGTTGATGTGTAGGCATGCCGAGGATCAACCCTAGATTCTGGTGTTGGTTTAAATGTGATGGTAGATGAGGTAGATGCAAGTCCTGCTGAAACAATAGAAGTCACACCTTGTCCATTATACAAGGATTTCATGTTGATGTATGCCACACCTCCAGGTAAGCTGCAGAAGTGTGGTTGTTGATTGTAATAATTTAGACGTCCGGGCTCAGGAAATTTTTAAATCTCAATCAGTCTGGGCCGACCAATTTACGCTGATTCTGCAGATCTTCCTCGCCGTCGCAGGCTCAATGATCACTGCCTATTACCCCTTGGCTAACAGCGACGTGTATTACCACTGGTTTCCTGACACATTCCCTAGTCCCTCTTGGTTAATCACCGCTTATACCCTCTGTATTACTGCTAATTTTCAGACCCCTTCTCTCTGAAGGTACCAGAATAACAGCAGATTTTTCTGTTATTTTTCTGATCCCTCCCCTCTGACAATTTCCCATTTTGTCGATACTCGGTGATTAGCACAGATCCTCTAACCCTGCCTCTGCCACTTATGAAATATATATTTGAAAAAAAAAGTGTTTTTACAGGTAATGTTTTCATCCTGGACATGTTTGTACCAAAGACGTAAAAAATGGTACCGGTAGTTCCCTTGCTTGGCGCTCAGCATTAAAAGGGAAACTGGCTTCTCTTCTCTCATACCCTCACGGCGATGGATACCATCAGGAATGAGGTGTCGAGAGTGATTAATATAAGTTGGATAACTTGTTTCATAATCGACCTGAAATAGATTAGTATAAACATGTTTGTAACACCCACAGACAGTGTTTCAAATATCTATATTAAATAAATTTTGCGTGTCCACTTTGTTTTCAGTGCAATGTATTTTTATTTACTCATGTTTTTTGCTCGTTTGTTTTTACATCTGGTCAAAAAACATTTGAATAACACCTTTTATTTTATACAATATTATAAAAAATACAGCCTTTATTCAACAATCAAATACGGCCTCAATAAATTGTATGTACGTGGAAAATATGAAATAAAGAAATGCTATGTCTGGAAAAAGAGAATTAATCTTGCTGAAGATATGTCTTATTATATTGCAGGTTACTATGCATTCCGTCGTCCTGACACTGGTTCCTGGTTTGTTAAAGCCCTGTGTGAGATCCTGTCACAGCCTAGTGCCAGGAACCGTACGCTCAACCAACTTCTTACATCTGTGATTAAACTGGTGAGCCAAGAGTACCAGTCCAGGTCTGCTAATCTTAGAATCTCGGGAAAGAAACAGACACCCTGTTTCATGTCCATGTTGGTGAAAGATTTATACTTCAGACCTAAGGGTAGTATAACTGCAGTTTGAAAAAAATAAGCGTACCGGTACATTCAAAGGAAATGCGATGTACAGTATGTGATTCTGTACCACTCACCTGATTTTCTTTCACATCAGGCAGTCTATTTCACAGAAATCTGCAGTAAATATATTGGTTGCTCCTATTTCATTTGTTAAAAAAATAATCTGAAGTCTCATTTATTTGTCTCAGACAGTTACATAATAATATGCTGTAAGCTGGGTGATTTTCACTTGACAAAAAGTTTGTTATTTCCAAGCAAACGTAGACTTATCCCTGAATTTCAAATTAATTTTGTTAATGAAGAATTCTCTAATTACAAATCTATGTGAAAGAAATCTAGCACTAACTTTATTATGAATGAACGAAGTGGGGAATTTCCAAAATTAGGAAAAATTGAATCATCACTGATATTATCCTATTTGCAGTGGGTAAAATAAGGTTAAGGTGTCGTACACATTTGTTCAGGAAGATGTTATAAGGATAATGTAGATGGGTATGGAATTATGGATGGCAATGCATTAGTTACCTTCTACCTCAGTTCTACTTTTCAAAAGTTATGGTGTTACGATCGGTGTATTTCCCATAATGCCGCTTTTGTAGTAGAGGAATGTGGTGAAATGGAAGTATAAAATGGGACAAATTTGCTTGAAAAAATAAGGTTTAATAGAATAATAGAAAAAAATGTCTGCAAATTGCATGAATATTTGACTGTAAGAATAAAGGTCTTTATAAAACATTAGGAAAAGACCGTAGACTGGGGCTGAAGAGTTTGTTTGCATGGACTTATTAATGGAATGAGTACACCACTGTTCTGTAACATTCCATATTGCATAGAATGCCCAGTGACAAGTTTGCTTTAGCACTATTTTGCTACCCTGTAAGCTCTTGAAATCCCTATTGCAGTGGGGGATAATGATGTGGGCCCCTGCTAGGCACCATGCAGTTTACATGAATAAGTTGGAAATTTGTTGCAAGGAAAAGGGATTTAATACCCGAGTACTGAATCAACTCTGAAGAAAGTCTTGTTAAAGACTATCTGTGCTGAAAAAAGACATAACAAGATAAAATTTCATTCTTTATGGCATTTTTAAAGCTGCTAAAGTGAAAAATAGATAACATTATTGTTATGTTTTTGAATGAAATGTCCCCATGATGTGACACAACATCTTGTTAGTGTATAGTCAAGCTCAGATTTCACTAGAAGTTTGCTTAATGATTTATTTTTGCTGTCTTTTGTTGTTGTGTAAATTTGAGGGAACAAGTAATACATGTTTTATTTTTTATATTTTAAACATACCTTGTAGCTTTATGTTTACATATGTTTATGACATTAAGAGAAGTTTGACAGTTATTTTTACATATATATATATATATCAAACACAGAGCTTATTTTGTTTCCCTTTATTTTGGGTAATTGCACTCTATTTCGAAAGCTTATTTTACACAAGCACACAGCATTTATTTTCAATTTTACTGCTGCATTTAAACATTGGGAACTTTTGTTTCCCCTTTCACAGAGAAATGTTATTCAAATGTAAAGTGTAAAAACATACATCTGTTAATAAAGTACTGAAGCCCGTTATATTTAACTTAGCCACTTTGTTGTTTGAACTGCATGTATTGTCAATTTTCATTACTTTTAAAGGACTGACAGTGAATGCTAAAACACAATTATGTTTGATTTGGATGTGCCTTGTATAGTTATAACCTTTTGACACATATATGTATATTCATGCAGTTTTTGTGTGTTGTTAGATATGTTTTACGTGCAACACAGTTTTGAATTCAGTAGTTTTTGAAGGACTGATAAACAAAAATACTGCATACTTACTTGAACACTTTTAAATGAATTTTCATGTATATTTTAAATTTTAAAGAAGAAATGTTTACTGAAGCTTTACTTCCTAAATATGTTAGCACATATGTTATATTTACACAGCACTATAGGTGTATGAACATATAATTATGTGCTTTTAAAGAATGCAAACTCTTTTAATCTAGTCATTGAAGTTTTGAAGTGGTCTCTTGTCTAATATCTACAAGAAGGTAGCTAGATTCTATGTCCTTGACCTACAATTTAAGATAAACCTCCTTGTTCTAACATATTTTTTTTTATTTTGTGTTATTTAACAAAATTAAATATTATTTTAGCAGATTGTCACATTTCATAAAATATTTTTTGCAACTGCCATTGACAATGCATTAAAACTTTACACTGCCCTGTGCCATAGATGTTAACAGCAAATTCACAAACCATTTTTATTGAACATACATTGTATTTGATTTACTTTATAAACAAAACAGCATACTTTGTTGGTTTTTTTTTTCATTATAATTATTGCTTTTCATTTTGGGTATATGTAAGATATTCTGCTATAAATTTGTTTATTTTAAAGATTGTTCAAGTTATGCTTAATCAAGAGTGAAATTTCCTGATTTGCGTCCCTTTAAAGTTATAACGCCATTTGTACGGGAGTACGCAAAGAGCGGAAATATTATGTTCAAAGTAAATTTTGATGGTTATGAGTTAAGGGTTTAAATGTTATTACTTTCAAATATGGTGTATAACCCGCAGGCAATTGTAAGATCTGTACTTAGGCAAAAAAAGTGTGTGTTATACGCAAAATGATTACAGTAGTCCAAGATTCATGATGATTTTATGGTAGATCAGTCTTTGCATACTTAAAACCAGTCTATAATTTGTATGAATTATTTAACGCTCAGATTATGTCAAACAAATTTATGCAGAGAATTGCATTTCGGACAGAACATGATAAATCTTTTTACAGTAAAATTGCCAAAAATTTGTTTTCTGGAAGCATAGTGAAATTAAGCACATACAGAAAAATGAAACTTGGTTTGCAGGTGAAGTGAAGATACATTTTACTGGTATTTATGACACATTTGTTTTATAATTATTGTGGAGATAGGCATTTACTTTTACATTAATTTTTAATTATATTAAGATTATAACTCTGTTTTATGTTCAAATCTGTAAAGACGCATTTGAATGTGTATGTGCTTTTGCTTGTGTGTGTGTATGCGTTATTTTATTCTGTTATTGAACAAGAAGTTATATTGGATTCAAATGAATGACAACATCTGATGTCACAGTTTTAGCACATCTAAACCCATTTGTTTATTTTTGTTTTTGTATTTGCAATTTTACCCAAATATGAAAACATCATATTATGTGTTTTCCTATTGACAGTAGTTTATTCCATCAGACAGAACTTGGTACCTGTAGTATCTTCAGGAAAACAAAACAACACATTTCTTCAATATTTATAATGTTGCATTACTATATACTGACTTTTTCAGATAATGCGAAAAAAATTACCGTATTAAATTGAATTATGAAAGCGTTTCTGCCCAAGAGCATAATATTTAAATCTGCATTAGAATCTGTGACACAAACGTTACCATAGGTACACAATATTTTTTTTTTTTATGTTGCTTTCTAGAGAATTTAATGTATCTTCTGCTTTTGGAGAATCGGATATGAAGTGCAATACATTGTCCTTTATTTTAGCCATTCATACTTTTATGTCTTTGATTCATTAGAATCGTGTTTTATTTACCTTATCATCTTGCCAGATTATGTACTCCACAGCAATATGTGTGATCAAAAATATGTCTTAATACATACAATACATGTATTTATTTATTTTAAACATATTTATTATGTGCCCATCTTAATTTTTATAAATTCTAATTTTTACTTCTTGACAATGTCATGTTTGTATCACTTGATAGTTTATTTATCAATATCTCATCAGCAATTTATTCATGAAATGATAGTTAATCGTCTAATAAACAATTATTTGGAGTTCTGATGTGCAGAAATTAACCATGAAGGCTGGGGGCCTGAGCAGATAATAACTGTGCATCAGGTCAACGAAGAATTGTTTATTAGATAGTAACATACTGAAAAGGATGTTATTTTGATTCTAATATGACCAGATATCACAAAAGGTGAATAACTGTAAAGCTTCATTTTCTATGCAGATATTCATTTAACGTCGTGCAGCACAATATGACCTCATATTGACAGCGTATCAGCCCGCCCGTTGTTTATTGCATAATAAAACCTAACTTATACTCTTTATATATATAGACAAAATCTGAGTCATGTTAGAGTAATTGCTTTTCTTAACTCAATTGTGTTCGCCATAAACGCAGCTGTTATTGGCGCTGCCGATGACGGCGGCGGCCTATTATGGAATAGTTTTTCCGGAAGTACATGGTAGGAGCGGTTATTAGAATGCGAAGAAAAATGGTTTTAACTGTATGCTAAAATAATCGAAATAGACATTAAAATATTGATTATACACATTTCCTTCATTAAAACGTAATTATTTAATTGTAATGTTCCTTTTTCATATCTTTTTAGAAAAAAATGAAAACGTAAAACAACTTCTCCCTTATCGGTTTTGCAAAATTATAATATCAGCTTATTTTTTACCACGTGCTTTAAAGTCAGTCTCCGTGGTGTAGTGGGTAAGCTGATGACCGCCTAATTTTACGAGTGCAGTTCAAATCCTGGTCAAACACAATTTTTTAAAATAATTTTTCTTCCGGTTTTTTTTTCAGCTTTAAAACCACCATGATTTTAAATGTTTTCTGTGAATATTCATAAAATTTTTCATTCAAATCAAACTAATAATGATTGCTTATCAAAAAGCTAATTTTAGCTATTTAACGCCACACATGTACAAAACTATTTTCGGCGCCCTTTGATGCTTTGCATCAATGGTATTCTTGTTTTTCATTGAAATTTGTCAGGTTTATTCACACAATACATGTATATCTAATGAGGTTTTCATGTCCAGTCAAGCTAATACTAAGTGATGAGTTTCATTTTGCAATTCACAATAATTTAGATTTACAGGTATACAGATTAATGTATCTTATATGAAAGTCATATTTAAGTTTATGTAACAAAGATTTTATTTTTGATAAAGACATTGATGTTTTACTTGCAGAAAGGTTCAGTCATGTTTCCAATTTATGAAGGATAATGAATTTTCAAATCTAACATTGGATTTATCTCATATTACTTACTCAGGTTGAATATAATAATCTAACACGAGTCATTCAATTTTTGAAATAAACAAAGTAGGAAGTCAAGCATTGTAAATCCTGCAATAAACAAGGTTTTCATGTGGGAACTGTTACGTCCAGTTGTGCCATATGGCGTACCAGTAAATGTCTGTGTAAAGTTCCTGTCTTTTTGTGATATTGAGTCTGACGTGTTATGATCAAAATAACACCTGTTAAGTGTTGTTCATCATAAAATAAACAACAGTTTATAGTTCAGCTGCTTAGTTATAAATCAATTGGACCTTCAGCTTTCCTGATTTATTACTGTGCATCAGAACTCCTAATTATTGTTTATTAGACAATGAACAATGCTAAAACAGATGTTACTCCTTAAATAACAGTTTTGTAACACTGCCTTATCAAATTGTGCTATTAAAAAGCAGTCCTGGAACTCTGCTTCATCTAAGTGTGCTATATCAATCGTATTACACTGTCCAACTATACAATGTTTGTTACACCTGCAATAAATGTCACACCATGCATTTATTTGTTATAAATTATATTGAGTATATTTGTTGGCAAGAAACTTGTTTTATGTGTTGAAAGGACAGTTGAGTATCATGTTTGAAAGTGTTTGTTAACACACAAAAATGGTAGATGAAATGTTATATGAAATTACCAGATACAGTAAGATAGTGCCTGGAAGTTTTACTTGTAACAATATACAGTACATTATTTGACTATTAATTCATTAGTCGTAGGTATTGGCAAAGCAGCTAATTTTGCAAGTAACATTTATACACTGTTGTGTTAGTATGGTTTTTCACATATACAGTCAAACTTGTGAACAAAGACCACTGTTGGAAAGCTAAAATGTGGTCTTTGTTTGCAGGTGGTCTTTATTTACAGTTGTTTTACTATTGATGCATAGTGTACAGAGATTGCCTGGCTGGTCTTTATTCAAAGGGTGGTCACTATTCAGGTGTGGTTTTAAACACAGGTTTGACTGTACATGTAATTAAGCCTACTGTGCAGAATCAAATATCATGACTTTCATTTAAAGCAACAGTCTTGCCATATTTATTTCTCTTTTTTTTTCAATTAACTTTGGTGTCATAGTCGATTTATTTACAGATTGAATTTTCTTTTATGCGTCTGCCGTGTATTGCATCTCTTCAAAGGAGATGATTCTTTGTTCAAAAGATATTTTTGTAATTGCTTCTAATGCAGTATACACATGAACCTCCTGCAGAACCACAGATATAACACCCTTGTTATTGATGTATTTACAGCTGAGCAAACATATGCACAAATAAATACTGTTCAAAATGTAAACTTCATGCTGTTGTTCATTCAGAAGCCAATGCTAGTTGATTTGGTACCACTACTCCATTGATAGGTATGTCATTTAGTCTGATTTGGTACCACTATTCCACTGATAGCTATGTCATTTAGTCTGATTTGGTACCACTATTCACTGATAGCTATGCCATTTAATCTGATTTGGTACCACTATTCACTGATAGCTATGCCATTTAGTCTGATTTGGTACCACTATTCCACTGATAGCTATGCCATTTAGTCTGATTTGGTACCATTACTCCAGTGATAGCTATGCCATTTAGTCTGATTTGGTACCACTATTCCAGTGATAGCTATGCCATTAAGTCTGATTTGGTACCACTACTCCTTGATTTGATTTGATGAGAATTTTATCAAGGTCCGTCCAAAAGAGCACTTATGTTAGCTTAATATTTGGATGAGACCCCGGCATGTCTCCCGTCATGCCTAAAAAATAAAATTTTGAAGCCAGAAATAGGAGAAATTTACCTGACTGCAATTTCCAGCCAGTATAGCCAAAGGTTGTATTTGATTGGTTACCAAATAGTAGGCCAATCACGGCGACCAATGAGATCTAAGTGTGATGGACCTAGTTGATTAGAACTCTATTTTACCAATGGGTTTTAAAGGTGTTCTCAATATGACACATGAAGATCTATACTCAGTAGTTGAGTTGATAATTAGTTTGAGTAATTGTCATCCGTAGTTAATTGAGTAATAATTAAGTAGAGTAATTCTGATAATAATAGAGGAAACGCCAATTAAAGTACGTCCGTAATTGTTCGTCACCTTCTGGCCACATGTCATATATAATGTAGCACGTTCAGTGAGAGTGTAGCATCAGTTTTTCAAAACAACGGTAAAACAACATAAATTGTAAGGTAAGGTTAAACATTCAACTTTTAAGCTTTAACATTAACAGAGTGAAAATAAATAGTCACTTTGAAGATTAACAATAACGAAATAAAAACAGTAGACACAGATATTTTGTAATGAATAAACGTAATTTTGTCACTTGACATGTAGAAGATAATATTTATCACATAAAATGTTAACACTTGTATTACGAAATTCACTATAATTTGGAAATGTTCAAATGTTCCTTTTTATTTTAGAAATACCTTATTACAATGAAAACAAAAGTGTCAGTTCTCTCGATCAAAGTGTAGCTATGACCGCCAGGTATGAATTAGAAACTACAGCATTAATGGTAAATACAGAAAACACAAAATTTGCAACTTTATCATCAGAAGAGCTGGAAAAATGTAGTGACCCAGTACAAAAACACTGCGAAATTCGTTCACCTATGTATCAAATATCTCCATCTCAAAGATGTTCAGTGGCATTATTTACCAAAAATAGAGCAAAAACTTCAAGATTCTGGAACACAATTGTTAAACCAAATACGATATTGCCTTTTGCTGAATATCTCTACAAAGGTCACTGGGTAATTACGACAAACATCCATTTGAGATTCGTGATTGTTTGTTAATATGATAATTCAAGACAGAAATCTGAAAAAATAGTCAATCCCCCCATGGGTTTCGTCAAACTTGACATGAATTGTAGAGCGTATAACGAACATCTTGCCCTTAATGCTTGGTTTTCAAAATCAACGAATAAGTCAATCGAAACTCAAAATGACTTTTCATCTTTCCCGAATATCACACAGGTTAAAATATGGATCCCCTTTCATGAAACATTTGGGAAAAATTTCAAAATTACGATACCAAAAACATTACAACATGTTAAAGAAATCCCAATGAAAGACCTTATAGGCAAAATTGATTACTTAGAAATATTCCACTCGATGATGTCAAGTCTGGCTGGCCCTTCTGGTATTATCTGCTCATTGCCCTTGCAGTCCTGAGTATACTCGGTGTAATCATTTTTTATATAAAATTTAAATACTGTCCTTTCAAACACCGGAAAATCAATTATAGCAAACAAAATGGGAATGACGGTCCACCCACCTATTACGATCGAATAAAAATGACGGATCTCGGAGACAATGCAACCGAGCACGTTCCAGCTCATCGCACAGAACATCCATCGACCAATCAGAACACAGACAACATGGCAACCGCCTCCAGCTCTCTCATCAGAATTTTGTATCCGAAACTTCCGTCGGATATAATCTAAACATCCGGCAGATCAAACAGATAAAATCTATATCTACACAACAAAAATGACAATTGTCAACATTTGTTCCGGGTTGACGCAATACACGAAATCAGCCGAAAATTCAAAAGACATACCAACAAGGAAATGCAAAATAAAATACCATGGTTTTAATACATATAAAAACCTGCCGAATTTGGACCTTTTTACATACGCTCATTATTTGCCAATTACTATCTTCTAACTTCTTCAACAACAACAACAAATCTACATAAAAATGGATTCACGCAGTGTTTTCAAGTTGTTTTTCAATTTTATGGTCAATTATTTATCGAACCATGTGCGGGACATAATAAGAAAAAAACAGTTGCCGGGATATTTGTGGAACAGATTCTACACATCGGTGCCACCTGATTCTACAGGACGAACATGTCCATACCTATTTCATGGATGCCTACGCGACGCAAATAAACCGACTACTCCACGATAATCTGGGAATGCATTTTCTAATAATGCGCATATACAAAATTATCGTCCAGAAATCTCTTAAGGGGCGACCTTCAGTTTTGTGCAAGGACGGTACATCGAACGAGCAACCCCACGACCGCTGAATTCCTTTTGCGGACACACCATTTCGGAAGGGCCGTCCGAGACACCATTATGAGAAGGGCACACCCTAGCTGGACGAACGGCTTCCCAGAGCAGTACAGGCAGGAGCCGGATTGGGTTTAATAATCGGGTTTATTTATAGGCATCTGTTTTATTTTTATTGGTAGTTGGTTTCATTTGTAAATAATTAGTGAATTAAATGTCAGCCTTAATAAGTAATTATGTATGTCAGGTATTGGTTGTTTCATATTGGTTGCTTAATTATGTCAAGTATTGGTTGTTTTATATTGATTGCTTAAAATTATGTTTACTTCCTATTTTGTTGGGTAACGGGATTTTGGTTTTAACAAATGATGTTGATACGGTTTTTCTTTAACAAATGATGTTAAAACGTTTTGTTAACAAGTTTTGTTAATGGTTCTTGGTTACGGGTTTAACTTGTTGGTTAGTTTCTTTATATCATATGTTCTCATGCTAGTTTACATTTCACTTATAAGTTTAGTTAAAGATACACAAAAAGAAATTACAACCAATAAACTGTGTTTGAACTTTGAATAGTGCTTTACTCGTCATTTCCTCCGTATAACGTTACAACGTGCTTTTTGGTGCCGTGACCAGGATGAATTCTGGGTCAACACCACTATACGATTCGACTACGCCAAGGAAAGAAGGTTAGTGAACTGTTTACTCTATTTTGTTTGCTTATTAATGACTTAAAATGGCAGACGGTGAAATTCAACGAGTTTTTCAAGATTTGGCTACGCAATTAAGAAATGTTTCCACCGCAGTAGGTACTCAGGGAGTAGGGCAAGTTGTACCAAAATTTGACGGGAATGCTAAAGAATATAAATGTTGGGTTAAATCCATAGAAAAATATGCTCTTTTGACTGGGTTAGATGACGAACGTAAGAAAATGATATGTTACCAAACGGCTACAGGACCTGTGTCAGACTTTATATATAGGTATATGAACGAAAATCAGCAGTGTACTTGGGCTGCTCTAAAAGGTGCTCTCTACTCCAGTGACAGCTATGCCATTTATTCTGATTTGGTACCACTATTCCAGTAATAGCTATGTCATTTAGTCTGATTTGGTACCACTACTCCAGTGATAGCTATGTCATTTAGTCTGATTTGGTAACACTATTCCAGTGATAGCTATGCCATTTAGTCTGATTTGGTACCACTATTCACTGATAGCTATGCCATCTAGTCTGATTTGGTACCACTATTCACTGATAGATATGCCATTTAGTCTGATCTGGTACCACTATTCCAGTGATAGCTATGCCATTTAGTCTGAATTGGTACCATTATTCCACTGATAGCCAATCATCAGTCTTTTCAAACAGTTCAAATAATTATCCCTGAAGTTCTTTGATAGCATGTCAACATAATGTTTTTTATCACATCTATCTCTGTGTTGAGGTGAGCTTTGAGCTTTGATAGAAAAGTTTTCTTCTATAGAAACATAGAAAGATTCTTCCAGGTATTGAAAATAGCCGTGTTTATAGGGACACTCTGTCTCAACAGACTTTGTAATTCTAAATCTGTGGCCAAGTGTCACCAAGCTCAATATTCATGCATGACTAAACCCTGTATTATTGAGCTATAGGTAACCACTTAGATATTATTATTTTTGTAAACGGTTTTGGATTTGTGATGGTCTTCGTGTTTTCATTTATCTCTTGGTGTTGATACAGTACAAATTAAAATCCTGGAGAGCGCGACCTTGGCATCATCTCCGTGTGCTCAACTTTTTTTGCCATATTACTGTAAAATCTTTCAGTGCATGACAGTATAACGTAATGGCTAGATCAGCTTTATTTTGGCTTTTTATTTTTACTAATTTCGTTTTCAAATTTGTATGCAAATCATTTTATTGATAACTTTAATTTGTAAATTAATTTCGAAATATTGGGAGAAAATTATGTACCCATAAAGCTGTCAAAACTTTATTAGCCAAAGGGTCTAAATCATGAATAAACGTTACCTGGTCAACCAGGATATTTCGGCCCTGTCAAAACATTATTACACGATCCAGGAAACACTGGCGAAAATACAGGTAATTCTGAACAGTCTGTAGGACTTTCACTTTGCTATATAAACTGTGTTAATTTTGTCATGGGGGCAGTTAGAAGTTAGGTTAGAATCTGCGTTCATGACAAAATGTCTATGTGAAAACTTGTATGTTCGTTACTACCAATAAACTGTGTTTGAACTTTGAATAGTGCTTTACTAGTCATTTCCTCCGTATAACGTTACAACGTGCTTTTTTGGTGGACTCCTACATTCATTTTTGTAATGTCCTAATATGCCGCAGTTATAGCATGTAATTTTTCTTTTCCAATCGTTATTATGTGAGTTCATCCGTGCACTGTTTTCTAAAGTTACCGCGTGAATATGTGCTTGACGTGTTCTGCACTCCCTGACATTATGACCTAGCCTTTGACAGTATTGACATTGCCTTTTAGGCCTTACATGATCTACTTCCATAGGTTCATGTCTACTTCTATTTTGAGGTATACGTGAGTCATTTTGATAGCTGTTTGATTGGCCGAACCTTAAATTGAACCTAGTTCTCAAATTTTGTTCTTGTGTAGCTGAAGTTACAGCAGCTTGTAAGGTAACATGATTATCCCTAATAACTTTCATTTTTAAGAAATTCTCTGACAACCCATCGACAAAGTAACCAATTAATTGCCTTTCAATGACTGCTAAATTTGCAGCTTGATTTTGACCTTGATTATGACCTTCAAAAGCATCCTCAGCTAAAGTTAACAGTCTCTCTACATAAGCGTGCACATTTTCGCAAAGTTTTTGTTTTACATTTCTTAGCAAATATGAAGCATGTTGTGGATCATGAACTTCTGAAAACCTAGTTGAGAGAGCACCTTTTAGAGCAGCCCAAGTACACTGCTGATTTTCGTTCATATACCTATATATAAAGCCTGTAGCCGTTTGGTAACATATCATTTTCTTACGTTCGTCATCTAACCCAGTCAAAAGAGCATATTTTTCTATGGATTTAACCCAACATTTATATTCTTTAGTATTCCCGTCAAATTTTGGTACAACTTGCCCTACTCCCTGAGTACCCACTGCGGTGGAAACATTTCTTAAATGCGTAGCCAAATCTTGAAAAACTCGTTGAATTTCACCGTCTGCCATTTTAATTCATTAATAAGCAAACAAAATAGAGTAAACAGTTCACTAACCTTCTTTCCTTGGCGTAGTCGAATCGTATAGTGGTGTTGACCCAGAATTCATCCTGGTCACGGCACCAAAAAGCACGTTGTAACGTTATACGGAGGAAATGACTAGTAAAGCACTATTCAAAGTTCAAACACAGTTTATTGGTTGTAATTTCTTTTTGTGTATCTTTAACTAAACTTATAAGTGAAATGTAAACTAGCATGAGAACATATGATATAAAGAAACTAACCAACAAGTTAAACCCGTAACCAAGAACCATTAACAAAACTTGTTAACAAAACGTTTTAACATCATTTGTTAAAGAAAAACCGTATCAACATCATTTGTTAAAACCAAAATCCCGTTACCCAACAAAATAGGAAGTAAACATAATTATAAGCAATCAATATAAAACAACCAATACATGACATAATTAAGCAACCAATATGAAACAACCAATACCTGACATACATAATTACTTATTAAGGCTGACATTTAATTCACTAATTATTTACAAATGAAACCAACTACCAGTAAAAATAAAACAGATGCCTATAAATAAACCCGATTATTAAACCCAATCCGGCTCCTGCCTGTACTGCTCTGGGAAGCCGTTCGTCCAGCTAGGGTGTGCCCTTTTCATAATGGTGTCTCGGACGGCCCTTCCGAAATGGTGTGTCCGCAAAAGGAATTCAGCGGTCGTGGGGTTGCTCGTTCGATGTACCGTCCTTGCACAAAACTGAAGGTCGCCCCTTAAGAGATTTCTGGACGATAATTTTGTATATGCGCATTATTAGATTATCGGAGTAGTCGGTTTATTTGCGTCGCGTAGGCATCCATGAAATAGGTATGGTCATGTTCGTCCTGTAGAATCAGGTGGCACCGATGTGTAGAATCTGTTCCACAAATATCCCGGCAACTGTTTTTTATTATGTCCCGCACTTGTTTCGATAAATAATTGACCATAAAATTGAAAAACAACTTGAAAACACTGCGTGAATCCATTTTTATGTAGATTTGTTGTTGTTGTTGAAGAAGTTAGAAGATAGTAATTGGCAAATAATGAGCGTATGATTTTATCTGTTTGATCTGCCGGATGTTTAGATTATATCCGATGGTATATTATGGTTTTATGTTGGTACGGTTTCCCATATGACCAACGCCCCCAGAAGAGTTTAGTTATTTTAGTTTTGGGCATATTCCTTGTTACAGGAATGTCTTTCGAATTCCGGACACCCCTGGTTCTTTATCATGCCGGTTTTACCGTACAGGGACCTCGGTATTAAAGTGTATCCGACAGATTGTCAGTAATTTTAGTTGGTCCTGGGAATGAACCACAACCGAGATTTTAAGTCTCGTTTGCTCTGCCTGTTGAGCTATCCGGGCTGACATTTTATATCCGACGGAAGTTTCGGATACAAAACTCTGATGAGAGAGCTGGAGGCGGTTGCCATAATGTCTGTGTTCTGATTGGTCGATGGATGTTCTGTGCGATGAGCTGGAACGTGCTCGGTTGCATTGTCTCCGAGATCCGTCATTTTTATTCGATCGTAATAGGTGGGTGGACCGTCATTCCCATTTTGTTTGCTATAATTGGTTTTCCTGTGTTTGAAAGGACAGTATTTAAATTTTATATAAAAAATGATTACACCGAGTATACTCAGGACTGCAAGGGCAATGAGCAGATAATACCAGAAGGGCCAGCCAGACTTGACATCATCGAGTGGAATATTTCGTAAGTAATCAATTTTGCCTATAAGGTCTTTCATTGGGATTTCTTTAACATGTCGTAATGTTTTTGGTATCGTAATTTTGAAATTTTTCCCAAATGTTTCATGAAAGGGGGTCCATATTTTAACCTGTGTGATATTCGGGAAAGATGAAAGGTCATTTTGAGTTTCGATTGACTTATTCGTTGATTTTAAAAACCAAGCATTAAGGGCAAGATGTTCGTTATACGCTCTACAATTCATGTCAAGTTTGACGAAACCCATGGGGGGATTGACTATTTTTTCAGATTTCTGTCTTGAATTATCGTAACAAACAATCACGAATCTCAAATGGATGTTTGTCGTAATTACCCAGTGACCTTTGTAGAGATATTCAGCAAAAGGCAATATCGTATTTGGTTTAACAATTGTGTTACAGAATCTTGAAGTTTTTGCTCTATTTTTGGTAAATAATGCCACTGAACATCTTTGAGATGGAGATATTTGATACATAGGTGAACGAATTTCGCAGTAATTTTGTACTGGGTCACTACATTTTTCCAGCTCTTCTGATGATAAAGTTGCAAATTTTGTGTTTTCTGTATTTACCATTAATGCTGTAGTTTCTAATTCATACCTGGCGGTCATAGCTACACTTTGATCGAGAGAACTGACACTTTTGTTTTCATTGTAATAAGGTATTTCTAAAATAAAAGGAACATTTGAACATTTCCAAATTATAGTGAATTTCGTAATACAAGTGTTAACATTTTATGTGATAAATATTATCTTCTACATGTCAAGTGACAAAATTACGTTTATTCATTACAAAATATCTGTGTCTACTGTTTTTATTTCTGTTATTGTTAATCTTCAAAGTGACTATTTATTTTCACTCTGTTAATGTTAAAGCTTAAAAGTTGAATGTTTAACCTTACCTTACAATTTATGTTGTTTTACCGTTGTTTTGAAAAACTGATGCTTCACACTCACTGAACGTGCTACATTATATATCACATGTGGCCAGAAGGTGATAAATAATTACGGATGTACTTTAATTGGCGTTTCCTCTATTATTATCAGAATTACTCTACTTAATTATTACTCAATTAACTACGGATGACAATTACTCAAACTAATTATCAACTCAACTACTGAGTATAGATCTTCAGGTGTCATATTGAGAACACCTTTAAAACCCATTGGTAAAATAGAGTTCTAATCAAAACTAGTCCATTTAACTTTGTTTTCATTAGTTTTTTAAAAGAAATGATTGGCCTATTTATAACGCAATGGCTAGATACAGCTTTATTTTGGCTTTTATTTACTATCTCGTTTCAAATTGCTGTATGCAAATCATTTCCTATTGATAACTTTAATTTGTATTTTAAATAGAGCATAATGTTGGAGTCGTGTAAGATCTCGTTCAAATATTAAGGGGCTAACATAAGTGATATTTTTACGAGTGCGCACCTTGAGTAAAATATACTTTGGTCTTCACGAGTCAAATTAACGCGAAGTTACACCTAATCAACAACGTTATTATGGTTAAAACTCTATTTTTATTGAGTTTGTTTCTATAAAACAGAAAATCGAGGGTATATAACGTCAGTCCGATAATATAGAACAAATGACGTCATTTAAACGACGTCATCGCTTTATTCTGGCTGTATTTAGCTTTTTACTAATTTCGTTTTCAAATTTGTATGCAAATCATTGATTGATAACTTTAATTTATAAATTAATTTGGAAATCCACTGTTTGGAGACAGTGTATGTACCCATTAATTTACTGTCAAAACTTTATAACCCACAGGCAAATCATAAATAAACTGTACTGGTCAACTTGGATATTTGGGCCCTGTTAAAACATTAGGTTACACGATCCAGGAAACACTGACGAAAATATATATCTGAACACTCTGTAGGACTTTCGTTACAACCAATAAACTGTGTTTGAACTTTGAATAGTGCTTTACTAGTCATTTCCTCCGTATAACGTTACAACAGACTTTCCATGTATACAGGATTCCATGAACTTTAAACTCCCAAAAGTGTGGCCTTTAACTTCAAGCTATGAATGCAGGACTTGCATATGACACATCAATATGCTGAACATTTGTGCCAAGTTTTTTTAAAAATTCTTCAATGCATGACCGAGTAACAGCTCTGACACATAGATGAGCATACATACAGGATTCAATGAACTTTTAACTTGCTTGTGTGACCTTGACCTTTTAAGTAGGGATGCAGGACTTGCATTTGACACGTCTTTATGTGCTGAGCATTTGTGCAAAGTTCTTTTGAAATCCTTCAGTGTATCAGAGTTGCCGTCCAGACATGATTTTGTGCATATATGCCAGGTCCGTTACTTTTAAAGTTTAAACTCTGAGCATAGCTATGACATTTGAGGTAGGGACTTGGTCTTTCATGTGGTATGTCCTCTTCATGTGCCACATTATTTTACAATTACACCATGCATGCCAAGTCACGACAAAGCAGATGGAATGACCTTTAAACTCCTAGTTTGACATCAACAGTTGAGGTAGGGGCTTCGGTCTTTCACTGGACACATCGTCTTCATACCCTGAACAATTGTCCTAGGTATATTAGGTAGCTGACACGAAAAAAATATTTAAACAAAAGGAATGAAACCGGTCAGGGGTTATGTTAATATGCCAGCCTTAGGGGGCACAGACGGTGTATTTTAAGAGCAAAGTCATCAAAAGGGACAATTTCAAAATGTTCAGTACATCTTGGAGCAACCTTGGATGCCATAAACTGTTTGATGCTCTCTTTAACTCTCCATTTAGTATGAAGTACATTGTACATGTAACTAAAAGACAAAAGGAAGACAAAGAGCTTTTACTTGCTGTTTATTTGCAAGTTTCAGTATTACATAAATTAAAATAATAAGACAAACACATCAAAGAAATAAACATCAGTGGCCATGGTGATCTTAATAAACAGTCTTCCTCCATCTTTACTTCATCTCTTTAAACAGCTGAGCAGGTCACATTCAAGAAAACTGAAGTTTCAGACGAGTGCTTCTTGCATTGCTCTGACCATATTTCCATTTGAAAGTACCATATATTGTTCTCTAATTTGCTCATTGTACATTTACCGGCGACAATGCAACTATTGTAGGCCAAGATAACACTCCATATTGTGTTCAAACTGACCATGGTCCACTTAAAGGCAGAGGAATAAGACACCAACTGAAAATTCGGTTAATAAGAACTCTACTTCCACGCGACACGGTCTATTACGGAATATATTCATGAATGTATGAATAACCTGGTTACCAAGGATGACATTTACCAACTTGCGTGTGCAATCACATCTTGTACTTCAAGATTTATAAGGGGATACATACAGATAACTTTGGTATTGTAAGGTATGTGACAGTGCAATTTTATGAAAACAAGAGCCAATTGTTAGACATGGCCATCCCCCCCACTGAGTGTTCTTTCTATAATAATTGCTTTATGACATGCATATACAATAATATCACAGAACATGCAACAAAACAACAAAAAATATGTCTCAGTTATACCCTACCTTTGAAATTGTTTATAAGAAATGTTTTTTTTTAACTTTTTATTTTATTTTAGAAGGTCATGACAAAATACCTGTAGCCAGGGAAACATGAAACTGTAACTTCAAACTTTAAGATGATAAATCAGTATACTCTCTTAAATATAACTGTTTGAATATATAATATGGAAAAATGGAATAAGTAAATGTGAAAGATACGAGGAATTATATATCATTTATGTTTCGATACAATTTGGAAATTTATGATTTCACTGTGCTTGTCTTACAAAAGGAAATTAAAATAAAAATGGTCTCTGGTCATACAAATATTCAAAACAGAAATGAAAATAGTATTCACCTACGACCTGGTAGAACCTGAATGGTGATTCACCCTAAGTGATTCACATTGCCGACATGAAATACACATCTTATCTGAGTATGAATGTTTTCCCATTTATGAATGAATTATTTTATAACAAGTAAAATAATTAAACGCCCCAAAAAATTAGCTAACATTTTTTACATCACTGATGGTGCAAAATTCAGTTAAAATCTCCGTGTATTTGTGGAAAATGCAGCAACTTTATTGAGTCAGAGTGTGCTATTTCATCAACAAAAGGGAGACAATTTGAATATACATTCATGTGTTGCAAATATAAATTGCCTCCCTTGCACTGACAAGATATATTGTACTATTATGCAGAAAACAAAATAATGACTTAAAAAAAAATGCAAATAACTTTTCACATCTATGGTAAGAAAATAAACTGTAATAGTGTTATTCAAGGCATTGATGGCAAAACTTCACAATAAAAATACTATAATTTAGCACCAGACAAATTACCTTAACTGTAACAGTACAACAACCATAGCAAGATTATCAATACAACTGACACTGTCATTTGAAGTTACACATAATGAAAACAAATGCTATAGTTTCACTTTGCATGTTACATTAATCATGTCGCAAATACAGCCAGCATCTCAAGAAAAGTACATTTTTTTGCAAAATAATATGAAAACTTTTAACTAAAGCTGCACCAACATTTACAAATTTACATCAAATTGACAGATGGTTCATTACAAATGCGGTTTGAATAACAGGGAACATTGTAAGACTGTACTTTCATGAACATAAGCTTCTATCACATGTCTGTATTTCAAAAGATTACTCACATATTCAAATAATTATGTTAGAGAACACGGACTTGTACTTTCACTGTATAAATAGTGCTAACCTTGCACAAAGAATGACTGGTAATTGCTAAATTCTGAAGAATCTATAGTAACACTTAAAATAGCTTTAATTCATAATTATAGCCAACATCTTGAGAACAGCTCATTTCACTTTAGGAGTGAATCAACTATTAAACAAGAGGGCCAAAATTGCCCTGTATCACTCACCTGGCTACCATTGGCTATAAGAAAAGGTCAACAATAACAGTAAGGGCCAATTTAGGGGGTCATGATTTGAACAACCTTGTAGGAAATATCATTGTTCAGCAAATCAAGCCATCTCTTACTGCCGAACAAAAAGAACACATAATTATCATCCCTTGTGACAGCCAAAGTAGCTAGTAAGATTTTGCCATGTCATGAAGAAATAGTTTCCTTGACGGACGAGAATGAATCTCTAAGACCAATATTAGTAGGTGTAAGCCGATTTAGATGAGCTTGAGCAGTACAGAGGGCGCATGTGTTTCATGGTCTCTAATATTCCTGGGGATACAGGTGTCAGTACAGACAATGTTGAAGATAAAGTTCTAAAACATGCTTCCAAAAAAAGTATCACCTATCGCAAGTATCAAAGTCTGACATTGATAAATGTCATCCGCTGGGTGAAAAGGATGAAGGCAACCGAAAGGTGATGATTAAATTTATGAACAGTAAAGCCAGAGATAAAGTATACTGTGCTCGTAAATCCTTCGGAGATGGTATCTTCTCGCAGGAAAATTTAACCAGGTTCAGAGTGCAACTTGCTTATGACGCTAGCCTAGTGGGTGTGCAGTGGTGTTTTGGCCAAAACATGGATTTCTGGTTGCAAGGTGTATGGCCAGCTAAAAGGAAAACAGACTGGATCTGATCCTCTGCCCAAGATACACATAAAAGACATGCTTGTGACACACATAGTTCCTATTAAACATCAAACTTTGGAAACCCAGTTTCGCTTCATCTATGATACTTACAAGAGCCTGCAACATAACAATGCAAACTTGTTCTATCACTTTTCAAAAATTCATAATCTTAAGCTTATGTTGTGATGTCACATGTATAACATGTATAATGCAAATGTCAGCTAACTTGGGGCAAATATTACACATTAGTTTCACTTCATCTGTGATGCTAGAATTAGCACTTTTATGGAAATATGTCATTTTATACATTACATTTCTAAAAGATGCTAAAATTAGCTATCATCAAAAACTTTCACTTTTTAAACCCACTTCTTAAGAGGCTCAAATATAAGACAAAATGAAAACAGAAAATCTTGATATTTAAATCACGTGTAGGGACATATAAACAGTGTCATCAGTACAAACAGGATTGCACAAAATTAATAGTTTCACCTTTAAGAAGTGACAATAACATTTTCTAACATAAAAATGCCCTTAAACAGAGGTGCTCAATTGAGAAGTTCACATAATTTTTTTTTTATTTTCCTGCAAGACTGAGTTTATACTAACTAGCATGCAAATGCCAACCTTTAGTTTCACTTTGAAACAAGGGGCAAGTATTAGCAATCACAAATACGAATGCTAATTTGAAGTCTTCTTTTAGCAGCACCTTAGCACCATCTTTCCTCCCGAGACTGCCAATAACAGGTAGCATATCATAAATGGTGACTTGCAGTCCTATTGAACATTTGCTAACATAAGAATGCCAGCTTGTAGTCTCAACTTAAAAGGGATTTATATTAGCAAACATCATATGAATGCTAAGTTTACGTCCACTTTTACCCGTACCCTAACACCCGGTATTATCAAGAGAATTGCACAGAGCCCTCGGGTAGACTACTGTTCATTAGTCTGTAGTAACGCAGATCATTGACAAATCGTTGTAAGTTTTGTGTAAACGTTGGTAAATCCTGAAACACAATTACGAGTATTAAAATCATAAAAAAATCAGCTTTACTATTTTGATGTTTCTATTGGAGAAAGATATAATTATTTAAGTCCATACACTTCACTTCCTGCGTGTAACTAAATACTTGAACCTAGGTAAGGTGACATCTGGATTGTGACGTCCTGTGCTTGCTGCTTGACATTACTTCAGCTACTGGTATGTTTCCCTTTCTTAAAACATTTGTAAATACTGGTGTTTTAATGGTGTTTTTTTGTGTTAAACAAAATGCAAATGTGTAGTTAAAACTTATTATGATAATGAACTAAAGTAAAATTTCTCAACATGAGCCTTACAGACAGAGCGCAAGCATACGATGGTAGGATCTCCAACATGTTACAAAATGTTTCAATCAATTTCCAGCTTTAACAAATTTACTGTTGACAAGGCGTTCGAAGAAACCAAACAAAATGTGTACAAACCTTCTCAACTTTAAAGTTTTGGCCAAGCATTTGTTTCTGGCTACTATCTAAACCCTCACATCCAGAGAGAAACTGCGGCAAGAATTCGGCATAGAATCTATCAAAGTCCACCGAGGCCATATTATATATGATCACAACTACCTCTTCCTGTAGCAGGTCATGTGACTTGTGAACCAATACTTGAAGAAGTACGTTCATAAACTGCAGCTGCATTCCCTTGTAAAATATCGGCTGAAATTATTCCGTAAATTATTTTTCATTAGTGTGTTAAACTGCGTTTTGGATATTAAAATAAACACAGAATAGGCCTCAAAAAAAAATCCCCGCCATTCATCCTACAGAATGAGTGTTAGCAAATTTTCACTCACCCGACACCAGGAGTTACTCGTAAATACGAGTGGGCGAGTGGAATTTTAGAGGCCTGCAGAAGTTACCGGCTACAGAAGCTACATATACAATTTAACTAATACCAGAGCATATTCAATTTTCAGTATACAAGTCTTAAATAGTTCTTTTGAGCCAAAAATTAATTATATAAATCAATTTTCATCTCAAACACGACTTACCTTGTATGTGTACATGTATTTTGAAATTCTTTATGCTAAAAGTGCACTTAGACAGTAAGAAAAGATACAACAGGTGAAAAATAAAATGGTGTTGTCAGTCTGGCAAAAATAAAAACAAGCAGAACAGAACTGTAAGAAATTGTATTGGCCTCAATGAAAACAAGAATCTGGGTGAAACAACTTTTTAGTCTAGTTTATTCTAATTTATTTTAGCTTGATTGTGAAGAGAGTTGTAACTTATCTAGTCATTCTCGAGTCCGATTCCTGGAAAAACCAGTACTGGTGTCATAAGAGTAAGTATGGTTGTGACCCCAGTGGGGCTTGAACCCACAACCTCCGGGATGAGAGGCCAATACCTTAACCTCTACACCACCGCTCCCCTTGTTCAATGGGTCAGATCTTGAAGTATGTAGCACTTCCTTAAAAAGCTGTTCTTTTCTTTCCTACCTCAGAGTTGTGCAAAAGAACAAAAGTAAAATTTTACAGTCAAGACTATTCAATGACAATTTAACATAATTTAATAGTTATTTTGCTGAAGTTTTTTTAACCAAAAAGATCACATTTTTGAACAGTTATAACAACAAGTTACCTTTGTAAAAAGTCTCCACTTTGAGTGGAGTTTTTCTAGTGACTCCAGATTTTGTCGAAACACTGCTATATCAGTTTGCAAGAATGACTGGCCGTAAGCCTGAAACAATTAGAAACATCTATTTCAAAAATAAACTCTTACAATTCCTACGTCATAACTGTTTGTACGGTACCCTGTCTCAAACAACTGTAGTTATGAATCATAACTTATGATGCACTAGTCCAGTTTGACATTAAAATAGTAGACACTTTTCTACAGTCTAACACCTGAGTCAACATTATAACAACCAAAAGTTAAAAACCCAAAATCAAAATCGTATCAAATATCTTTCGCATCATATGCCCACACTATCACAGTTTTAATACAAACTTTATAAGAACAAAACAATATATCAACAGACACCTATGTGTTCCAATCCAGTGATACACCGCCCCTGATATATCACAATTTTTTACAATCTAAATTGACAGTTGATATTAAAAGCAACCTTCACATTAAGAGACTAACGTTGATCAAGAGCAGCCCCTGCATACTTTTATTTCAATGCATTCCATTGTTTTTTTCTCTTGTAGGGACCGTGAATAACAATACAGCAGTTATATATTATATGCTATTTCTATAGAGAATATAGAATGATCAACCTTGACTTAACGTTACCGTGACAACAGTTCAATAACCCTTACCATGCTATATTTCCAAGATGAACCTTTACATCTTTCAATTTGGACAATGCCATTAATTTTTCGAAGGGGTGCTTACTAAAATTAACTGAGAGGGTAGCAAACAGTGCAGATCATGATCAGACAGCACAGATGTGTAGAATGATCATGATCTGCACTGATCACAAAGGGGGAACCACTTGCTGCCAGCGGGTTAAGGGTAAATAAAACAATAGTAAATAAACGAAGACTGTTGAAGCAAGAAAGGTTTATACTGAACCTGCATTATAGCTGTAAATTGTGGTTCATTTTCTACAGTTTCTACTTTGTTATTCAGTGCCTGCAATACAGAACTCTTGAAGAAAAACCGCCAGTTGCTTAGAAGCAGCTCATGAAGTAACTCATACAACACTTGCTTCATATCTGGAGATGGTCGCTGAAAATGAAAATACCACGGTGACTATGGTAAATCAAAGTTCAAGGACACATGTACACTGACAAGGTCATATAATAATTATCATTTTGCTTTGCCTTTCTATTACAGGATGCAAAATTTCTAAAATCAGATCCTCAGTTGTACCCTCATACATGTATCTTTTGATGTACATCAGTCACATGACAAGATGACTTGGTACTATAGTAGAAAATTACAAGTTTCAAACCGAGGATAAGAGTTAATGAAAATACATTTTTCCATCTGTAAGACAAGTAGACCTTGGTTTTTAATACAGACAGCCTATCATTAAACACCAAGCTTTCTTCATCATACAGCTTCTGAAAGGATTTTGGGGTTGCCATGGTGAATCTGATCCAGTTAAAGAAACAAATTTTGAACGAAGGTGAGTCACAGTCCATGACTGTGCGACAGAGTCCCTTTTTCATGTTAAACAAAAGTGAAAATGTCTGGGAGTCAATCTCTTTCCATGCTATAGAAAAATAAAATTGAACAAGAAATGAAAAGCATGCATACCTGTGCTATGATTGGGTAGATATGTTCCATACATATATTTATAATACTAGGCAGGAATCTCTTGAATGCTGAGCCAGGCTCTTGAACTATGATCTGTAAAATCTTCAAAAACCTGTGGGGGGAAAAACACAAAAACACATATAAATAAACCAATACTGCCGACTGATATCAACCTTTTAACGAAATATGTGTATCTACTTCAAGTTTGATTGGCTTTGAGCAACACACATGCTAAATTCAACTTTTGTTGTTAAAGCACAACTGGCATGTTCTCCGAGTGTTAAACACCAAATGTTCTAATAATGAATAGCAGGTTTGTATGCTGAAAGATTTATGTAGGTAATTGTGTCTTCAAATATTACTACTAACTGTTATTCCAGCTAGATAATTCATCCAAGAGCTTACTTTTCTATAACTCTGTGTGCTGCACTGCTCTCATGACTTATTGTCTCAGCCAGCTGTTCTCTGAAATACACGAAGACACATGTGATCTAAATCATGATACATGATGTGTCACATGATAAATACATCACAATAATCACAGGATAAAACACCTGAAACAGTACTCAAAGCATAATTCTAACATGACTCACGATTTTGTCTCTATGTATAAAGAGTAGAAAAATTATGTCATATCAAATCATAAACAACACGGGAACCGATATGCTGTAAACATGACGTCAAATTGTGCCGCATGACGTTAAATGAGCGCATAGGATTTATTCACCTTTTCTAAAATCTGGACATGTTAGTATCGAAATAACATCCCTTTCAGCATTGTTCTCGTCTAATAAATAATTAGTTGTCGCACAATCTGGAGTTTCAGAATGCTTACACAGAAACTTTGCACAATGCTTCTGTCATGTATTTACTTTAAAATAAAACAAGAGCTGTCCCTCACAAGTGACGAATGCCCCCGAAAGAGGTGCCTCACAGTCTGTGTCCTCTCCATGTGCTCAATAAATGTGCTATGTAATTTTAAAATCCTTCCATGCATGACAGAGTAATCATGCTACAGTATACCATTACTTTAAACACTAAGTGTGACCTTGACCTTTGTGGTAGGGATGTGGGTCTTGCACCGACACGCCGTCTTGATGTGCTAGACATTTGTGCCAAATTATTTTAAAACCTTCAAGGCATGACAAAGTTAAGTCCGGACAATGTCCATGATATATAGGAATCCATTACCTTCAAACTCTTAGTGTGACCTTGACCTTTGAGGTAGGGACGTGGGTCTTGCACGCGACACGCCGTCTTGATGTGCTAGACATTTGTGCCAAGTTATTTTAAAATCCTTCAATGCATTACAAAGTTACAGTCCAGACACGAATGTGTGCATATATGCATATATAGAGGAATCCATTACCTTCAAACTCTAAGTATGACCTTGACCTTTGAGCTCGGGAGGTGGGTGACGTGACACATCGTCTTGATGTGCTAGACATGTGTGCCTAGTTATTTTAAAATCCTTCAATGCATGACAAAGTTACAGTCCGGACACGAATGTGTGCATATATAGAGGAATCCATTACCTTCAAACTCTAAGTATGACCTTGACCTTTGAGCTAGGGACGTGGGTCTTGCACGCGAACACACGTCTTGATGTGCTAGAATGTGTCCTAGTTATTTTAAAATCCTTCAATGCATGACAAAGTTACAGTCCGGACACGAATGTGTGCATATATAGAGGATTCCATAACCTTCATACTCCATGTGACCTTCACCTTTGTGGTAGGGATGTGGGTCTTGCACAACGTTGTCTTGATGTACTAGACATGTGTGCCAAGTTATTTTAAAATCCTTCAATGCATGACAGGTTAAGTTAAGTCCGGACACGAATTTGTAAGTGGGGACGCACAGACGGACGGACAGACGGACGGACGGATAGACGGTGTGATTTTAATATGCCGCCCTTCGGGGGCATAAAATATATGACAAAGACTGACTTCAGCAATGATGTACTTACTTGCTAAAAAGACCCATGAATGTTTGTATGGCATGCTCAGTGAAAGGCACACCCATCTGTACCCTACATGACTGGAACAACGCCAGGAAAAATGTCATCAGGTTTTCCACAACATCTACAAATAAAAACAACAACTTTCTAAACATGCCACAACTTGATGTTATAAAAAAAGTATTTATAAAGCAAAATCTAGTGTTTTATATTGGTTGGTTGGTTGGTTGTGGTTGGTTGGTTGGTTGGGGTTGGGGTTGGGGTTGGGGTTGTGGCTGGCTGGCTGGCTGGCTGGGCTGGGCTGGGCTGGGCTGGGCTGGGCTGGGCTGGGCTGGCTGGCTGGCTGGTTGATTGATTGATTGATTTCAACCCTAACACTTACATATTTTTTAAGAAAGAATTATGATCTTTAGTCTTCACATCAAACATACTTGATCTTACATAAGCAACATCACCATTTTCACTGACATTCAAATGTTCTTGCCTGTGAAGAGATCATCTATATCTCTGTTTCTTTTAATCACTTGCATAGATCCATGTAAAAGTTCATGTAAGAGTATTTCACCATTCTAAATTACAATACTTGCTCATAACTTAATAGGATGTAAAAAGTAACTGATAAGCACTCATGCCTGTAGAATAGTTTAAACTTATTCATTATATACACCGTTTGTAGAAGCAAGTTCATGCAACTTCTATTAACTGTTATCTGTGAATGCTTCCTAGAGTTCTAGTCAGTACTACACTACAGTACCTGCTTTATTGGTTATGTCGGTCAAAAGCTATAAATAGCTTATGTTTTTCTGTGTTATTATATGACTTACCGACAATAAATAAATTTTGTATTGTATTGTATTGTATTGTATTGTATTGTATTGTATTGTATTGTATTGTATTGATCTGTACTGTACTGTACAGTATAACAATGACTGTTTACTATACCTGGTTGATGATGAGACGTGGGACTTGTATTGAAACTGTACATGTACTGTATCTGTATTGGATTTCACACTTGTACTGTACGTCTACCAGTACATTACAGTATTACTAATGACTGCTTTTACTATAGCCTGAAGGTTGAACTGAATGACTTTGTCCAGACTAATTAAATGGCAAGACTTATTATTGTATGCATCAACCTCTGACATAGTACTGGTAACACATCTGTTATTCAAAGGATTTCTGCCTACTTCTCAGCTGTCACACAGTCTAATCCAGAATCCACAATTAACTTCAAGGTTATTACTTATCACTGGCTTAGCTGTAACAGAAATTCAAATATACTGTAAAGGAAATAAACTGAGTTACTTATTTAAAAACATACTTCGAGCTTTACAACTGGTGTTATTTATTACTAGAAGGAGGCTTAAAAATCCTGTAGGGATATTGTCCAATGTCCTCTCTTACCCAGTTGATACTGCCTTAATCCTGACTCTAGAACAATGGCAAAGTCTGCAATTTTCAGACCTGGCTCTAAAAAGTCTTATTGTTTCATCATCATCATTGTCATCATATATAAAATCAGCATCATCATCATTAGCCTGTTTTAAGTCCGAGCCGACCCACGGACGCCATTAGTCAAACTGTCAAGACTCCTGTTTTATTGTAACACAGACCTTAGAACCCTTTCTACCTGTATCTTGTGCAGCTTTGTTGTTGATCAGTGACGACGTATCTTTCAACTGGAAATACGGTCCCGCCATTTGCTGACAGAATGTCTGATGTGTTCTAGCCCGGCTACTCCAGTCCTGCTCGGAGTCCGGGATGTTGTTCCAAGGTAACAACAGGTGTAAACTAAGGGACCGGTACAGCAGCAGTTGTACCTAAGAGGATAAATAATACAGATATATGTGTCAAGTGGCCAGTCTATGGATAAAACAAAAGGTATACCAAAAGGTAAGTGCCTTCTTCATACAGGTAAGCATCAATCAAAGATCACTCTCTATGAAATAAAAATGCTGTCAGATTACAGCATTTAGTGAGAGGGTATTTCAGGCAATCTAACTGTATATGTCTCATACAATGATTTTAAATGCATAAATCAAATGTTTGCCATTTCATTGCCTCTCTTTACTTTTTGTAAATTTCTGGATTACATTGTACATGTACATTTGTATTGATACCATTTTGCAATGTCAAGGCTGTCAATATGATTAGGAAAGAATCTGTATCTATATTTCAAATAAGTTACCAAAAAAAATACCAGAAAAAACATGAAATTTCAACCACTGAGAATATATGAATATTATCTTTTATATTCTAATATGACCTTCGACGCGCGAAAATGTACCTTCGGACATTTGTTACATAATTCGACAATGATTGATAAAAAACCCATAAAATTTAACATTTTGTCACCCTCTTTTAAATGCAAAACCAATGATAAAAACTGATAGCTACTATGTTTTACTCAACAGAAACATACTATTTGCTTCAAAATCCTCCAAGACCTTACTATGGCAACAGCGATTTGAAATTATTCTTTTTTAATCTTTGCTATACCCTATGAAAAAGGCAGATCGTGGAAAGAAGACATGAAATAGTTCACCAGATATGATATATATTGAAAGAGTATATAATGTTGCAACCAAAAATAAATGATGCTGTTAGGAAATGATTACCGGAATGTTTACTGCCCATGTAAATTGAAGTGAGTTTTGCGTCAATTGTGGTAGTACGGGCGTCATTTTTAGAGTGAAAAATGACGCCTTAGGTATACTTTTTCAAAATGTTGTAGTTTTGTATGTACTGAACGTAGGTAACTGAAATTTTCCAATATTGATGTTGCAATATTGTTTGTTCAAATGTGCAAGAAAGCTAGTTTCCAAGTATTTTGTCCGAAGACCCATTTTCCCGTGTCGCTGGTCATATAATTGTATGTCAGTTTAACAATATCAAATGTGTCGTGAATGGAAAATATTAAAACTGTAGGCATATACATGTAACAGGCAAAAAAGTATACATACATCAATGTTAACCTTCCTAAAAGCACCTAGACTAGCAGAGTTGTATAGTTTCTGTACACATGGTATCTGTAGCAGGAAGTTTGGTCTCACTGTCGTCACCAAGGACAGGAGCAAGTGTGCTGAAGAGTGAGATATCTTATCTGGAATCTGGAAAGAAACAATCATTCAGGTAAAACTTCTTCCTTTAGATAGTTTATAGTCCCCGCCGACCCTGAGAATTCTCCCCGATTGAACTTGCCAGGACTCCTGACAGGTGTAGGTTTGAGAGACAGATGCAGATACAGAATGCCGGTACCAGACCCTAGCTCTTTTACAAATAGACTCTTTGGTCATGAGACTACCTCTGGGTTTCTAACCAGTTCATCTCTGGATGGTTTGGAACCACTGAAGTGTTTCTGAAATATCCAGTGACCTTGACATGATTCGAATCAGAGGCCTACTGTAGTCATGGGAGTTAACCACTCAACCACCACGCCACCCTATTTTAGTAAAAATCTGAATATCTGTGTTATTATTTCATCTGGGTATTGCACACATTTTTATCATAGGTTTTTCAAGAACAGTAAGATCCAGTATTCCATATGAACAATGTTTTCTATGTTCAGTTATCTGTCATTTGCGGTCAGACCTACTGACCCCAAAAAATGAATACATGTGATCATCATGTCTACTAATCAGGGACCCCCTTTTCCCCCCACAAAATTTAAATAAAAATAAAAAAAATAAAAACAAAAAATTTTAAATTAACCACCAAAAAAAAAAAAAAAAAAAAAAAAAAAAAAAAAAAAAAAAAACCTTTTTCCCACAAAATTTCAATGCTGCATGTTTCTGTTCTTTGTAGTGATTCTGTTCTTGGTCAGTGTGACCTTGACCTCACTATTGATACAAGAACTTATTGTTCTCATCTCATAATTAAAAGCAATTTATTTAGAAAGCTCAGGTGCAAACACTCTCTTGTTATTGCCCAGAAAGGTAACAATAAAAACATAGCTAATTCACATGAATCACTTAAAAGTAAGTTTGCCTCGTAAATCAAGGTAACATTCTTATTCACCTGACTGTTCTTTTTCACTTTTGTGCTGCAGGACTTTGCCTTCACATTTTTTCTGACTATCTGAGTGATCAGGATTTTTAGAGTATGGAGGACAAATAAAGGTTTAGTTCTTTCTAGGACTTGTGACCAGATGCGCTACTTTGCACATTTATTGTAAATACTTTGACTGAAGTACACTTATTAAATGTATCAATAAGTACTATATCTACCTGTTCCTCAAAGTACACTTATTAAATGTATCAATAAGTATTATATCTACCTGCTCCTCAAAGAGGCATGTGAGAGCATCTAGTAAAGTTGTGACTAGGTCATTAAACTTCTGTCTCTGATCTGGATAGTTTTGTGACTCTGCGTAGAACTGTGACAACCAATGAGCAAACGGCTTGATAGCGGCTAATGCTTGGGCGTGCCTAAAGTGCACAAATACAGGAAATGTATAAATTATGTATAAATTAAGTTTTCCTACTACCAAACTAGTATATAAACTAAAATGGTATCAGTTGAAATGGTATTCAGCCTAATGAATCGAACTAAATAACTGATGCCAAAACTCTAGGTTCTCTTCACTTGATAAGTTGAAGTTGTAACTTGTTTAACAAACACCTAAAAGTGTCATGTGAGAGCATGCAGTTTACAAATGAACAAATACATCTCAAGGCATATTATTGCACATCTGAAAATTTCAGTGAAATTTATGAAAACTTTATAGCCACTTAGCATATTTTATCAGCCTATGAAAAAACCTGAATAGAATATACATGTAAATTGTGAACACAATACAGTAAACTCCACATATAACAAACTACTTGGGAACACTTAAAATGTGTTCCTTACATCTGAAATATGTTATATCAATATAGTATTTTCGTGTAAAATAAAGAATGAAAATAAATTGGGCTAAGAAAATTGGTTCCTTATATCCATAAATTTGTTATATCAGTAGTTGTCATATATGGAGTTAACTATATACTGTGTAATTAGAGTATCTTACACTTCAATCAGATCTGTTTGTAGAACACTTTGTTCTGTAGATGTCAATTCAAACAACTTCACTCTACTTCCATATACCACCATGTGTATCAACCTGAAAAACAAATATTCCAAATTTTACTTGAAAATCATGCGAAAGTATATCTAGCACAAAAAGTCATGTAACTTCTTAATAAATGCAGTCCAGTCACAGCAAAACATTTAAAGAATTTGTCTAAACAAAAAAAGTACATCTGACCTAGTGTTTAGTAGTCAAGGTACAAACATCCCAAGTGAAAATAGTGACTGTTGGAACAGTAATTTTTTGCTGTGTGCAAAAATTCTTGTTCTTTTTGTAAAGTTGTATGTGTACATGCACTATAAACAGCATCAGTCAGTTAATAGACAACTGTGGTCTGGATCAATTAAACAAATACATGTGCTTACCTTTCCATAAGTACCTGTCCATCTGAAAATCTCTCTACGAACTTGTCGGCAATGAAATGATCTGCCAGTCTTCCAAGACCTTGTAACAGGGACGAGAGATCTCGTAACGAACAGTGTAATCGTCGGCAATCATTCTCTCCCCGTATATTCAAACTGCGCTTGTCACCAGATGGCTGTATGTGTTGTTCCAATCCAAAATAGATCTCCATCATCTCTTGAAATGGTTCATACTGAAATGAACACTAGTAATGTAAGAAACTATCGTAATGTAAGAAACTATCGTAATGTAAGAAACTATTGTAATGTAAGAAACTATTGTAATGCAAATTTTTAAGTAATTTGGCAAAATGTTATTTCACGCAGGCGTGTTCCATAACTGGCACAATTAGTTCTCGAGCAATTCTCTTAGATTACATATAGCAGCCGTGTTTTCTACCTATGAATACAAGGCCTAATCCATGGATAACAACAGTACCATTACTAACCAAGCATTTATACAAGGTACAATATAGGGTATATATAAATTTCACTCATTATAACTGTCCACCTCTGTGGTCGAGTGAGTAGTCACTGACTTGAAACTACTGTAACCTCTCATAAATTGAGGATCAAGAGTTTAAGTCCTGCTACCGACCATGTCTCTTTCTGTGAGAAAGTTAGCAGTCTTTTTTACAGAGGATAAGAGTCTAGTACTAGTTATTCCCAGGGACGATGGCTATGTAAACTGTCTGTCTGCTTTAAATGACCGAAATACAGTTGAAACGGGCATTAAACTATTACAACAACTCATTAAAACAACAAGGCAAGGGTGCAAATCTCTTTGCAAGATATAATCATCAGTCAACTTCAATGTGACTACCTGTATAGATCCGCAAACAGATATTTACTACAGCGGGTTAATCTGTTACATAAGATAAGAAGGCTTACATGTAGATACATGTACTTACCAGTATCTGAAATGTTTCTGCAGTAAGTATCTCCGCCACTCTAGCTATCAGTTCCAGACATTGACGTAGAAAATGTTGCCATTCAGTCTCTTCCTGCAGTGGTAAGAAAAAGCAAGAATGTACTTACAGTTAAACCTGTGTTAAAGACCACCTCCGATTAGAGACCACCCTGCAAATAAAGACCAGCAGGGAGACCATTGTGCACTATTTATATATAATAGACACACCTGTAAATAAAGACCACCTGTAAATAAAGACCACCTGTAAATAAAGATCACCTACATTTGTAGCTTCCCAACAGTGGTCTTTGTTCACAGGTTTGACTGTATTTCGCCTAACAGTGTAATAACATGAGAATGCTTCAGACAACAGTCACTTTCATTCAAACTTAAAGTATCCCACTGTGCATATGCTTCCTTAAGAGGTACTTCTTTCTCTGTGCTTCTTTTTTATATGAAAACTAAGATTTTCAATGAAGTATCATCTTACACAGACAGACCACAGGCCACCATATCTAAAAAAAAAAAAAAAGAAAAAAAAAAATTGTATTATATAGACAAGGTCCCAAACTCATTCATTCCATAATCCTACTATAGCCATTGCCCAAGTGTAAATTCAAGCGTATTTACACAAATATGGCGGACATTTCTACTTCTTTTTTTTTTTTAGATATGGTGGCCTGTGAGACAGACAGGGAAATTAGCATTACGGAAGGCATGTTAACAACATACATCATAGTCCAAAGTTTCATCGTCGAGTTCCTCCAGTTGTGTCTGGTTGTATTTGAACTGTAGTTTCTGTAGGATATGTCGTACCAATGAAGTCAAAGCATCCTTGTACCTGAATATAACATTAACATGTAAGACTAACGTTAAAATTTGGTAATACTTTATTACTGAAAAACAAACATCAAAGTACAGCAATGTAAAATAATTCCCCGAGCAAAGTACTAGCTCTGTCACAACAAGGTGACGTAATACTCTTGCATAAAGCTTCAGCTTGGATAGCAAATAAACAAAACTGTTGGGAGTGGTGGTGTAGAGGTTAAGGTGTTGGCCGCACATCCAAGGGGTTGCGGGTTCGAGCCCTACTGGGGTCATGACCGTACTTCCTCATATGACACCAGTACTGGTTTTTCCAGGAAGCGGCTTGATAAGCTACAAGTTTTCTTCACAATCAAGTTCAAATAAATAAGTATAAACTAAACTTAACAAAACTATCTCAGTCAAAGGCAATAACTCTGCCAAACCTGAACAGAGGCACCAAAAACTATGTCTCTCACACCTATACTTCAATGTGAATGATCAAAGTTTCATTTTTAAATAAGTGAGTCAAATATTGCATAAGTAGCAAATACCACTACTTTACACTAGATATTCCACAATTACATTTCTTAAATTGATGCCTTTCATACACTCGCCTAAAAACTTGGGTTATTGGGATAAAAACAACACATGTTACCACATGTCACAATTTTAAAGTCAATACACGTAAAAGGTTACCTTAACACAACAGCCTGTAATTCACCCTGTCTATTTTTAGACTTTGTTAACAAATAATCCAGAAATGTCGTCCATATATCTAGACAGTTGTAAAAACCCTCATTGGAAGGCTAAAATGAAAACAAATTAAACTAACACAAGCTGCCATAAATAAAAGGAAAGAAGTTACTGTCAACTAGAGAGACCCGACACTTGTTAAAACTAAGAAAAATTAAATGAATAGCAATTTAAATAGCAAAGGACTGTCTACCAAGTATTACATAACTTGCAACTAGTCAAACTATAAGTTGTTGAAGTCCCTAGTCAGAAATCTATGCAGTATAATCAGGTTAGTTGCTCTAAATTGTCAATTACAATGCATGCTGAACAGTGCCCTAACATTTGAAGTCTGCAAAGACCCTACTTTAACAAAAATGAAAAACTGCTTTGTTACCCATATAAAGTGTTTTTTTTTACTTTGAACAAAGTTTGGTAGGGATTTTTATTTCAGAATCTCAACAAACTACCAAAGATTCAGATCATTTTTCAACTGTTTTAATCTTTTGTCATTTTACCAATCATATGTCTAAAGATTACCTGTCTAAATGTGTATTTGAAGAGAAGTGCCAGGAACTCAATGACTGGAAATTGTGTACTGGACTCAAACCTCCGTAGATGTATACTTACAAATAATCTCAGAAAATCTGTGAACTTCTCTACATAACTGGAATTCAAAGCAAGACGTAATAGATATGTAAATTGTTAACACTGTTATTTCTGATTTACATTCAATTACAAGGGAAGATCTGCACGTATGTTTGAAAAATTTAAATTCTCAAATCTGCTAAATTTCTTTGCTTTAAATCTAAGAGACATGCAGTCTAAACACAATTATTTTCTATGTTATGCACATTTAAATGTAAATTACTAAAACGTCTCTGCTTTAACTTATGCTCTACTGATCTAAAGTCCCTTTTGCTAAGAGTGATGCATTACATGATAAACAGCTGCCACTCTGCTAACGTTCGGCAGTAACAGCTGCCACTCTGCTAACTTTCGGCAGTAACAGCTGCCACTCTGCTAACTTCTTGCAGTAACAGCTGCCACTCTGCTAACGTTCGGCAGTAACAGCTGCCACTCTGCTAACGTTCGGCAGTAACAGCTGCCACTCTGCTAACGTTCGGCAGTAACAGCTGCCACTCTGCTAACTTTTTGCAGTAACAGCTGCCACTCTGCTAACTTTTGGCAGTAACAGCTGCCACTCTGCTAGCTTTTGGCAGTAACAGCTGCCACTCTGCTAACTTTTGGCAGTAACAGCTGCCACTCTGCTAACTTTTGGCAGTAACAGCTGCCACTCTGCTAACTTTTGGCGTAACGCTGCCCTCTGGCGTAACAGCTGCCACTCTGCTAGCTTTTGGCAGTAACAGCTGCCACTCTGCTAACTTTCGGCAGTAACAGCTGCCACTCTGCTAACTTTTGGCAGTAACAGCTGCCACTCTGCTAACTTCTTGCAGTAACAGCTGCCACTCTGCTAACTTTTGGCAGTAACAGCTGCCACTCTGCTAGCTTTTGGCAGTAACAGCTGCCACTCTGCTAACTTTTAGCAGTAACAGCTGCCACTCTGCAAGTTTTTTGACAGTATCAGCTGCCACTCTGCTAGCTTTTGGCAGTAACAGTATCTGCTCTGCTTGCACATTTTAAGATCAGTGCAGTTGCTGCTCACTGAGTTTAAAATGTTTGTTATAATGTTAGTAAAATGAAATGTGTTGCAAGAACAAAGGATTTTGACATACTTCTCATCCAGTTCTGTAAGTCTGTTTCCACTTGAACATGTACTGCTATCCTTAGTTAGCTTTTGTAGCAAAAAAAATGTCTGCTGAAACATCTGTAATAGATAGTCTTCAAACTCTGCAGGAACACAGTTCTTTGACAACAGTTCATTTATGCAGTTCATTGCAAGCATTCCAAGATGACATGGTGTGGAGCTGAAATTGGCACCAGAGTTCATGGTTCGGCCTCCCTGGATTTCGCACCCAAAACCGGCAAAGTGAAAGATGGTACTGAGAAGAGATGGTGTGATGAAAGATGACAGGGGGATCCAGCTGAAAAAGTGAGTCAGGCAGTTCAGGGTAAGCGCACATAGTTCCTGGGTAGCAGAGTCTAGTGGCGGCAGGGCCTCTAACTGAACATGGCTTCCAGGTGACTTGAACATGTCACTCATAAACGAGTCTGAAATCATGAAAAACAAATTTATGTAATTCAACAAGATGAGTCGTGACACATGTTTTCATTTAAAAGAACACATTATTTTGTTGAACAGGTAATTCCATCTGCTAAAATGCAGAGACAAATGAGAAAGTCTCTCGGTCAATTAAGGAGCGGAATCACTAACAACAGGTTCAAAAGGGCCAGTTTTGATCTACTGGTTTAACTACACTGCTCTGAGTAAGTTTTGTGAAAATCTTTTGCAATGTTATCAAGGAAAAGCTAACAGACTTCACTGTGGCTATGACCCACTGACCACAAAAACAATAGAGATCATCTACTAAGTTAGACAAATCATCCTATGAAGTTTAATGACTTGTGGGTTAAATAGATCTCAAGATATTGAGCAGAAAAGATTTCAAAGTTCGGGTCAGGGTGACCTTGAACAGTGACCTTAAAAACAATAGAGATCATCTACATAATACAGGGAACATTCTAAGCAAGTTTGATGAAAGTGGAATAAAAATTATAACCTGTAGAGCTTTATTATGGAAACACTATCAGAGGTCACTGTGACCTTGACCTTAGACCCACTGACCCCAAAAACAATAGGGATCATCCATATAACGCATGGAACTTTCTGAGCAAGTTTGATGAAAGTTAAATGGAAATTGTAACCTGTAGAGTGTTCTCAAGGAAACACTATCAGAGGTCACTGGGACCTTAGCGTTATCAAGGAAAATATAAAGGAGGTCACTGTGACCTTGACCTTTGACCCTAAAAACAACAGGGATCATCTACATGATTCAAGGAACCTTCTGAGAAAGTTTGATGAAAGTTAGCTAAAAATGGTGACATGTAGAACGTTATCAGGGAAAGGCTATCAGAGATCACTGTGACCTTGACCTTTGACCTACAGACTCAAAAATATCATGGATCATCTACATGTTGCAGGGAACCTTCTGAGCAAGTTTGATTAAAGTTGAATGAAAACTGTGACATAAAGAACGTTATGAAGGAAAATCTTATAAAAGTCATTGTGACTTTGACCCTCTGACCTAAAAACAATAGGGATCATCTACATAAAGCAGGGAACCTTCTGGGCAAGTTTGATAAAAGTTGAATGGAAATAGCATGTAGCATGTTATCAAGGAAATGGTTACGGAAATCACTGTGACCTTGACCTTTGACCCACTGACCCCAAAAACATCAAGGAAGTCCCAATATTTACAAGTTGCAGGGATCCTTATCAGCAAGTTTCATCAAAGTCAAATGAAAATTGCAACCTGTAGAGCATTAACAAGGAAAAGTTTACAGATAGATGGACGGACAAACTACCATGGCATAACAAAGTCTTGCAAAGTTATAAAATAACTTATTACTTCTGCAACATCACTTGAATAGTTTAAGTTAACAAAATCCAAGAACTACTTGGTATAACTCTGGTAGGCCTGGCACCAATACCTAGGTCATATATATATACAGTATATGCTTTATACTGATCATGTGTACCAAGTTTCATTACAAAATCAGACTTGTAATATCAGTTTGCATCTGAAACATTTTTACTTAGAACAACTTACCAACCAACAATTTATTTGATTTTGAAATAGGTATACACCTAGATGCAGATGTTTCAAAGACTTCATGAAAGTGTAAATTTATGCATATTTCCTTAAATAAGAAACTTTTTCTATATTCCAAAAAGAAACATGTAAGCAGCTTTTATTTTCAATTAACCTTTGCACTATACAAACATTTATAATATTAAAGAAAGTTAGAGTTGTTTAATACCTACCTGACTTGAGTGGTGAATCAGTAAATAACAAGACTGACTGTTGTTTTCTGGGCCCTGACTCCCCATGGGTAGGGGATGGAGGGGGTGTGGCAGACACTAGGTGCCGATGTCTCTCCAAGGCCATATCCAACACATCTGAATTGGTAAAATTGTAATACATTAACTATCAACAAATGTTTCAACTGCTCTGATGTCTTGTATAGTTCAGTAGCTCCTTTTTTCTAAAATGATTCAGTAATAAAACGATTTCTCAACTGAATGTGCACATTTCAATGAACAATTTTATTTTTATTCACATCAGTTGAAGCTTAAGATGTATCAAATGTTGTTTGGATCAAGTATCTTCAAGTTGCTAACATCGTAACATCATAATATACCTACATCATTCCATAGCAATCTGTGTCTAAATGTATACAAATATAAATTACCCAAATTCAAGCACTTTTCAAGACTCGGCTCATTTTCAAAGACTTTCAAGGACCTGAGTGTACAAATCCACTGTAAACTGAAACTCAGTTGTCTGAGCTTCTATAAAGTGAAGATCAATCTAGAAGGATTAAGATCTCACATACTGTTTAGTAAACTAAGGATGGTAGGAACTTGATGAAGGAGCAGTTTGCTCAGCTCTTCCTTCCTAGACATAGACAGGTCCTCTCTTGGTACAGCCAGTTCCTCTGAGGCAGTATGGAGGAGTATGATCCCCAATGATGTCGTCTCTGACTGCTGCACTAGCTGTCAACAGAAAACAAATTAGGTTTACTGCACGCCTTTTACTGTAACACAGTCTTCTGTTCACAAAAACCAAAGTCAGTAACTTATTTAATTGTTCCAAATTTATCATCATCACAGAAAGGTGAGGTTTATCTTTTATACGACATTTCTATTTTTTAAATTAACGCCAGAAATATCCCATCACACCCTTGGAGATTTGAGCTTTTTATTTCCTCACACATGAGAAATGGTTTTAACATGTAGGCGGAAAGACAAGATAATGCATTTGACACAGACAAATATAACTGCAAAATATTTATTACAGAAGTTAACATACTGATGTTGGAACTCATTGTCTAAAATGATTTTCTACCTATTTAAAACAATTTTCATGCAAAGTTTGAAAAAACAAGAGCTGTCCCTCACAAGTGACGAATGCCCCCGAAAGAGGTGCCTCACAGTCTGTGTCCTCTCCATGTTCTAAATAAATGTGCTATATTATTTTAAAATCCTTCCATGCATGACAGAGTAATCATGCATACAGTATTCCAATACTTTAAACACTAAGTGTGACCTTGACCTTTGAGGGAGGGACGTGGGTCTTGCACGCGACACATCCGCTTGATGTGCTAGACATTTGTGCCAAGTTATTTTAAAATCCTTCAAAGCATAATAAAGTTATAGTCCGGACACAAATGTATGCATATATACAGGATTCCATTACCTATAAACTGTACGTGTGACCTTGACCTTTGTGGTAGGGATGTGGGTCTTGCACGCGACACGTCGTCTTGATGTGCTAGACATTTGTGCCAAATTATTTTAAAATCCTTCAAGGCATGACAAAGTTAGAGTCCGGACACGAATGTGTGCATATATGCATATATAGAGGAATCCATTACCTTCAAACTCTAAGTGTGACCTTCACCTTTGAGGTAGGGACGTGGGTCTTGCACGCGACACGTCATCTTGATGTGCTAGACATTTGTGCCAAATTATTTTAAAATCCTTCAAGGCATGACAAAGTTACAGTCCGGACACGAATGTGTGCATATATGCATATATAGAGGAATCCATTACCTTCAAACTCTAAGTGTGACCTTCACCTTTGAGGTAGGGACGTGGGTCTTGCACGCTACACGTCGTCTTGACGTGCTAGACATTTGTGCCAAGTTATTTTAAAATCCTTCAATGCATGACAAAGTTACAGTCCGGACACGAATGTGTGCATATATGCATATATAGAGGAATCCATTACCTTCAAACTCTAAGTATGACCTTGACCTTTGAGCTAGGGACGTGGGTCTTGCACGTGACACATCGTCTTGATGTGCTAGACATGTGTGCCAAGTTATTTTAAAATCCTTCAATGCATGACAAAGTTACAGTCCGGACACGAATGTGTGCATATATAGAGGATTCCATAATCTTCATACTCCAAGTGTGACCTTCACCTTTGTGGTAGGGATGTGGGTCTTGCACGCGACACATCGTCTTGATGTGCTAGACATGTGTGCCAAGTTATTTTAAAATCCTTCAATGCATGACAAAGTTACAGTCCGGACACGAATGTGTGCATATATAGAGGATTCCATAACCTTCATACTCCAAGTGTGACCTTGACCTTTGTGGTAGGGATGTGGGTCTTGCACGCGACACGTCGTCTTGATGTGCTAGACATGTGTGCCAAGTTATTTTAAAATCCTTCAATGCATGACAGAGTTACAGTCCGGACACGAATTTGTAAGTGGGGGCGCAGTCGGACGGACAGGATGGCTACCGATTTATAATTTTCATGCAACCTTTGGGGCAAAAAACAACACCTCTACTAAGATAATGAATGGTCTTTCAGACGAGACCTAAAATTGTGGTCCGATGTATCGGTGCTGTACACTGGGCATGTTAAAGAACCAGGTTATGGAATAGTATGTGTTCTGTAACTAAACTCTTTTGGGGGTGTTGGTCATTATGGATTATCCGCAACCAACGATAAAACTCTAAAATACATACATACATAATCATTATTAATGGTAACACAATTATGTAACTGAATACCTTACCTGTAAAATACTGGAGAAGAAGTCAGGATAGAAGTGTGGCCAGTCAATCCTGCCAATATCTACCACCAGTTTGACAAGCTTGTTTCTGATGAAGGAGGGTACCTTGGTATGGTGTTCCAACAGGTACTGGTTTAACAACACACGTATCTCTCTCTTATCTTCCCCAGTAAAACCAACCCATTGCTTTGTTATGAGGTTCTGAAAAGTAAAGCAAAACTATGTTATTTCTTTTACAAGTAGTTATCTTTATTCAGTAACTACTTTAGATGATCTTATACACTGGCAAAGCCCTTAACGCAATGAAAATCTCTAAGACAGAAGATGGTTGGAGGGTATATCGGAAGAATCTAATTCCATTACAGACAGCATTTTGAATTGTTTAAAACGATATAGTAAGAGTTCCCAATAAGACTGTAACAGTCAACTGTTGCTGGCTAGACTCAATGGTTCTAGTAGTCCGCTGTTTTCGGCGTAAGTCACCGGCTGTAGTCAGTTAACTCCTATCATAAAACAGAGAGACTAACACCCACATGGAACAGTTATGGCTCATAATTGTCTGAAAGACACTTGAATGATGATAAGAATACTCTTGAAACTTCAAGTCAATCCATCAAAACACTTTACTTAAACTTGCCAGAAATGTCTCACCTTAAACAAACGTCAATGCATAAAGGGATGCAAACTATGGTGAGTACAGTTTACAATAGATCTGTATAACATAAGTAGCGTGAAAGTATCTATACCTCTAGCACTGTTAGACAGTACATCATCACATATTCATTCTGTGAATGGGACAGGAAGAACAGACATTGTTTCCAACAGTCCCTCGTTTGGCTGAACTGGTTCAGTAACTCTTCTACAAAAATAGTCAACTTTTTACTTACATGATTTCAAATTTATTGCAAGCTACTGTTTATAATTTCATTCACAACAAAACTTTATTTTGCATTTCATTAATTTATCAGTGAACATGGTGAATAATTTACCTTAAGTTGCTTGCATAACTGTTGTAAAATCTTAATGCAAATGCAAAATATCTACTTTATATGAGTATACTAGTGCATGCATTAATAACTAGTATGGTGTACAAATCAATGCATTTGATTTGGCTTACTAAATACAAGTATCAGTATTTAAAGTATTATGCTGACTTGGTAATAATTTTAAAAATATTCAAAGGCTAAGGCCATTTTGCTGCATTTAGCATTTTATAGCAACATTTTACTAGCTAGATGTTGCAAGAAACTGTATTTAAAGTCAGTTTAGTTTTATTTTATACTAATTTATTTTAGCTCAATTGTGAAGAAAGCTTGCAGCTTATTGAGTCACTCTCGAGTCCGCTTCCTGGAAGAACCAGTACTGGTTTCATATGAGGAAGTACGGTTGTGACCCTGGTGGGGCTCGAACCCACAACCTCCGGGATGAGCGGCAGACACCTTAACCTCTACACTACCGCTCCCCTTGATGTATTTAAAGTCAGTAAAAGGGCAATTAAATAAGCAACAAATTGTAGAAGTTGATCACATACCAATTTGCCTCTTACGATCATTGCTGGTTGCAGCATTGAAGAATTCTGACATCAGATGCTCTAGCGACTGAAGACTTGATGCATCTCCTGCCTATAAAAGTGATTTTTACCAGGTAATTAATTTTATAACAGTTTATTCATTCTTAACAAAAGAACACTTCCATACAATTTTTAATAGTTGATTTCTCTCAAGAAGTCCAGTCCAGAACAAATCAATGTCAAAAAGAGAGAGAAAGGCAATGTGGAATTAATGTTTCTTGCACAAGGAAACTACCACTACAGCATTTTTTGGGATCCCACCCTAGACCTTGCAATCTAGAAGCAAACATTCTACGTGACTAGTATAATGCTACAACAGATTCACAAATTAAATGTTTTTATTAGTAATGTTTTATTTCCATTTCCAGTAGTGAACTCCTAAATGACTTTGGCAACGTGCCAAATCAAATTGGACTGTCTACAGCTAGGGCTGAGTATTAATAAAAATGAGCGATATGATATTGGTACATTTTGTATCAATACAAAATGACCAATATCTGATATATCATAGGATATTTTCCATGAATGAATGAGAAAGAAAACTATTGAGAAACATCAACAGTTCTGCTCTTTATTGAAATTTAACAGTTGATAAACTGATTTTCATGTATATATGCGTTTTTTATATAATTATGATTTTTATAATAAAAAATTAATATACATGTGAATTGTGAACGGATGGAAAAAATGGACGTACTGTTCATTGCAAACAAGCAATTGTTTTGGGGGGTCATTTCTCTGCAAGTACGCAGCTAAACAATAGTTGAAACAATTAAAAGTTGAATAGTGATCATTCCTCTTTTACTAGAACAGTGGCGAAATTTAGAGTCACTTCAATGAAAATACACTGCTATTTTCAAATGTATGTTAAACATTAACACATGAGCAGTGATCATGTCTCCTTTTATTTGTCAACAGTCTTGAAAAATAGTGCTAATATATCTTAAAACACATCAATTTTCCAGTTACTTCTCTGCATAGACACCGCTTATAGTGTTTCCTGCAGGATGAGAAAGGGGCATGGCGTTTTTGTCTAAAAAACACAACTGACAGGAAATGTCTAAAAAGGGCATTTTCGTTTTCTCATGTACATAATGGCGCGATCACTTTGTCATGTATATATATTGTTCGTTTCTTTACACTTAACTGCTAATGAAATTAAAGCCTTGTTTATATGACATAATCTGGCTTAATTAATTGCCATTGGGCTTAAGAATTTCTAGATCCTGAGGAGAGGGCCTCAAAACAAAATGTAAATCTGATTAGCCTCTACCCCAACCCCCTTTGAGTATTTTTCTAGAGAAGTATTTTTTAATAATACTGCATGTATACATGTAGAATATGATACACCCATGTCTCCAATATGATACACCCATGTCACCCACCTTGTCGATTTTGTTATGTTAGACCAATTTTAAACGGTTTTGTGTATTTGTCTCTGTTTATCACATATTTTACGATCCCTTTTATGAATTCGGCCATTTTTTTTACTTTTTACCGACTTTATCACTGTTTGATAATAACAATTGTCATAAGCGGACGGTACGATGAACATTTAATTTAAAATAAAATTATTCAAAAAACATAACATGGAAACCTTGAGAAAACAGTGTTACTTATGACCAAGCATCCTGAACAATACTATATACGCTACCAATGCTTTCCTTCTTTATGTGCGTTTCGGAAGGTAAGATTATAGAAGAAAATACAAATGAAGAGTCGGCACTATGTACAGGCAATTATAGAATAATGATTAAAAAAATTGAAAAGAAAAATATACTGATAATTTTCAATTTAGCGGGATAAACAAAAAACACGTGTTGTAAACAAAACAATTCATAAGTGTCGTCATTAAATGAAGTTTTCACACTCTAACTATACTTTTTTGTACCATGACCAACAGATTAATTTTTAATTTGCCTCTAGCGAATCAAACATATTGATCAGCAACGTTTTCACTGAAACCCTTGGACGCTGTGATTGACAGGTAATATTCAATATAGAAATTCATATAGGCGGATTTAACGTGACTATTAATAAAGGCGAGCACACGTCGGCCTACTCTGTTTCAAATTAATTTAATTCGGCAGACATGGTGTGTATTAGAGGACGTGTTGACACTTTTATTTTAAGGATTGTCCAGAGGTGGAGCACACGTCTGCCGACTGTTTAGGATTATCGATTTAATTCAGCGGACAGCGTGCTGTATTGAGGGCATGCTGGCAGTTTCATTATTAGTAAAACGGCGCGGTGGCGGTAAGGGCCTTTGATCGAGGCAGGATGGCGCATGGCCGGCCATCAAAAGGGCAGGACGGCGCTGCGCCACCCAAAAACGGTCTAGCGGGAACACTAGCTTATTGAATCATTGATAAATTTTTTAAACAATTTAAACAGAAGACAACTGTAATAAGCCGATTATTAATCAGCAAACACGCTATCTTCAAAGCAAACACATCGCAAATCATACAAAGATAATTATCCGGTGTTACGACCGCCTACCTGTGCAGTAATTAAGTATTGGAAAACTTCACATTCTAATTGGTTGAGAGCATAAATCAGACAACACCTTACATTTCATCAGCTGTCAAGATTTGTATTGTGGTGATTTTTGACACGCGTTTCCTGAAAATTTCATGTGTCCCGTTGAATCATCGCTGGCCTTTTAGCGTCCTTTTGTAAAAAGTATGCGTACAAATACGCGATATCAAACATCCCAAAAGCTTACTGGGTCAAATAAAAACGCTTTTTATTCATTCTCGTTTTGATTGATACTTCATTACTTGATCAATACAGGAGCGTTCGATACAATATATTAATCAAGCCCTATAAACTGTTATTCGATACGATACATGAACTGGTACTCAGCCCTATCTACAGCTATATCTTCTCCTGTGTCACATGACACGTCAGTCAATAGCTGTTCATAGCTGTGTTTACTTATTGACTACTGACTGTAAATAAATTTTGTATATTGTATGTTGGAGTTTAAAGTTTTGGAAGCCAAAACTAGTTTCTTTCTTGGAAAAGTCTCTACGTCCAATTCAGTTGGATGTAGAGACAAATGAGGGGGGTTTTGTATCCCACTCCGGGACCAGATGAGGATACACTTCCTTCTTCCTTATTTGTTTCGCTGTTGTTTTACAAATTACATAGCATGTGCCTTTGAAAATATCAGTTTCTGTCCACTGCATAGAGCCATACAAACAATATCTATTACGATTACTCTAGTACCCTAAAGTTACTACTGAAAATAACTCAAATCCATATCACTACACATCACTTTGCGTCCCAATCAACCCACTATCCGAATTCTGTGTTAGTCGAACTCCATACATTTTGCCATGGACTCATTTAACATCGTTATGTCTTTTTAAACACAGAGGGAGGTTTAAACATTTTTAAAGTAAAATATAAACAATATACCATGACTTTTTACGATTTTCTGTGCTATAAGTGTATTGTAGTTAATTTATTCATCACATTTTCTTCGTTGGATCGGTTCCTGATCCGATTGATTGTAATTAACCCTTTATGCACCGGCCGATTTCGATTAAATTCAGAATACATCTTTCAAACCCTTTCAAATAATGTCCTTGGTGGCATCCAATTTATGCAAAATAAAATTTGATAGCTCTATGAATTGAATCTTGCATGACGGTAATGATAAATATTGATAACAATAGTGATAATTATCACAATTGTAGGAATTTCTATGAAAACGGCTCAAACATTAATTTGACATTTAACATCTATAGACCTACTGTATGTCATGATCTAGATTTATATATATATACCAGTTGTTCATTTTCTCATTAAATGATAGACAAGTTACTATTTAGAAGTCTACACTATTTTACGTCTTTTTCAGAATACAAATTTTCACTAAATCAAATTGATAGACGATTTGGCATATTGCAAAAAGACTTTTTTAAGTTATCAACACAAATGATTTAAGAGAATTGAGAAAGAAAAATAGATTGGGCTTCAAGAGTCTGTGACCTTGCCGATATAATAGCGGACACCAAACATCATATCAAATTGAAGACAAAAGTAAGTTACTGTCATGGCACTAACAGCTAAGGAAACAAACAGACCGAAACATACATAAACCAGAGACAAAGGAAGCAGGGCAATTCTGTATCTGATATGACCACAAGAGAAAAACGCCTCACAAGAAAACATTGGCGATACAATTCACAACTTTACAACACCAACTTCCGTTAATCCAGACTTAAACGACTGGGATAGAAAACACAAGTCGAAATTCAGATTCAATGAGACGAGACCATTGATAGTGAAACAGATATACGTCTAGCCGTCGTTACAACATGTCCTATGGTGCGACCAAGACTGCAAGATCGTTAAACTTCTACCAGCAGAACCCGAGGCTATAACTCCCACATTGTCAGATTCAGCTATAAATATTGAAACTTGTAGAACGGGTCTCATGTCAAGAGAATGATGTTTTATACATACATTGTTGAGTAGAAGTATACTTCTCTTGAATCATGACCAGTACTATTATGTAGATTGATTTGATTATATTGTAACACGAACATTGAGATTTTCACAAGCAGACAATGCACTACACTGTTGATCTCATTAGTTTACTGAAAGAATGCAACTATGTTTCTGGCATATTTTTTAAATACATAGAGGATAATTGTTGGTTTCGGTGTAAAATCACATTATAATTTCACCGAGTGGGCACCAAAAGTGATATTTTCACGAGTGGCGCAGCCACGAGTGAAAATAACAACTTTTGGTGTAAACTTACGAGTGAAATTATCGTGATATAACACCAATAGCAACAATTTTTCTGTTTATTTTATGTCTCAAACTAAGTTTATTTCATTAAATGTCGAAAATTGCGGGAACGTCATCAGAAAGCATCGCTGATATGGTTTCCGGCATTTTGACGTTAATCAGGGTAACAGATTTTGATAATGTTCGCTGAGTGGCCAGTGAGTTTATCGGGATATAATCCATCGTTATATTTCGATAAACCACGATAAAACATAAAATAAATGTATATACACAAGCGACACTCGAACATATAAACAGTCTATCACTACCAACTTGTAAATACCGTAACGTAACGCAACGATACATTGTCTGATATCCTTTGGTTTAGTTCTGGCTTCCAAAACTCTAAATGCCGCTATTTTTACATATTTTGTTTTTCGTCAGGTGCGGCTTTCTGTCAAGCATATAAACCGGGTACGCTGAAATTGTTTTAGCTACCTTTGGCTTTACTTGACAATGGATACTGGAAAATATATAACATATTTTCAAACTCCCAGCAGCGGTTACTTCCCCTTACAACGGAGCACACCCACTCAAATATCTGTGAGGAGTTTGACATTATCATGTGTCTGTTTTGAAAGTGGTTGCTGCGAGTGTAAAATGTTTCATCTAATTTCGAAATATTGTCTTCGTTCCAGTTTAGTGTTCGATACATCTGTTTCATATTCTATGGGCAATTTTTTTCCTGTTCTTCTCCGTTCTAACTAATGAAGGTGTTTTTTTATTTCGTAACGGTGATGCCATATTGTGCCAACCTGAATGAAATAAAATGTGTTGACCTTGATGGTGATCAATTCGATCCTCTGTAAAACAAAAATTGTCTGTAAGACAGCGCGCACAATAATCATAATGATAATTGTAATTGAATGATAATAATAATGATAATATTGATAATTTTTATTTGTAGAAGGTAACTCATTTAGTCTGTGTTTAAAACAAAACTTATCTAACATGAAACTAAATTGTTTGATAACACTGAACCCTGAACACTACATCAAAATTTTAAATAAACACTTAGGCCTAAGTGGTTACTGATAATTATATATGCCAAAGTCATATGACAATAATATTTGACCAAGGGTTATGGAATATGTGTTTCAGAACCTAACACCAAAATAGACGGTACACCAAATCTTGCTGCAAAAAACATAAACATCATCAACTAAATATCTGCATCTTTCGCTAAACAAGAACATTATATACATTGTTTTTCATCCGGCTTGGCTAGATTGATTTGAACTTTACGCACAAGTGGAATTAGAGGAACCAAGAGCCGATTCGAGTGCGATTCTTACAAAATTTTGGCAAAATGAGATGTGAAATTGTTTAGATGCTGTCGGTAGAGTTCTTTAGCTGATTATTTTTTTAGTACATGTTAGGCAATATTGTCATAAGTTGTCAAGTTAGTGACTTTAGTGTTCCTGACTGTCACCATGGCCACTATACTGGTAATTATTAGATTGGTTCCAGAAAATCTGTCAGAATAGTACAGATACACACGTAAAAAGAAAATGAAGTCATCCGTAAATATAAGGTACAATACAATACAATGCAATGCAATGCAATGCAATACAATACAATACAATACAATACAATACAATACAATACAATACAAATACAATACAATACAATACAATACAAAATTTATTTATTGTCAGTTAGTCATATAATAGCACAGGAAAACATAAGTTATGTATAGCTTTTGACCGACATAACAAATAACAGTCTATGCAATAATCATAAAAAAAGATTTTAGATTAGTTTTAATATTATCACACTAAGCAAAACAAATTATTAAAATACAGATACAGATAAGATTACATGAAAAACAGTTAACACAAACTAAAATAAACAATTCAGCATAATGTTAATTATAATAAGGGGTACTATTTGATGCGCTGCCTTGAACTTGTAGTATTCCGTGCATTCCTTGCATCTCGTGAAATTTTCGCTGTTCTTTTTTACTCTCTGAACAAAACGCTATTCGTCTTATTTTTGTTGTTGCTGATATTGCTGGCGATACCGAACTACTGTTTACTACGATTTGTAGGTATATCACGCTCAAATCTTTCTTTGCCTGTATAGGAGAAATTTCAATAGTGTTAGAATGTGTGTTTTATCTAAATGTCATTAAAAGGAATAGCTGAATGGTGTACTAGTTATTATCAAATTAAAGGGGTATACCTTAAATTTTATATGGAAGAGAACTTTAAGAGTGGGTGTCCCAAGGAAGAGCATAAAGGCAATATCCTATGTTTACCACTCGATCATTTTGAAATTTTAATGTACCGGAAATATCTACATAGTGTCTTCATAAATGCAAGACATGATAGCTTTCGTGCACAGATAGGTAGAAATAAGCTAAAAGATATTGGAAGGGTTGATAATTAAATAAAGAAGGGAAAGGCAGATGGTGCGTTAGAAGTTTTGATTAGTATAGATGTAAAGGGTTTTCTTTCGTTCTATCTGGTAATCTAGTTTTCGAGCGGATTCCCAGTATCATGAATTCATTTTATAATGTTTATTTGTTGGGTTTGACCATTTCAACCGTATTTCAGTCATTTTTACAGATGGCTAGTTTACTTAACCCTCGTTTATGAAAAGGACCAGTATAAGCACCCTATCCCCCGTAAGAAACTGCCAACTTCCTCGCATAAATTGAGCCTGGCATCATCGGTAGCAGTGCTCTAACTCGTGCATGCACCTCAAATGTGACTCAAACCACTCGATCGCAGAGGGACGACAACAGGTAAATATATGAGCATATCAATCAACTGAATGTCACTTGTGAAAACTGCATGACAGAATCAGCCTCTGTCGTGATCGAACGAGAACGAACGAACACCCACTGCTTTAAACTCACCAAGTAATTGTTGAAATAGATTTAAATGGACGGACAAATCTTGATCCTACATATAAACGTAAGATAAAAATAAATATTCTCATTTTATTATTGTGCAGATTGCGTCGACTAACACCAACATTGGGCATAGAATGGATAATGTCTGTCAAACACGGAAAATCCCCCCCCCCCCGCCACACTCTGCCGACGGGTCTTGACGGACGGAGTACCTCTAAATGTTTACTGTTTAGCTACACGTAGTCAGGATTGTTTGCTAACATGCATATTTTTGATATCTATTTCTAACTCTTAGTCTAAAAAAAAATTTAAACATTTTGTTTGAACATAATATTTCATTATCAAATGCACAGCCTAATCTGATCAAATTTAAAACTAGACTGAACTCTATCTTTACTTTGTCAGTGTCAACGAGTTTTAGCGTTATCATAATTTAAACAAATTTGAAGACGAGTAACCATGCAAAATGAAAAATATGCGACAATTATTAAAATTCGCATAACTTAAATACGTTATGTTAAATAAATAATTTACTTTAGCTATCTTCATGTTGTCTTAGAAAAAGAATGAATGTGAAAATTATACGGGTTATAGTGATGCTGTTCATTTGCGGTAAGTCAATTTCAAATATACTTAACGGACTGGTATGGCAAAAACATAGAGGACAATTGTTGGTTTCGGTGTAATATCACGTTATGATTTCACCGAGTGGGCACGAAAAGTGATATTTTCACGAGTGGCGCAGCCATGAGTGAAAATAACTGCTTTCTGGGTTCGTGAGTGAAATTATCGGAATATAATCCACCGTTATATTGTGGTAAACCACTGAAAAACATAAAATAAGTTTGTCAGCACTGGTATGGCAAAAACATAGAGGAAAATTTTTGGTTTCGGTGTAATATCCCGTTATAATTTCACCGAGTGGGCACGAAAAGTGATATTTTCACGAGTGGCGCAGCCATGAGTGAAAATAACTGCTTTCTGGGTTCGTGAGTGAAATTATCGGAATATAATCCACCGTTATATTGTGGTAAACCACTGAAAAACATAAAATAAGTTTGTCAGCACTGGTATGGCAAAAACATAGAGGAAAATGTTTGGTTTCGGTGTAATATCACGTTATAATTTCACCGAGTGGGCACGAAAAGTGATATTTTCACGAGTGGCGCAGCCATGAGTGAAAATAACTGCTTTCTGGGTTCGTGAGTGAAATTATCGGAATATAATCCACCGTTATATTGTGGTAAACCACTGAAAAACATAAAATAAGTTTGTCAGCACTGGTATGGCAAAAACATAGAGGAAAATGTTTGGTTTCGGTGTAATATCACGTTATAATTTCACCGAGTGGGCACAAAAAGTGATATTTTTACGAGTGGCGCAGCCATGAGTGAAAATAACTGCTTTCTGGGTTCGTGAGTGAAATTATCGGAATATAATCCACCGTTATATTGTGGTAAACCACTGAAAAACATAAAATAAGTTTGTCAGCACTGGTATGGCAAAAACATAGAGGAAAATGTTTGATTTCGGTGTAATATCACGTTATAATTTCACCGAGTGGGCACAAAAAGTGATATTTTCACGAGTGGCGCAGCCATGAGTGAAAAAAACTACTTTTGGGGTTCGTAAGTGAAATTATCGGATTATAATCCACCGTTATATTGTGGTAAACCACTGAAAAACATAAAATAAGTTTGTCAGCACTGGTATGGCAAAAACATAGAGGCAAATTTTTGGTTTCGGTGTAATATCACGTTATAATTTCACCGAGTGGGCACGAAAAGTGATATTTTCACGAGTGGCGCAGCCATGAGTGAAAATAACTGCTTTTTGGGTTCGTGAGTGAAATTATCGGAATATAATCCACCGTTATATTGTGGTAAACCACTGAAAAACATAAAATAAAGATACGTTTCTGTATCAGAATAGGAATTATTTATAGAAGGAAAAAATGTAACTTTGATTTTCGAAGCATTGTACCGTTATACTTCCTTAGACCAGGCAAGACTAACTTGAAGAATAACGAACGCGCACTTAAAACATGATATAAAATTTATAAAATGCATTTCGGTGCATTGAACTGTTTTACGACTTTGACGTCCAACAGTTCTAAAATAGTGATAGTTGTTGTTTTTTTTCTCATCAATTTTGTGTGTTACATTACTGTCACACGTTTTGTGCTGCTTTCGTGATTAAAATAATCATTAAAGCCTTAAAGGTGGATAATCAGATTTTGGCCATGTAACAGATTTGTTTGAAACTTTAACATCTGATCATTTACACTCATTTATGTTCCATCAGCGCTTAATTCGAATAAGATTTTCACCGGAGGAATTTATAAAATTTGATTTCTCTATCCTGGTTGCCTAACCAAGATATACAAAAAGTAGAATTGTCATCAAATGATAAATAAATTGAAAATAAATGACACTTTGTGAGTTTTCTATTTGTATTTGCCAACCGGTTTCACAATATTGTACGCTATATTTGCCCTGATGATGCAAAAGTGAAACAAATAGAAAACTCATTTCACTCAAAGTGTCATTTATTTTCATGTTATTCGTTCTATCATATATAGACAGATTTATACTTGGTTTGGTCTACGGTAAACTAACTGCATACAGCAAAGCAAACATACATGTATGTCTTCATCTTTGCGACAGTGTCGCCTTTAGTTTCTATAACATTGTCTAAAGCCAGCATCTGCCATATAACCGGTATTTCGGAGAAAAAGGCACGTTTCTTATGTCTATAACTATAACTTGGAATTGAACATGAGGCTACAGAAACAGTTCCAGAATGTACAATAGAATGATCGAAGTAGTATTTCGATCACTAATGAAAACTGTATGACATGCTCAAACGGACAAGAGCACTGTTTATAAAGGATTGAGGCTCTTGTTTCCGATAAAACTATATTCATTTAACGAAACCTGCATGAAACCATATCTATCATTGAAAGGCCAACTGCCATATCCTTCACAAATTTCAATATTTTTGTTGTATTTGTTTTCCAGATTAAAACTGATATAAAGCCACTATTTCCTTCTGATTTACCGAGTTATTTTCTTTAATCTCTTTTAGCTCTGCATATCACGTGCTTACTTTTATCTCGTAGACACTACTGATAAAAAGATAAATATTTAAGCACAAGTAAATGAAAAATATAAAACTTGTAACGTGTATTTTGACTGAAATGTTGAAGCTGTATATATGCTATCTTCCTGGTAGGAAACGGGGGCATATTTCGATCAAGTTTTGCAGCTCACCTGGCCAACGTAATGATTATTGCGGGCCGCAGCAGCGGTCCGCTATATTTAATACGTGGTGAGTAAACTATGCATGGAGACTCAAACACTAGATCGAATATATGCGTCTCTCCTCATTGAAAAATTGAGGTAACTGTGGACACAGTCATTTTTTTTTTGGAAAAGCAAGAGTTGTCGTTCGTTTCATAGAGGGCGCAATCTACGCCGATAAAAATAGAGAAAAGCGCTTTTCACGTTTCAGGCGCAATTTACGCTGAGAAAAATGGAAATATGTTTGCTTTTTCCACTTATACAACCTTTGACATTATAGAAACGATGTCGACTGAATATTTTTCGATTGCCTTTTTAAATATATATGATATTATCTTAGCTCCTTTTTTCCTTTACATGAGTACTTTGTCACCAAAGTGTATTGGTAGAGACGATAGCTCATATACTTTTGTATAAGTGTACTTTTACGAATCCACGAGTTCGAATCCCACCGACACCCATTTTTTTAAACTTTTTTTTCTGCTGTTTTAATCATCATTTAGCTTTTAAACCATTTAAGAATATTTTACGGCAACTAATCATAAAAATCTTCATTCATGTCAAATTAATACGGATAATTGTAATGAAAAATTGAGACATACCAGGAACGGTCTACAGAGCATTCCTGGACATACTGTATAAATATTATTTGATAACAGTAAAGTTTCGATACTACAGGTCAGTCAGTCAGATGTGGTGTCGTGTCAGGTTTTGTTTGTTCAACCAGGATTGGTTTCCTCGAGTTCTTTTGGGGACATGCCTCAATATCAATCATCACCAATTTCCAAAATATTTACATGGGATTATTGTTTGTTGGCCCGCTGTGATACTTTGTATCACAGTTTTTCTTGTTAAATTTTATACGATAAAAGTGACATTACGCTGTACCAAAGTACTGACCAAAGTCTTGAAGAATCTGACAAATGATAGGTGAACTTTTGTTCATAGATTGACATAATTCAAAAAAGGAAGAGTAAAATTCAATAATGGTTCGTATGTTTTGCAATCATCTGTGTGCTTTTGTTTATGTGGTGCTGCCCCTTGAACTCTGATGATGAATCTAAATACAATCTTGTTAATCTTATAAATCCCGCCTAGATAATAAACACACTGGGGCGAATATGGATTCTTAGGTTGCTATCAAAGTCTCTGTCATGATGAATTACGACGACTAACTGTTGAATGATTTTGAGATGCTCCCCCAAAGTTGTCCCCTTACTATGAAGAATGTCTAGTATTGTATACAAAGAGTTATTAATTGTCTTTAACTACTTTTAGGAATACAAAACTGTCGCTATCTTATCAACATTGAATTTATGTAGTAATATATAAAAAAAACTGAAAATAAATAACTGAAACCAACGTTGATTCTTGATAGTATCATTTTTTTATGATTTTCAAACCGTAAATGGTATTCTTACTGTATCGTCGACTTTTTTTGTCGTAACAGAAATAACAAGATTATTTTTTCTTGTATACCAGATCGGAATATCTGCAGTTTTTACCAAAGCTGGAAAATCTCATCTTTCTCACCCCCAGCCTCCCCCCACCCCCCCGCCCCCACTCCGGTATAAGATGACTTAATGACGTCAGAACGATCAACTAATGAATGAGTAAATTCATACATTTAACTACAAGAAAATAGCGCGTAAATGTAAATCATTATAGTTTTATTTTATTTCTGCTACTATTAGCAGAATATGGTATGCAAGAAAAAGAATCTATCACTCGTTACCGCAAAAACAGTGATCCTCGAGCCAGATATTCCCATCTGCACGTGTAACCAGTGAAATATATTTATAATATATTATAAAAGCATGCTATGGTTGATATCAAAGGGGAGAAATTAGGTTATCCAAAATTACCACCCCTGATCAATAGAATCATAACATTGAGCGACTCGACTAACATCAACTCCATCGCGTAATTTACATGTTACAATGGATACATGATAAAGGGAACTATCACCTCCAAGTGTCGTAATAATGGATGGGGTTCCGTTGTGCCTGTTTGCGATGAAATAGGTATAAAACAACTTGTGTTTACACAAACAGCTATTCAAAAAAATACAAATAACACAATGGCAAATATTGGGTTACTACATATACCACAATATCGCTGTTTTATTAATATTAACTATTTAAAATATAAACATTGTAACGTTAATGCTTGACTGAAATTTTGAAGCCGTTTATAGCCTATCTTCATGGTAGGACACGGGCATATTTCGATCAGATTCTGTGGCTTTGTCACCTGACCAACGTTATTAGTATTAAAATTTTCTGATCAAAAGCGTGGCAGTAAACTGTACCAAAAGCGATAGCATAGCCAAATGTTCTTAAACATTAGTCCATCAAGATAATTCATGCCGCAGCATCACATAAACTACTTGAATAATTATAGAAACCTAACACATTGTGAATAAGATCTATATATTTCATCTATACACTTACTGAGGGAAAACACTTCCTCAGACTGTTTGCTTTCAGTTTTTTAAGGAAATAATGTTCATAGCTAATGAATCCACTGCGATTACAGGTAATACTGCCATCGCTAAGAAGAGATTTAATTATAGCTTTAAATTGTAATTGTAATGTTAGAAAATGATTCAAACTGGTCCCAGGGATAAACAATTTCTGTACGAGTTGTATATCAGTTTGTTTCAGTTTTAAACATTTTGTGTTATCTGACATGATGTACATTTACTTTGACAAGCCTTTTACGATTAAGGTTACGAATGCAACATCACCTAACCATATAACATGTATAAGTAGTAGATTATAATAGCTAAAGTAGTGTTAAGTGCAAAATATCAGTATTTCCATATCCCTTCAAAAGCTCTTGTTAAGTCAAATCAAGCTAAGGTGAATGGAAGATAATGGTAGCTTAACAATCGTTAAGACAATCTTTTACAATATATACCTTTTCAAGCAGCTAGCTTCACGGCAGACGACAACTACAATGACGTCTGATCAGAAAAATAACTTATTAGCCTTGTGAATCACAATTCAGCAAAATAATTCTACTTGTGTTTTGCTATGTTTGTTATTTAAACAAAGAAGGAAATCAATTATATTCGCACGAGCTGTTATCTTTTGACGTTCTAGTTAATCCAGCGCAAAATGTGCTAGTAAGCCGTTGCATTTCTATCTCTTTTGTGAAATCTGGTCATGTTAGAATCAAAATAATATCCGTGAAAGTTGTTTATCGTCTAATAAACATCTCTCTGTTGGTCTGATGCTTAGTTATAAACCACCAAGGTCTACTGCCTTCATGGTTTAGTACTGCGTATCAGAATTCAAAATCATTGTTTATAAGACGATAAACAACGCTCAATATTTTTTCCAATAAGTGATAAATAAGTAATCAATGTAACTTATTATCATGCATGAAATTAACAAAAAAATTCAGTGCAGTATTTTATCAACTGATATCACAAGTCACATCAAGTAACCCTATTGTCAGACATGATATTTCTTCCGTGTCAGCAACGCACCTTGTATTAAGTGGCTCTCTACTAAACGAAATTAGTCCTTTTCCTGTCTAAATGATAAAAAATGGATTACGCAAACCCTTATTTTCTTTTACAGACGTTATCAATACCTTTTTTATACCACTTTATTTTTCGAACGACATTTGTGTCTCATCCACATCTGCTCAACAAGATTATCACAGTAAAGAAGGGAAGATAAACGCAGTGAAATCACGAAATCACTAGTACTAACTTTATCTGATTAATATGACTAGTTGAAGCAATTATACTCACGTTTTCTGTTGCAGGGAGTGGTCCGGTTACCCCACAGACAACAGCCACGACAACAAAGAGTGTAACAGGTATATAGTTTGCCTATTGGAAGTGATAAACTAGCTGGTTTTGGGGTTATTAAGCTAGTTCAAATAACTCCCTATGACTTAATAAACAAGTTTGTATAAAGTTCCTCAGTCTTCTAAAGACTTTCTGGCTAACGAAATACTCTCTTTTTCAATTTAACTTCCGCTATAGAAACGGAAACACCAGCAGATCATATTCTAGGAATCTGTCAAGTGATTTTGTTTATTATGGACTCAATCACATTGGTCACCGAGTCTTTTTAATCTTCCTCTAAATAGAATAATCATTAAAACCTAACACATTGTGAATAAGATCTATATATTTCATCTATACATTTACTGAGGGAAAACACTTCCTCAGACTGTTTGCTTTCTGTTTTATAAGGAACTAATGTACATAGTTAATGAATGTACTGCAACACCAGGTAATACTGCCATCGCTAAGAAGAGATTTAATTATAGCTAAAGATAGTAATTGTAATGTTAGAAAATTATCCAAACTGGTCCCAGGGATAAGCAATTTCTGTACGAGTTCGTTTAAGCTTTAAACATTTTGTGTTATCTGACATTATGAACATTTACTTAGTGACAAGCCTTGTACAATTTAAGTTACGAATGCAACATCACCTAACCCTATTACAGATATAACTAGTAGATTATAATAGCTAAAGTAGGGTCAAGTGCCAAATATCAGTATTTCCATATCCCTTCACAAGCACTTGTTAAGTCAAACTAAGTTAAGGTGAACGGAAGACAATGGTAGCTTAACAGTCGTCACCATTATCTTTAACTTCTTAGTTTAGTTAACCGATTCTTTGTTTACACACGATGATGTTTGTATGTTATCATTCTTAACAAAACAATGAAGCGTTGTTGTTTCCGTTTACCATTTTTGTTTTTGTTTTGTTACTTATATACCGGTATATGCTGGTTATGCTTACTCAGAACTAACTGCTGAAAACATACTTAAAAAGTATTATTTGAACCGAATTTTCAAAAGAATAACAGTTTTCTCCCTGCCTGTGTGAGAAATTCAATTATCAATTATTTAATTTTCCAATAGAATTAACATCACTGCGTATGTCTTATATAAGTATGTCCATGACACTTTATAACAGCCTTTACCCAGCCAAGCGACTCTAAAATGACAAAATGATCGAGAAGATTATGTTGCCGGCACGTAAGTCTGCAACCGATATTAAATGAATTAATACCCTTCCAGGAAACTTCCAGCCGTTTGAATGGCTAATGATCTGTAAATAGAAAGTGATATCTCCGGATAAGCCGGTAATATACACTTGGTACACACCGTCATTGTGCCCTGCGCTAAAATGGTTCGACATTTTAAGGGTACACAATAACGGCTCTGGTTACAAAAATTATTGATACAAATTGAGCTAATCTAACGTATTACTGTTTCAGTTGCTTCGTCAAAAACACTTCTTTCGTCCTTTGCCGGAGCGACGTCGACCTCAGTTAAACCAAATACCACAACAACAGGTAATATAACATTTTATTCTGTTAATAATTATACATCAAATGACTTTTTTATATAATTGCTCATTGGTTACTGAACCTTAGTGCGTGAAATCTTCGTTTGAATTGAAAATTCATCGATAGGTGTAAGTTTGGTAGTATCAACTTACCGTACACATAATATGCTACAAAACTCTGACGTTGATAGTGACGTCTCTGTTTCAGTGGTGGAATCGACTACATATACAATAGCCAACTCCATAAGAGCAGTTTCAATATCAGTTTATAACCAGTAAAAAATAAAAGATGGTAATTGTAATGTTAGAAAATGATTCAAACTGGTCATAGGGATAAACAATTTCTGTAAGAGTTGCATAACAGTTCGTTTAAGTTTTAAATATTTTGTGTTATCTGACATTATGTACATTTACGGAGTGACAAATATCAGTATTTCCATATCCCTTCAAAAACTCTTGTTTAGCTAAGCTAAGGTTTATGGAAGATAATGGTAGCTTAACAATCGTTACCATGCTTTTTACTACTAAGGAGGCAGTATGGAGTTTTCTCAGCTTTTCAGAAAAACCACGACTTCGCAGCTTTCAAAACCACAACCCAAACACTGTTATCACAAACTTGAAACAAATTTAATACATTTTAGCATGGTCATATGTGACTCAATAAAAAATGCCATTAATTTCAGTTCGAAACCAAAATCTTCATCCGTCAGCTCAGCATTCTGTGCTTTCCAATATCGCGAAATCTGACGACAAAATGACACATTTTGCTAATGCTTACGCTGCCACTGAAAATTGGCCCATACCGATAGCACCAAATGCTACACTGTTTTCGACTCTTGAAACACTGTAAATCAAGAAAATAAGCAAATTTTAAATTTTCAAATCTCCAAAGGCTCCGGTCAATATGACACTCGCAGTCCCGGCTAATTCTAGACAGACTTTCGTACTTGGCAGCAATTACGTCCCTTCTGCAAGGTCAATGCCACTGGTTTTATTTTCATGAAATCGCTAAATCTCAATTAATCTCCAAAGGCTCCGGTCAATATGACACTCGCAGTCCCGGCTAATTCTAGACAGACTTTCGTACTTGGCAGCAATTACGTCCCTACTGCAAGGTCAATGCCACTGGTTTTATTTTCATGAAATCGCTAAATCTCAATGCTTGACAATGAAAATCCATATACATTGTATAATATGTATCAATATTTTCGACCAAAACCATGCACTTGCATCTGCATTTTACCTCTAATTTATACATTCGACCCTGGCCAATTCGTCACTAACAGCCTGACACCCCATACTGCCTCTTTAATTTAGTTGACTGTTTCCTTGTTTATACTTGACGATGTTTGTATGTTGTCTAATTCTAAACAAAACACATGAAACATTGTCTTTTTCATTTACCATTCTTGTTTTGTTTTTTACTTATAAACCGGTATATGATCGTTATGTTTACTTAGAACTTTCTGGTGAAAATATGCTCTAAAAGTAATATTTGAACCGATATTTTAAAAGAATGATAGTTAAAGAATGATAGTTTTCTCCCTGCCTGTGTGAGAAAAGTTAAATTATCAATAATTTAATTTATAAACAATCAACATCACTTTGTATGTCTTATAAGGATGTATATGACACTCTATAACAGCTTTTACCCAGCCAAATACTCAAAAGTAACAAAATGAATGAGAAAATTAAATTGCAAGTACTTTAGTCTACAACCGATATAAAATTGATTAGTAGATTGACTGTACAAAAAAGACACAAATAAACAAAAACATCCCCTGATTATATAGCAAAAGTGTCTTTGTACATACTGAGCTAATTCTAACTTATTACTGTTTCACTTGCTTTGTCAAAATCACTTCTTTCATCCATTGCAGGAACGGCGGAGACCTCAGTTGAACCAGATACCACAACAGCAGGTAATATTACATTGTATTCTGCTTATAATTATAATTCAAGTGATTTGTTTTATTCAATTGTGCATTGGTTACTGATCCTTCATGCATGAAATCTTCCTCTGAATTGAAAATTTATCGATGGGTGAAATATTTGGTACTACATGAATCAGCTTACCGTACACAACTCGGAAATTGATAGTGACGCTTCTGCTCAGTGCCGAAATCGACTATATATATGTAATAAGCAATCACCTTAACGACAGTAGCCAGTAAACAATAACCCCTTTTTAGTCTTCCCCTGTATGGAGACACAGGGGAATTATATTCTGCGCAAATAATTTCAAATCAAACGTAAGGCGAACAGAAAATGAAAATGTTTGTACGACATGGTGTTACATATCAAACAATCCGACCATTGCTGATAGTTTCATCTTTGTCACAAGCTCCTACTCAATAGTGTTACTGTATTGTGCGAAGTCACACAATTGACGCTGCATTTATGGAATTTATTTCGATGTTAAAGCTATTAATAGCTACTGACTTATAGCAAAACTAAATTCACTGTTCTGTTGAAATACAGACAGGAATTACTGTATCTTATTATGCCCCCGAAGGGTGGAATATTAAAATCGCACCGTCCGTCTGTCTGTCCATCTGTCCGTCCGTCCGTCTGTGCGTCCCCACTTACAAATTTGTGTCCGGACTGTAACTTTGTCATGCATTGAAGGATTTTGAAATAACTTGGCACAAATGTGTAGCACATCAAGACAACGTGTCGCGTGCAAGACCCACGCCCCTACCTTAAAGGTCAATGTCACACTTAGAGTTTGAGGGTAATGGAGTCCTGTATATATATGCACACATTCGTGTCCGGACTATAACTTTGTTATGCATTGAAGGATTTTAAAATAACTTGGCACAAAAGTCTAGCACACAAAGACGACCGACGTGTCGTGTGAAAGAACCACGTCCCTACATCAAAGGTCAAGGTCACACTGGAATCCTCTTTATATGCACGCATTCGTGTCCGGACTGTAACTTTGTCATGCATTGAAGGATTTTAAAATAACTTGGCACAAATGTCTAGCACATCAAGACGACGTGTCGCGTGCAAGAACTACGTCCCTCCCTCAAAGGTCAAGGTCACACTTTCAACACAAGGTCAAACTTCGAGTTTGAACAATTACTGAGCACATGGAGAGGACAAAGACTGTGAGACACCTCTTTCAGGGGCATTTGTCACTTGTGAGGGACAGCTCTTGTTTTTACATATATATCAAAACACTCGTGTTTCTTTTGTATTAGACTTTTGATATTTTAGTATAATAATCATATAATCACTGGACCCATGCTCGCTCAAAAAAGACATTGATTTTATAGTATATTCATGAAACAACATATGATTCGAAGTTTTTCCCACTTGTCTTGTAGCTGGACACTAACGTGTGTAAAATAACCCAATTTGTAAGAAAACATTTACATCTGGGCATTTTATTGCAGGTTTCACATCACTATATTGACAGTGGTAAAATGTCAAGTGACCAGACCCATGCTCACCCACCTGCATTTTTCGGAAACAAAACATCTGTTGCAAAATGAAATGCATCATACTGTTAAACAAATATATCAATATTGCATAATTATAAACATTTACAATGTTGGGAGAAATTTAGTGGAGTGTAACCTAGGCTAAATATAGTAATCTGATTTTCATTTAAAAACGGCCAAAAAATATATTTTCAAGCTGCATTATTCATATATTCTTTCTGAAATATCAAACTATTGTAATTGTAACACAAAAATACCTAAAATGTTTGAATACAAAAAGAAAATGAGAGAAAAGTATCCGTATGTTATGCTGGGCCCGGAACCAGCATTTGGAAAAACAATTTTGACAGTAGAGACCAGTGACAATTATCGGCTATAAATCCATTATTTTGCGGATAATATTGGAATAAAGTTTACAAAAGGAAGAACTATGATTAAACTGTTCACTCATTAACTGTTTATATTTATGTTCTTTTGAATTTAAATAGTTTCTACATGTTTTTTCTTACAAACTTTCACTTCCGGTTACATTTGCCCTTTTACTTTCGTCTGCTGACGACGTTCGTCCCAACCGAAAAAACTCTTCAAAATGAGAACAGGAAGTAGAATATATGAGGCATCAAGAAACAACAACACATATTCATGATCAGTTATATTTTCTTTGGTAATATCTCTAACATATACAATTGGGCGAGCATGGGCCTGGGCGAGCATAGGTACAGTGACTCTAAGGCATTTAGTATTTTAGTTCACTTTGGGAATTCAGAGAGTATGTTGGTGTGTGTGCTAGTACTTAAAGTGAAAGAAGCTAACTGGTTAAGAGATAAACCGGTATATGCTCTTTTTGTTTACTTAGAACTTACTTCTATAAGCATACTCAAAAAGTATAATTTGAACGGAAGATCTAACTTAAAAGAATGATAGTTTTATCCCTGCCTGTGTGAGAAATTCAATTATGAATCATTTAATTTTCCAATTAATTAACCACACTGTGTGTGTTTTATAAAGATGTTCATGACACTCTTTAACAGCTTTTACCAAGCCAAATTTGAGCAAAACATTTCAATTCAAACGGAAGGCTAACAGAAGTTGAAAATGATTGTAAGACGTGGTGTTACAAATCAATCTATCCGACCTTATATTTCTTTGTTGATACTTTCATCTTTATCACAATTTGCTGCTAAATAGTGTTAATCAATTGTGCGAAGTCACTCATTTGACACTGCATTTATGGAATTCATTTCGATATAATAGCTACACTAACACGACAAGTGAATGACCAAAAAAACATGCAGAACAAAATCTATCTCGGGTTATTCTGCAATAAACCGACCTTGAACGACGCTGCACGCAAATCGTGTTTCGGCTGTTCGGTTACAACTGAGATAAAAGCCACGACAACAAGCGGTGTAACAGGTATTTCTAACGCAGTACCAATGTAACGTCGTTTCTGATTGGTAACGTCGTTTAAATTTGCGACTATTAAATAACGTTTCTAACGCAGTACCGATGTAACGTCGTTTCTGATTGGTGACGTCGTTTAAGTTTGCGACTATTAATTAACGTATATATAGTCTCAAAATTCAAACGGCGTTTTAATTATCACATTTAGACACATTGTGCGTTAGAAAAGGGATAACTATTTAGTGATTTTGATATTTGCGACCGTATATACGGTTTTAATGGTCGCAAACAGTTTTAACAGCTCCGGCTACCGCCGTCGTTAAAATATTTGCGACCATTAAAAACCGTATACATGTACACACAGTCGCAAATATCAAAATTACAAAACAGTTATTCCTATAATATATAGTCGCAAGATCCGAACGGCGTTTTAATTATCGCATTTAGACACATCGTGCGTTAGAAAAGGGATAACTATTTAGTGATTTTGATATTTGCGACCGTATGTACGGTTTAATGGTCGCAAACAGTTTTAACAGCTACGGCTAACGTCGCCGTTAAAATATTTGCGACCATTAAAAACGGTATATACAGTCGCAAATATCAAAATTACAAAACAGTTATTACTATATTAGTTAGCCTATTGGAAGTGATAAACTAACTGTTTTTTGGTTATTAAGCTAGTTCAAATAACTCCCTATGACTTAATAAACAAGTTTGTATAAGTTCCTCAGTCTTCTAAAGACTTTGTGGCTACAGAAATACTCTCTTTTTAAATTAAATTTCCGCTATAGAAACGGAAATACCAGCAGATCATATTTTCTAAGAATCCGTCAACTGATTTCGTTCATTATATTATATGGACTCATTTACATTGGTCACCGAGTCTTTACAATCTTCCTCTAATTGAGTAATTATAGAAACCTAACACATTGTGAATAAGATCTACATATTTCATCTATACACTTACTGAGGGAAAACACTTCATCAGACTATTTGCTTTCAGTTTTTTAAGGAAATAATGTTCATAGCTAATACTGCCATCGCTAAGAAAAGATTTAATTATAGCTTTAAATTGTAATTGTAATGTTAGAAAATGATTCAAACTGGTCCCAGGGATAAACAATTTCTGTACGAGTTGTATATCAGTTTGTTTAAGTTTTAAACATTTTGTGTTATCTGACATGATGTACATTTACTTTGACAAGCCTTTTACGATTAAGGTTACGAATGCAACATCACCTAACCATATAACATGTATAAGTAGTAGATTATAATAGCTAAAGTAGTGTTAAGTGCAAAATATCAGTATTTCCATATCCCTTCAAAAGCTCTTGTTAAGTCAAATCAAGCTAAGGTGAATGGAAGATAATGGTAGCTTAACAATCGTTAAGACAATCTTTTACAATATATACCTTTTCAAGCAGCTAGCTTCACGGCAGACGACAACTACAATGACGTCTGATCAGAAAAATAACTTATTAGCCTTGTGAATCACAATTCAGCAAAATAATTCTACTTGTGTTTTGCTATGTTTGTTATTTAAACAAAGAAGGAAATCAATTATATTCGCACGAGCTGTTATCTTTTGACGTTCTAGTTAATCCAGCGCAAAATGTGCTAGTAACCCGTTGCATTTCTATCTCTTTTGTGAAATCTGGTCATGTTAGAATCAAAATAATATCCATGAAAGTTGTTTATCGTCTAATAAACATCTCTCTGTCGGTCTGATGCTTAGTTATAAACCACCGAGGTCTACTGCCTTCATGGTTTAGTACTGCGTATCAGAATTCAAAATCATTGTTTATAAGACGATAAACAACGCTCAATATTTTTTCCAATAAGTGATAAATAAGTAATCAATGTAACTTATTATCATGCATGAAATTAACAAAAAAATTCAGTGCAGTATTTTATCAACTGATATCACAAGTCACATCAAGTAACCCTATTGTCAGACATGATATTTCTTCCGTGTCAGCAACGCATCTTGTATTAAGTGGCTCTCTACTAAACGAAATTAGTCCTTTTCCTGTCTAAATGATAAAAAATGGATTACGCAAACCCTTATTTTCTTTTACAGACGTTATCAATACCTTTTTTATACCACTTTATTTTTCGAACGACATTTGTGTCTCATCCACATCTGCTCAACAAGATTATCAGAAAGAAGGGAAGAAAGACGCAATGAAATCACGAAATCACTAGTACTAACTTTATCCAATTCATATGACTAGTTCAAGCAATTTTACTCACGTTTTCTGTTTCAGGGAGTGGTCCGGTTACAACTGAGACAACAGCCACGATAACAAAGAGTGTAACAGGTATATAGTTTGCCTATTGGAAGTGATGAACTAACTGGTTTTTTGGGTTATTAAGCTAGTTCAAATCACTCCTTATGACTTTATAAACAAGTTTGTATAAAGTGCATGAGTCTTCTAAAGACTTTCTGGCTAAAGAAATACTCTCTTTTTAAATTAAATTTCCGCTATAGAAACGGAAACACCAGCAGATCATATTTTCTATGAATCTGTCATTGACAAGTGATTTTGTTTATTATGGACTCAATCACATTGGTCACCGAGTCTTTTTAATCTTCCTCTAAATAGAATAATCATTAAAACCTAACACATTGTGAATAAGATCTATATATTTCATCTATACATTTACTGAGGGAAAACACTTCCTCAGACTGTTTGCTTTCTGTTTTATAAGGAACTAATGTACATAGTTAATGAATGTACTGCAACACCAGGTAATACTGCCATCGCTAAGAAGAGATTTAATTATAGCTACAGATAGTAATTGTAATGTTAGAAAATTATCCAAACTGGTCCCAGGGATAAGCAATTTCTGTACGAGTTGTATAAGAGTTCGTTTAAGCTTTAAACATTTTGTGTTATCTGACATTATGAACATTTACTTAGTGACAAGCCTTGTACAATTTAAGTTACGAATGCAACATCACCTTACCCTATTACAGGTATAAGTAGTAGATTATAATAGCTAAAGTAGGGTCAAGTGCCAAATATCAGTATTTCCATATCCCTTCACAAGCACTTGTTAAGTCGAACTAAGTTAAGGTGAACGGAAGACAATGGTAGCTTAACAGTCGTCACCATTATCTTTAACTTCTTAGTTTAGTTAACTGATTCTTTGTTTACACTCGATGATGTTTGTATGTTATCATTCTTAACAAAACACATGAAGCGTTGTTGTTTCCGTTTACCATTTTTGTTTTTGTTTTGTTACTTATATACCGGTATATGCTGGCTATGCTTACTCAGAACTAACTGCTGAAAACATACTTTAAAAGTATTATTTGAACCGAATTTTTCAAAAGAATAGCAGTTTTCTCCCTGCCTGTGTGAGAAATTCAATTATCAATTATTTAATTTTCCAATAGAATTAACATCACTGCGTATGTCTTATATAATAAGTTTGTCCATGACACTTTATAAAAGCCTTTACCCAGCCAAGCGACTCTAAAATGACTAAATGATCGAGCAACCGATATTAAATGAATTAATACCCTTCCAGGAAACTTCCAGTCGTTTGAATGGCTAATGATCTGTAAATAGAAAGTGATATCTCCGGATAAGCCGGTAATATACACTTGGTACATACCGTCATTGTGCCCTGTGCTAAAATGGTTCGACATTTTAAGGGTACGCAATAACGGCTCTGGCTACGAAAATTATTGATACAAATTGAGCTAATCTAATGTATTACTGTTTCAGTTGCTTCGTCAAAACCACTTCTTTCGTCCGTTGCCGGAACGATGTCGACCTCAGTTAAACCAAATACCACAACAACAAGTAATATAACATTTTATTCTGTTAATAATTACACATCAAGTGACTTTTTTATATAATTGCTCATTGGTAACTGAACCTTAGTGCGTGAAATCTTCCTTTGAATTAAAAATTCATCGATGGGTGTAAGTTTGGTAGTATCAACTTACTGTACACATACTATGCTACAAAACCCTGACCTTGATAGTGACGTCTCTGTTTCAGTGGTGGAATCGACTACATATGCAATAGCCAACTCCATAAGAGCAGTTCCAATATCAGTTTATAACCAGTAAAAAAAATAAAAGATGGTAATTGTAATGTTAGAAAATGATTCAAACTGGTCATAGGGATAAACAATTTCTGTAAGAGATGCATAACAGTTCGTTTAAGTTTTAAATATTTTGTGTTATCTGACATTATGTACATTTACCAAGTGACAAATATCGGTATTTCCATATCCCTTTAAAAGCTCTTGTTAAGTCAAACTAAGCTAAGCTAAGGTTTATGGAAGATAATGGTAGCTTAACAATCGTTACCACGCATTTTTACTACTAAGGAGGCAGTATGGAGTTTTCTTGGCTTTTCACACAACACACGACTTCGCAACTTTCAAAACCACAACCCAAACACTGTTATCAAAAACTTGAAACAAATTTAATACATTTTTAGCATGATCATGTGACTTAATAAAAAATGCCATTAATTTCAGTTCGAAACCAAAATCTTCATCCATCAGCTCAGCATTCTGTGCTTTCCAATATCGCGAAATCTGACGACAAAATGACACATTTGGCTAATGCTTACGCTGCCACTGAAAATTGGCCCATACCGATAGCACCAAATGCAACACTGTTTTCGACTCTTGAAACACTGTAAATCAAGAAAATAAGCAAATTTCAAATTTTCAAATCTCCAAAGGCTCCTGTCAATATGACACTCGCAGTCCCGGCTAATTCTAGACAGACTTTCGTACTTGGCAGCAAATACGTCCCTACTGCAAGGTCAATGCCACTGGTTTTATTTTCATCAAATCGCTAAATCTCAATTCTTGACAATGAAAATCCATATACATTGTATAACATGTATTAATATTTTCGACCAAAACCATGCATCTGCATTTTACCTCAGATTTGTACATTCGACCCTGGCCAATTCGTCACTAACAGCCTGACACCCAAACTGCCTCTTTAATTTAGTTGACTGTTTCCTTGTTTATACTTGACGATGTTTGTTGTTGTCTAATTCTAAACAAAACACATGAAACGTTGTCTTTTTCATTTACCATTCTTGTTTTGTTTTTTACTTATAAACCGGTATATGCTCGTTATGTTTACTGAGAACTTTCTGCTGAAAATATGCTCTAAAAGTGTTATTTGAACCGAACTTTTAAAAGACTTTTTAACCACATTCTAAACAAAAGTCGCATATTTTCACACCCAGAATCTCCAGCTCGTCCTCCATACAAAAGTATCATACACATGATTGACAGTGAGTGATTTATTACGTTAAAATACTTAGCTTTATCCAATTTCTCACCTATAAGATACATATTTCCCCTCATTTATTGGTGATAGAACATTACATAAAATCGAATAGTGGCTGTAAATTTTTTTTATTTTTGAAATAAACATAGAGTTGTTGGTATTCATTTTCTTAGTTAGATCATTTTCTATCCATCTATAGCAATTTTGAATAAAAATTTGAAAAAAAGTTGATTTTCGTTTTTTTTCACCACCATCCAATTTTCACAGTAATTTCTTTATACTTGTATGATCGTGGTCTGAAACCTATAAGTCACCTATAAAAAGGGAAAACTACATGTACCTCTACAATCGCTCATTATTCACAAATGCATTTAATTGTGACAAATTTTGCACTTAAGTCAGCCCTGGACCGAGCATTTTTTAATGAATGAACAGCTGATTGAGTATTACGCCACGATTCACGGTGTGACGAAGTCCAGACTTATTTGATAAAAAAAATCAATTTAGGCCTATATCTAATGATTTGATGTTTCATTTTCGTTGCATGATAAAGATAGAAATGACTCCTTAAATACTTTTATCTGAAATAATCAAAATATTTTAAACTACTTTTGTTGCATTTTCAGTAATGATGGTAGTAATTCTCCATGGGGAACAAGAAATACTATAATTCCAAATTTTACTGAATATTTTGCCAAAAAACATAAAATAAAAAGAAAATTGTGTTTCAGTAAAATATCAATTTTATTTCACTCGTGAACACCAAACAAATGACATTTTCACTCGTGGCTACGCCACTCGTGAAAATGTCAATGTTAGGTGTTCACTTGTGAAATAAAATCGATATTTCACTGAAACAAACAAATATCCTCTTTGTATTCTGTTAATAATAAAACATCAAGTGATTTGTTTTATACAATTGTGCAATGGTGACTGATCCTTCGTGCATTAAATCTTCCTCTGAATTGAAAATTTATCGATGGGTGAAAGATTTTGAAATATCAGCTTACCGTACAGAAACTGAGCCACAATACCTTGTACTTGATAGTGACGTATCTGTTTCAGTGCCGGAATCGACTACATATACAATACGCCATCACCTTAACGACAGTAGCCAGTAAAGAATAACCCCCTTTTAGTCTTCCCCTGTATGGAGATACAGAGGAATTATATTCTGAGAAAACATTTCAATTCAAACGTAAGGCTAACAGAAGTTGAAAAGGGTTGTAAGACATGGTGTTACAAATCAAACTATACGACTTTATAGCTCTTTGTTGATAATTTCATATTTGTCACAATTTGCTATTAAATAGTGTTACTGCATTGTGCGAAGTCACTCATTTGACACTGCATTTATGGAATTCATTTCAATATTATAGCTATTAATAGCTACTGACTTATAGCAAAACTAAATTCCTTACTCTGTTGAAATACAGACATGAATTACTGTACCTTACTACACATAGATCAAAACACTCGTGTTACTTTTGTATTAGACTTTTGATATTTTAGTTACATAATCATATAAGGCATTTAGTATTTTAGTTCCTTTGGGGACTCAGAAAGTTTGTTGGTGTGTGCTAGGACTTAAAGTGAAAGTAGCTTACCGGCTTAGAGCTATAGTGGAAATACAATTTATTGCACTTAATAATTGTTTAGTGAAGTTAAATTGGGATCACTTGAAAGTTGATAGATATTGGTTCAAGATTGGTAACGAAATATATACAAAATATATTTTTCGATATATCGAAATCTTATTATTCGATATATCTCAACGTTTTGACGCACGAGCTTCAATGCCGTCCTTATATATGTTCTAGTTAACGTCCGCGCAAAATGTAGCCCATTGTTATCCCTTTTGTGATATTTGATCATGTAAGAATCGAAATGATATCCGTAAAGCGTTAATTTTCGTCTTATAAACAACTTTGACGGTCAACGCGGGTTTATAAACCAACCAGGTCTACGACATTCGTGGTTCGTATTTGTGTATCAGAAGTCAAAATCGTTGTTTAATAGACAACAAACAGCTATCAAACGGATACTATTGCGAAAATGTCGATCAATAGAGTTATTAATCATTCATCTTCAACATAAAATGCTGATGACCTTAATGTCAGAAATGAAATATGTTCACTCATCATGTCTGAAGCTAGCTTAATAACCCAAACCGATCTTTCTTCTCTACAGACGTTGTGAATAACATTTTATACCATTTTACTTTGCGTCTCTCCCGCACCTCCCAAAATACCAGTCTCACAAGTTTATCACAGCAAAAGAAAGCAGAAAAACGCAATGAATTTATTAACCTTTTAAATTAACCCAATATAGAATACTATTGGTAGCAATTCTTTCCGTTGGGAACAACAATTTCTATGTGCATTGTAAAACAGTTTAACAATGTTAGAAACATTTTGTTTTGTCTGATTTTATAGTCATTTAATGAGTGACAAGCCATTCTCTTTCTGTTCCAGGGTCGAGTTCGGTTGCAGTTACCAAAACAACAACACCAAAACCTATTACAGGTATAAGTATTCGATTATAAAATCTTAAGAAGGGACTGAAATATCAACGAAGTGCCAAATATCAGTAATTCCATATCCTTTCAAAACTCTTGTAAGGTCAAACTAAGATCAGGCGAACGGAAGATAAACTTAGTTTAACAGTCGTTGTCGTGCTTTTTAATTACTTAATTCAGTTTACGCAACCTTAATGTCTATTTGTTTACACTTGATGTTTGTATGTAGTCATTCTGAACAAAACACATAGGTCGTTGTCTTTTTCATTTACCAGCTTTGTTTTAACCTTATATATATTATGCTCGTCACGTTTACTTAGAACCAGGGATCGTATATACGTTAATATAACAAATCCTGTTAGAACTAACTGCTGAAAGGCAAAGGGGAATATATCTTTAGCAATAACAGTTAAGTTCAAGCGTAAGATTAACAGAAGTTGAAATGATTTTATCCGAACAATTATTTCTTCATTGATATTTGCAGACAATATCGTCTACGAACTGGTCATTGAAGAGTTTGCTGTATTTAGCTATTTTCTTTATGTTTTGTCTTTGAATGTAACTTCTCATTTTTCTAATTTTAAAGTAAAATCAAATTCAGGTTACAAAAGCGTCATGCATATCACAATGTTTTTTTCTCAGGATTTTCTCCAGTTTACAAACGCTTTCGTTGTTTTTTTTACTTTATTATCATTTAGAACAAGTAGTTAAAAATATTAGGTACAGCTAGAACGAATGAACTGCAAGCAAACCAGGAATTTTGAATTCCAGAATTTTTTACCGTAGTAAATATGTTAAAGTGATTAAATAACGAATGTTTGCAAATAACCTTATGCTTCCTACTCAATGCTTTATCCTATTGTTTGTAACTACATACTAGTTATTGCAATTATATAAATATGATATTGTTAAAGCTAAAATGTAGTCGTGTATTCGACAGTTCGCGAAAAACTGACCTCCGTGAATATAAGCTGGAAGCAAAAATTACATGTAGTTGGTTAACAGTAATGACATATTGTTCAATACTCTCTGTCTCTCTCTCTCTGTCTCTCTCTCTCTGTCTCTCTCTCTCTCTCTCTCTCTCTCTCTCTCTCTCTCTGTCTCTCTCTCCCTCTCTCTTTTAAAGATTTTATTTTAATGTTTTGCTTTACAGGTTGTCGGTCACCCGGGACATTTGGAAACGGAACTATACAATTTTCAAACAGTTTTCTGATTGGATCTGTTGTGAAATTTATATGCGATGATGACTTTTACATCAATGGTACATGTAACCAAACTACAACATCTCTATGTCTCCCAAATGGCAAGTGGAGTGATGATTTACCACAGTGTATTTCAAATCGTAGGTGCATTTCACTACTTACAAGGTAGAAATAGAGCCTCAATGTCTGTAAAACTCAAATTTCATTCAGTAGTCTCATGTTTAATTTTCTGTATACTAATATTCAAATTTAATTAGGTAAGGTATATCAGTAAGTGAAGTGATCTTTGTGCAATCGACGAAAAGGTTAAGTTTAGGTTAAACCAGAAGAAAAGCATGTTAATGTCTGCTAAAAAATTTGATAGTAACTTTGAAGTATGGTATAACTTTAAGGATATTGAATTCTAAAGTTTAAGTTAAGTTAAATTTTAATTTTTCCAAACATGTCTTTAAATATTTTGCTAAATTTTACTATCGTAATTCTGATTTGGTTTTGAAATTCAATAGTAATCTAAAGACTCTTCTGCGAGAAGGTATTTCAAAACCCGATTTTTATGGGGATGTGGTTTACAAACTTCGTAAGATTTTGGGTCATGGCAATTTCCAACTGTATTTGCTAAAATTATAAAACGTTTTGTTAAAAGAGGTTACGACCCAACTGTTTTGAGACACACCGCATGTTTGGTGTTCAACCCGTTTACAGTTGGACGCTATGCTTCCCTCTTTGATTGTGTCTGACGGAAGAGGGGGAGGACTCTGTGATGGGCAGTTTTTAAATCCCACTGGGACGAAACTGTTTTGATTTCTGTCCTCTGGCCTGTTTCGTCGGGCCCTTAAGGGTGTTTCTCTTGGTGCTCTGCCTTCTGCAAAGGCATTGAGTACATACGTTTTTTGGTTCTCAAGGTTTGCTTTTTATATATTTATACACGAGCATTTTTGTGTTTTACATACCATGCCTTTTGTTTCCATTGCGTGTGTTAGAGATTCACCTAGCAGGAATTACTTTTATTTACACTGTCCTGTGACTTTGGAACATGGTGGGGGTAAGAGTGAGGTTGGGTGCGCACCATAAACCGGTTTAAGCTCCCCAGTGGTGTTTTTGCCACTGACCGTTCCAAGGCGGTGCCCCACTGTGTTCCTTTAATTGTTCGTTTTGTCCTCGTGTGTTTGCTTTGTATGCTAGTGTGTGTTGGTGATGTATATGTGTGTGTGTACATGATTGTGTGTGTGTGTCGTGTGTGTGTGTGCGTGTGTGTGTGTGTGTGTTGGTGGTGTGCGCTTCTGGGTGCTGTGGGGTTCGTTTTGGGGGGGCTGCGTTTTTGGTACGTGGCATTCCCTGTTTGATATTATTTTTGTTTTTTTGGTATATAGCTACGTAGAAACTGTACGCTAAACTGGCGTTTTATAACAGTCACGTAAATGCGTTGAAAACGTTTTCCAGAACTTCCTCTCGATTACAGTATCAATGGTAAAACTTTTGCAAAGACAATTTTGAAATAAGGAAAAAACTATGTATCGACAGATATCTATTATTCATTTATGTTTAAAGATTATTAAAGAACATTAGATTGAAAAAATTAAAAGCAGATCTAAAAAAACTAAAAAGACGTATCCACTCAAAGCAACATCTGGCGACATTTTCTGCGATGACATCATTGAAAATGTCACAAGTACTGGTGTGTCATTATAACTATTTGTATCAATATATATTTCAGACTCTGGGTTAGTGTTACTTATCTCGAAAAATCCTTTCATTGAAGAGTCGATTGACAATATATCAATTACCTGCAATACATCGTATGAACTTAATGATAGTACCATCAAAAGTTTAGAAATCCGGCGGAAACTTGTGGCAAGCTCAGCATGGGAGACCATTGCAACACTGAACAGTACAAACATACCTACTGCTGTCAGTTCTAGTAACCTTGCAAATAAAGCAATCGTATCGGGACGGTTTAATTCCGGTCCAGTATTAATGTTGACTATAAATGAATCTTTGCTCGCATGTGAGGATGCAACAGAATACCAATGTCATGTCTCGTTTACTAATGATTATGGACAATGTTTCAGAGAGATAAATAAGCAATTCAATGGATTATGTAAGTAATTTATGGTATGTCTTATCGTTAAAAAGGTCACATAACATGTCATGTCCCAGATTTTTATTCTTTATTTAAATTAAGAAACCCGAAGTTTGATAAATTTCATAAATATTTTATCTTATTTGAAATCGTACTTTGAAAAAAGTGTTAAATGCTCAATACTGTTATCTAGGACATTGTATGCTCAGTCCCTTCCAATTGTTGTTTTGGAATCTAGAAAGGTCTCAATCACGCTTTAGTCAAACATGATTTATTTCAGGATGCTAGTTAGTTTTTTACTTCTTGATTTCGATAACTTGAAAGGAATCGTTAAATTACGAAATATTTTCAACAGTGTGTGTTTATTTTTTGGGTATCATTTTTACCGATGAAGTGTCTATTCAGTATTTCTCTTGTCTGTTTTATTTCAGTTTTTCCGAAGAATGTTGATCTAGAAGTAACAATGAATGGCACTGTTGTTGAAAGTTCGAACAATACATATGCACAACTAAAAGCAGGGGATACTATTGTACTTAATTGTACAGCCCAAATTGGTAACAATGCTAATACAACCATCTCCTGGGAAACGTCGAATCCTTTTTCGGCAGGTGAACTGGTACCTTTTGCACCACCAAGTACATTATTAGAGGAATCGGGTGGAAATTACAACAACTGTCAGTACACACATAGTGCTACTATAACACACACTGTTAATACATCTGACTTTTCGGAAGGCAACGTATCGTACTCATGTCACGTGGAAGTAACAACACCTGATGGACATATTAGACACAGTGCAAAAGCGAACCGTGTATTCCATGCAGAAATATGTAAGTTAGAAATATTAAGTGTGATAATTAATTTGATGCACGTAAGATGCTTGTTATTATATAATGTTAAATATGTGTTTCTGTTATAGAAAGACCTGTTTCAGTGGCTGGCCTGTTTAAGTTATTCATTCATGGTATGCAGACTTTTGTAAGTGCAATATTTTGGATATAAATTATACCACGGTTGTGAACTATATAATTTCAGGTTTCTTCAGATTTGAAGAAAATGTGCTTACAGAGACAGTTTAATTAGGGGGTCGATATTTTCAGGGTAGTGCCACTTTTGATGCATATTTATTACGTTTTAGACCTTGTTGAGATGTAGATCTGTGGTCAAAATCATAGTTGCAATATACTAAGCTTCTGCTTGTTTGTATGTTGATATTACTGACCAATAAAAACTTCTTGATAAATAGCAAGTTTCAAATGCATTACCTGCTTATAACATTTAGATGGAAAAAGGGCCGATCTGAAAAGTGATGACTAACTTTCGCATCTGAAATTGCTGAAATAAGGTTGTCAATGTCTTCATATGTTTATGAAATGTGTTAAACAGATATTTTTGCATAATACAACACAGTATCATTTACATTATCAAAAATAAACCTCATTTTGTCGAATGTGATCTGTATCTCATTATGAACAGGGCCCACTCTGGTTATAAATTAGTTGTTGTTCAGTTTGTGAAAGTAAACTTCCATCAAATGCCAATTACTGGCTATTGTCACTTTTTCAGAAATTAAGTAGCGGCCATTTAAATAGGTACAACTGAGTATCTGTTATGCAAAACAGGGATGCTTGTGATAAAAAGCAATATATAATTTTGTTGGAATATCTACACCTCTATTCTTCATCACACAGATTGAAGACAGATAATTCAAAAGTAATCCAAAAAGAGATTAGGTCTTCTTCTAAAGATTTAGTATTTCTGCCAGAATTATTTATTCTCAGGGTCACTGAAACTGATACTTCGAGGACACCTGATACTATTCCACAGTTAATATGTGGTAATTACATGCCTTTAATGTCTTTAATCATTTGTAGCCTGTTGATAACCCTTTCGGAAGTTTTTGATAAACTGAAAATACTTTAAATTTCCTGTCCACGATGTATGGTTTTACAGTTCTTATTTTGAATATACATACATAGCTTACATAGCTTCTCTCATGTAAGAATGGTTTCTGTGAACATCTGTTTATACCCACTTCACATATACTTCATTCTAAATATTCAAACATTGTACAAATGCACCGGCATCTGGAATACACATCAAACTTTTGTATTTGGATTCATTACACATCTTTATTTCTTCTTTCAATATTGACCACTGCTTACTTAATTTACAATATTTCATAATTAGAGGTAATATACACATTCATATTAACACGTGTTGAGAACAACTTACACTTATTTCAGGATTTCTAAATATATACTTTTCCTGACATTATTGAACGGATACTAAAATATGTTAAGAATCTACACTTTTTGGTAAATCTGTGGGTTTTTTGTTTTAGATTCTGTATGTCCTCGACCGCCTTCACCTGAACATGGATATGTTTCTATAACAAACACGACCGTAAATTCTACAGCGACTCTGACATGTGATCGAGGATATACGCGATCTACAGGTTTTGCCACCTGTAAGAGTTCAGGAAAATGGGACGTTCCAATGAGATGTGATCCAGTCGGTAAGTAGGATGTATTGCTTGAATCTTCTAATACAGCTGATGTCCTAACGTTTTACATTGATAGCAACTGGCTATCGTTCAACACATATCAAGAGGAGACAAAAAGCATATCAGTAAATCTACTTCCTTATCAAAAAATCCCTTTGTTTGGGTTTTATACCCAACATTTGAAAAATAGTTGTTTTTGTTGTAAAACTATTAATTTCGACCCTAACTATGTTAAATTTCTAAAATAGACTTCCGCATCTTACAAATGTGATAGTACCAGTTGCAATGTATTTTACAGACTGCAAGAATGTAACAGTACCACTCAACGGTCACATCATATATAGCAAGAATACATCATTCAACAATACTGCCGAGATTGTTTGTGATGACGAGTATCACCTGAACGGAAGTCCATTTTTGGTGTGTGAGGCTAACGGAAACTGGAACAATACGAATAGTACTTGTGTCCCGACAGGTCTGTTGTAATTTTCATTATTTTCTCTGTATGACATCTATTCTTGATAACTGGTGTTTAAGTATGCCTGTCATTGTGATGTGATAATAATAATCCAGTATCATTTTAAAGACTTTACATATCAGTAACAAGCGTGATAAGAACGTTGATTATTTTATGCAACTGTAGGCGTTCTGTACTGAGCTAGGTCTATTCGAAAATTGTTCCTTTTATTGGTATTAAATAATAATGAAACCAGACGGTGCAAGTACATGCAACACATTTTATAGTAACTTTTGATTTCACAGCTCACTCGGCCGTTGGAGTATATATGCATAGCGCGTACTTACATATGTACCCTTGAAGAAAAGCGACCAACATACTTCAGCATTTTTCGAAAGTCAACGCAGTAAACTTTGTTTATAACGAAGTCATTTAAACATGTTCCTTATACAAAGACTTCGTTATATTCATATTTTAGTTTCATATTAAAAAGCAGAAAATGTGTTCTTATCCGTATTTTATCACAATCGTTTACAACACCACTTAACTATATTCAGTGGCATCCATATACCTCAAGGATTATCAATGCTAATACCTTTGATCACAAATACCACACACGTTGTCCAATGGTGGATAGCGAATTGTAGAATTATTCTCCATTAATACTTTAGTGATATTAATGCTTTCATTTATATCGGAACTGAATTGTCATAAAGTTGTGTAAGAAAGCTCATATAAATTTCATCAGTTGTCCTTAACTAGTTTTAGGAGTATATAGCAGTGAATGGCAACTTTACTGTGTCGCATTACATTCTACATTTAAATGGGTTCTTTGAGTTTTCTTCTTACACAGTTTATCTATTATATAATCATGATACGGTTGATATTAAGGGATGGGAAGTTTAAAGTTTCATTTTGTTGTCTTCAAGTTTTTCTCTAAAATGTGCCTTTACTATAATAAAGGTTGTCCAAAATTACCATCCTTGATTAATGGAGTTATAACATTGAGCAACTCGACACACATCAACTCTACCGCGACATTCGAATGTTACTATGGATACAAGTTGACGGGAAATATCACCTCCACGTGTCTTGATGAAGGATGGGATGCCGATGTGCCTTCTTGCGATGCAATAAGTATGAAAAACAAGTATTGTCTTCACAACCCGATTCAAAATGCAAACGGAAAATGAGGCAGATACGTTTACATACGTCTTAACAACTTCTCTTACAGTGAACCATATATGACGTTCAAACGGAAAAAGAATGACCTCCTTTCCACAACACATGTATTTATTTACAAAATGAGCTTGAATTTATTTTAATCATCAATTAATCTTAAAACAAATTCTTTGGTTTCTCACACCAGGTACACGCATTGAAAATTGCTGCAAAGTTTTAGAATATATAGACTATCGAATGTATGTTTGTTGTTTAACAAATATTAGCTTAGTTCATCAAAGTTATATCTTGTGTACCATTGACCAGCATTCCTGTTGAAAATAGTTATATGGAAACAATGTATAGTGTAAATTGCGTATTGTAAAATGTATACACAAGTGTCTTGCAGTCTCTTTGTCAGCATTGTATTTTTCAAATTCTAAATGCATCTATTATTACAGGAGTACTGTGTACCATGTCGGCTAAATTTTTCTTCTACTTTAAAAATCCGTTCATTTAAGGTTTTACGGTTGGTCTGGTATAACTTGATAGCTGCATTTAATGTTGTCTGCAAATATGTTTGCTCCTTGAACATTTTATTCCAAACTAATACAGTATGAAGTTATACTTGAGCAGTTCTGTGGAGATGCATAGTAAAGCTTTCCCAACAACTTGAAATAACTGTATCGACAAGAGTGTAACGGGGGGAGATCAAATAATATTTTCTTTCTTTGATCATACAACTGTATCTGATTGTTTTCTTACAGCATGTCGACTTCCATTGCCACCAATTAACGGAGCCGTGAATTTCCATAAATTAGAAGTGAATGCTACCGTGAATTTCTCCTGTCATCCGGGATATAAATTAGTGGGGTCGGCAGAAACTGTTTGTCTTCTCAATACTACTTGGAATTACAAAACTCCGTCCTGTATTGTAAAAAGTGAGTCAATTACATGTATTACAAAGTAAAAAGCACACTGCTGTAGGTAGATAATAGCCATGTTACAGGTATGGGCAAAAGATGTTCTCATGTATCTGCTGTAATTAGAAACACCATGATGTATAATTACAAATTATGGCCCTTCAAATAGCATCGCACACTGTTATTCAGTTTTAACCTAGAGTCTCGAATCCTTGCGAGTTAAAGTTATCCACCTAAGATTATGCTTTTAGCTTTGACATTAGAATTTGTGAAAATGAGCATTTTCCAACTTCTGTTTCACAGTTTCGCAAAAAAAAATTCCACATATAAATGGATCATTGTAGGGATATTTAGAACATGATGATGTTGTGCACCTAGGTTATTTTAACTGACTACCCTTTACTGTGTAAGATTTGGAATGTTGGGCCTCTATGTCCTACGGTTTCATGTTTAGTTTTCTGTTGATTTAATAATTGAATGGTAAGTTGGTTTAATCTTGCTAAAGTCTGGCCATGTATCCCTCATTTCATTAAAATGACAGTTTTTAGACACGGCACATGTATCAAGTTCTTTCCATCTTACAATTTAGATTGTACAGTCCCTCCGGCTCCAGCTAATGGATATGTAAAGATAAAGTCTGGTTACACCGTAAATTCGACAGTGTCTATACATTGCAACGAGGGATATGATCTTCTTGGTAACGATACAATACATTGTGAAAATAATGCAACATGGAGTATTGTAGACACAACGTGTGATTTAATAGGTAAATACTGAGGAAAGTAAATATGATGAAAACGTATTTACTTTTTCAAGCATGGTCTTTTCAGATAAGGATAAAAGTATTTATACTGGAATTAGTATTCTTAGAATGCAGTGGATTTTTAAAATCGAATTTTTCTACGAGATTCCTGGTTATTTGATTCGAGTACGTCGTTTCGCAGGCCGGTAAGCGGCGTCAAAAATGCTGTTTTCAGTGAATAACTCTAGTAAGGAACGATGTATTTTCACGAAACTTTGTATGTAGGTAGCTTATACATAGATGCACACTTGACATGTTTTGGGGGCTTCTCAAACTAAGTTCAAGGTCGCTGTTACTAAAATTAGAAAATAACGGTAACAGGACGATAACCATTGCTTGGAAATGAGATATTGCCATGAAACTTGGTAATGTATATGTAGGTAGCTTATATAGAGACGTAGTTTGAAATTACATTTAGAATGATAACTCGTGTCGGGAATGAGATATTGCCATGAAAATTGGTAATTATGCAGCTCATATAGATATGTACCTTTGAATGCGCTGTATCTAGAAACAAGTAAATGGTTTCGGGTCAATAACTCAAGGTGGGAAATAGTTATTGCCATGAAACTTGGTATGTGAGTAACTTGTGTTGAGAAGTGATTGTCGCAAGTTGTTTACGGACTTTGTGTATATTATTTTCGCATGGTGTGGGTTTAAATGATTTCCGATCTTGAATGTACGCAGTAGGGCATAAAAATGTTTTTTCACGACATGTATAAATTGTTTTACAAAACATTCCCTTCGTGTACGAGTGGTTAGATTCTTAAAATATCAGTAACCGCTCACTGATTGAGGGTAATGAGTAAGTGGAGGATATAAACTACCCGCCTAAGTACAGTTGAAAAGGAGCGGGCGCTTGCATTTCCCGGTGTCGAGGCAGAACTATGAAAAGGGCACAGGTAGAGAAATAGCCACTTGAGGGAGATCACAAGCAGATTGATGAGCATTATCTACCTTTTAATTCTCTAAACAAAATGGCCACTTGCTTTGCATACACTGAGCTAACAACATCAGAGGTTTAAATCAAAATTTTATTGAAGTTAAAGTATAGAATTGTTTGAAATTTAGCACAAATGTCAAAAAGTCTGACAAAATGAAGTTTGTTAAATTGGTTGTCTAAAAGTGGGACTTCCAGGAAACAAAACTTGTGTTGTCTGCTTCAAGATTTTAATTGATCTCTACAATGATTGGCAGCTTCTCCATCGGCTGAGAGCTAATAATTTACAGCCGTTGTATGAGTCACACACATTGACATAAGGCGGGAAAATTCCACATGTAATGTTTTGTATAGAACAGTTCTATATCATATAAGTTTTATACATATTTAGCTGTAATAAGTTTCATCCCATAAAATGTTATCTGGTATAGATAAATAGTCCCATAAAAGACCTAGGTATGGTTTTCCACAATATTCGTTCTCAAACTTGCGCTTCATACAGTATGAACCTTGAAGTTTATCTAAATTAATGGCATTTATCAGAACTAAGTGACATTCCTTTCTGGTGTGTATCTGGATAAATGATATCTCCAAGATATAATTTACTTGCCTTTGTCTCACTTTCGAAAGAAGAAAATCTATTTAAAGCAAGCATATACATAAAGAAAATGTACATGAGAAACATGCATTGACTCAATGTTTAATCCTTCAATAAAACATTGCAATAACTGAAAGGTAACTTTAAATTTATTTGAAGTGACTCCCCTAAATCTCACAAAAGTGAACAGTAAGAAATGTTATTTATTCTGAAATTGCACTTCCCAACATCAAGCAGACGATCTCTGTGATTACATTAACACATTACAAACTATTGTCAGCCCTCAGCTAGGTAGTACATCTCCTCCCTACACTCCTAATATGCGTAATTACTTTCCGGCCGGTATTTCACTGAAGCAAACCCTGCCTTTAAAATATCCACTACATAATAAAGAAAGCACTACATAACAAAGTTTGCACAAAATATCATAACGTCACAACATGATATAACAAAGTTTGACATAATATGATAAAATAACCAAAGACATTATATAATAAAAGATGCACAAAATGTAAAGATAAAAGCACATGATCAAGTATTTGACATAATATAATGTATTGCACACAACATAATAAAGTATGGACAATATAATTAAGGATGTATACAATGTAATAAATTGTCTACATGATATAAAACTTTTTCTGCATAATTTAACAATATATGTCATAATATAATTACAAAAACACAACATAACAATATAACGACTTACGCACATAACATAAAAATGTTTGCACAACATGTAAAGAACTTGGTACATAATAAAATGAATAATAATAGATTTTCACGATAACAAGAGACAGTGCCGGTGTTTCATACAGATACGTTTAAATTATTCTTAACAACTTCTCTTACAGTGGACCATGACATTCAAATGGAAAAATAATGACATCCTTTCTCTAACAAATGTATTCATTTTGGAAAAAATGAACTCTTTTCTTAAACACATGTATCTATTTACAAACTTAGCTGATATTTCTTTAAATCATTAATTTGTCTTAAAATACACAGTCTTAGGTGTATCATACCAGTTACAGTCATTCGAAATTGCTGCAAAACTTTAGGATATACAAACTATCAAATATCTGTTTATTATTTAACAAATATTTACTTCGATTATTGGAGCTGTATTGTGTCACATTAACTTCTTTTACTTCGTTTATGGTTTTATTGTTGGCCTGGTTCTAGTTGGTGGTTGTTCTTTATGTTGTCTGCAAATTTCTTTTCCTATCAAGTGCGATTGGTAGATGCATACTAGTAGTTATGCCTTCTTTACAACTTTAAATAACTGTTTCGGCAAGAGTGTAGCGGGAATGGGGAATCAAATAATATTTTCTTTCTTTGATCATACAATTGTTTATGCTAGTTCTTTTACAGAATGTCAGGATCCTTTGTCACCTACAAACGGATACGTGAATTTCGATACCGGAGGGAAAGAAGTGAATGACACCGTAACATTCTCTTGTTATCCGGGATATGATTTAGTGGGGTCGGCAAAAACTGTTTGTCTTCTGAACGCCACATGGCAGGACAATTCTCCATCCTGTATTGTAAAAAGTGAGTCAATTACTACAATATATAAAACACACGGTGGTAGGTGGAGCAATGCTATGTCACCGGCATATGCAGACGATGCTGTCACGCATCTACTTAAATAAGAAAAAAAACAGGATGTAAATTACAGATTATCACCCTTCATGTGGTGAAAAAGGGCATTTCTTACATGTATCGCACATTGTTCATTCACTTTTAAAATAGAGCCATGAAACCTCAGTACAATTTCCATCTTTTCAGTTTTGAAAAGGAAATTTCATACTAATGAATCCTTATAGGAGAATACATTAGCATTATGATGTTATGCACCTAGGTTATTATAACTATGTAGCCTTTGGTATACAGACAACAGTAAAAATGATATCTATGTCATGCGGACGCATTTCTAGTTCTCTGATGATATAATAATTACATGGTAAGATGGTTCGGTCTTTTCCAAGTTTTGTCATTCATCCCTCATTATATAAGAATAACAGTTTTAGACTCGATTTAAAATGTGTTCATATTTTCATCTTACATTTTAGATTGTACAGTCCCTCCGGCTCCACTTTATGGATATGCAGAGACAAAGTCTGGTTACGCCGTAAATTCGACAGCGCTTATATATTGCAACGAGGGATATAATCTTATTGGTAACGATACAATACATTGTGAAGAGAATGCAACATGGAGTATTCTTGACGCAGTGTGTGATTTAATAGGTAAATACTGAGAAAAAGTAAATATGATAAAAACCTTTATTACTTATTTAGTTATGGTCAAAAATGAAAATTTACATATATATATACATCACATTTTCTTTGCGTTTTTACACTTTAGTTCGTATACTTAGAATGCAATGGATTTTACAAGGAATTTTTAACCAGGTTTTCAATAAGATTCCTTGTTATTGGATTCGGGCAAGTTTTCAGGCATGCTGTTTCCGGTCAAAAAATCTCGTACGGAATGAGGTTTTTCCACGAAACTTGGTATGTAAGTAGCTTGTAAAAAGATACCTGTTTGGATTGTTTTTGAGGCTTCTTACATTAAGGGAATAGTTGCTGTTAATATAATAAAAGATAAAGGTTTTAAGACGATTACTTATGTGGGGAAACAAGGCAGTGTCATAAAACTTGGTAATGTTTAGGTCAAGGTGGCTGTTACTAAAAATAGAAAAAGTTTCCAGCTAAAACGTTGAGGTGGGAAAATGTATTGCCATGGAACTTGGTATGTAAGTAGTCTTTATGAAAATGTTCTATGGAATGGCATTTGAGGGAAATTACTGGTGGCACCTGCGTTGATTGCTTCTTTGAAATAGAAAAAAACTCAGGTTATATGTAGAAAACCTGGTTTCGTGGCATTGCTTCTTATTATGACACAAAGTTTTTATATATTTCTTTTGTTTTTCTAGCCGTTTTGTTTTTAAATTGTCTAAATGAAACAGAAAATGTATATGTAGGCTACTGCAACTGTAACTTTGATTTACTCTTTTAAGACTGTGGATCACCGAGAACTGTCTACAATCATAGTCAAATTAATGTTAATGGCGGAACAAAAGTGAATGACACTGGAATTATAGCCTGTGACCTTGGATACACGCTGGTCGGTGATGATACCATTTTGTGTTTGTCGGATGGATCCTGGACCGATTGGACTGGAAACTGTTTGAAACGTATTAAACTTCATTTTCAATTGTTATTTAATATGTATTTATTTCTATGTGTTTTCCTTAGGCAGTAATATATAGCGTGAAGCTAAGTGCTTTTTGAGTCATTTCTTTCCAGTTTTGTGTTTGTAATTTTGTATCGGTCTATAGTGTCATCTATTAATAACTTAAAGATGGATAAAGTGTCATTTAAGGTACTATTGTGAAAACTTATTGTCGATGTTTTAAATCCCAAAATAATTGCCGTTTTATTAACTATGTCATTTCAATGATTCAAATTATAATTCTAAAAGAAATATTCCGTCGAACAAAATATAATCCGAGTAATGACGTGATAAAATTGGTCTTAACGGCAAAGTGTGACTTTCGAGTTATTTGCATTGTAGTGAATGGAATATCACGACTTATTTAGTAAGCCTGAGCACAACGTGCTAAAATTAAACTTTAATGGCATACAATGTACGTCATGCGTCGTCAACAGTTTGTTTCAATCCGCATCTTTTTCTAAACCGCTTGAAGAGGTTAATGAATTTAGCAGTTTTGTTTCCATGGAGGTCATCTTCCAAAATTGGTCAAACAAATTCCACGAAGAATTCTGGTTCCTATGGCAATAATTGGGAGGCCTAAACAACTCTCTCAAAAACCGAAAGGCCCACAGCTTAAATTTTTTTTAAAATGACAGTGTCAATTAGACCTGTACAAACCTTGTTCAAATAATGACCCCTTTGTCAAACTTCATCACTTGATTTTACATAAGTTTCTATAGGAAAACTTTTAAAATCTTCTCGGAAACCATGAGGCCCAGAGCTTAGATATTTCGCCGAAGCATTGCCTAATGGACTTCTATCATGACCCCGGGTCAAAGTTGACACAAACACAGGGGTCACTTGGTACATATTTTAAAATTCTTATTTCCCTTCTGACCCTTTTTGTATGTGGTAATGAATCATATTCAAGAGATAAACTCCTGTACTGGGAAGCTATACTAGCTGCTTAAACCTTTGTGTTCCTTAACATATAACTGTTTTATTTTAGTTTAAACACTTTTTATTCATATATAAACACATTTACAAACACAATATCTAATAACAATAATCAGGATTGAGTAATACGTTAAGCACTTGTTTTATTTTTCTTTTCTGTATTCAGAATGTCCAGTCAAAACGACATTCAAGCATGGTGCACTGTTCATAAATTCAGCAAATATTGATGTCAACGATATAGCTTTCGTAAATTGTGACACTGGATACGTTCGACAAGGTTCTCTAACTGTCACGTGTACAGTTAACGGAACATGGGACACGTCTATAACAAAATGCATTCCTAAAAGTAATTTTCGTTTTAAAATTGTAGTCAATATATAAGACATTACAGTACAGTAGAGTGATGATTTTCTGAAAAACAATTCTAAAAATTTTTTTTAAATGCTACATGTTTATACAGTTTTAACTTTAAATCACTATATTCAATGCCTGTAACACGTGTAAAATAAAACTTTATCAACAGAAGATATTAGATCTAGATATTTTTTTACAGATATCTGTTTTCAAGTGTACTAAAGTCAAAGCTAAAATATATCTAATATGAATACAAGTTTTCATACTTCAGTTTTCAATCATTTCCGCTGTTGATAATCAATTATGACTTTATTTTTTGACATGATTCTTTTTTTTATGATTTCCGATTATATGTAATCAATATTCTTTAAAAAATCTTTCAGAGTGCCCTACCCTGCCATCGCTTCAGTATGGTATGTTATCCCTGGATTCATTAACAAAACATGTCAATGATACTGCAACAATACTTTGTAACAGCGGGTACGTTGTTGATGGGCCGTCTTCAATTACATGCACCACAAACGGGACATGGAGTGAAATAACGACTAAATGTTTACCTAAAAGTAAGTTCCGCTCTTTAAAATGCGTTCATGCGCAAAAATGGGTATGCAAATATGTGATATAATAAATATCATTTCAGCAAAATAACTGTGTAACATAATTATCGTTTCAGCAAGTAAGTGTTAACGTGTGACTCACTGATACAAAATTAATTAAAAAAGAATTTTTGAGCGAAATTAATCCATTATTTTTTTTCGAGACGAAAGTTATTTTTGGATATTTATTAACATTAATTACTATGGATATACGTCTTTTGTATTACTAAAACGGACAAAATGACCTTTAAACTTTAGTACGATGCAACAAAGCGTTATGTGGATAAGGTAATAGAAGCAGTTACAATGCTGTAGCACTGATATATATGACGTCAGTGTAGCGCATGCGTGTTTCTATTTTATTTGTTCGATGCAATGAAGTGTTATCTGCCGAAGCCAGTAGTTAGTCGCTACAATGTTATAGCACGTATGGAGTATGACGTCAGTTTCGCGCTTTTGTTATTATTTTGCTGCGGATCAGTCGCCATATTGGAACCGGAGTTCGTCTAGAATTCGTTCTATCGATCTTCTGAGGTGAGTTGTTGTAGTTTTATGAAAGGCCAAAGAAACTATATTATTGATATATTGATAGCGTTGTGGCTACAGAGTATAGCCTGTTTGTATTAACGATTTTTGGGCTTTATAATAGCGACCACGGTGATGACCTACATTAGCAATGCAAAATCAATTAGAGTTGCGTCCCTTGAATGAATCTAATGAATATTCATGAAGCGCTAAATCAGCCCAAGAATGATGCCGATTTATTTCGCTTTAGAAATGTTTAAAAACGGAACTGCCGGGAAACAGTCTAATTTGAATATTTAATTAAGACCTCTATACCTCGGGGAAAACCCGCAAATTATCCGAAAGCCGTAATTTATCAGTACAAAAACAAGTGTCAAAAGTTTGACAACTGTTGATTTTCCGTTAATCGGTCGATTTCGCTTGGTTTTCAGGTTTTATTTGAAAGGTTTGATTATAATTTAATGTTTTCACTCATAATTATAAACAGTGAAGGAATTCAGTCCGAACCAAACATGTTGACATGTACAAAAAAGCCAAAATGGTGGTAGTTACGAAAAATTAAATCCCTGTCAGACTACATAATTTTTAGTCTGGAAATTTTAGTGTCTTTTCCATGCAGTAACAGTGAGTTAGTTATGGGAGATAGAGCGGTGGTATACGTAAGATGACGTCATTTTTAAATAATGAATATGCAGGAAAGAACAATAGAAAAATACAATTTTTTTTAATATCTTTTGTTAGGAAAAAGCGCATGTTATTTTTTTCAGTGTACTGAGTATGTTTAAATTATTGTAAGGGAAATTTCATGTCAATATCTTGTTCGTGAATTTTTTTTTTACCAGCTGGAAAACCAGAAAGTAATGTTTTTATCAGGTCTGTATAGAACAAATAAATATTCTGTGAAAATTTAACTTGCGCTTTTTCTTTGAAAAAAAAAAACGTTATTTAAAAAATTGTACACTTCGATTGTTTACGTTTTAGTGCCATCGGGCTGTTTTAGCTAATTCGGGGTATATACCCCAATGGGGAGATGTGCTCAGCCTGTTGAAGTACAGCCGTGGCCATTATTCTGTACACTGTAATGTAATACAGTAATCGTCTCATTTTCTTGTTATTTTTTAAGTCCCAGCCGACCCTGGGATTTCTCCCTGGGTGAACTTGCAAAGACTTCAGACAGGCACAGGTTGATGAGAGACAGATGTAAATACAAGGGAATCCGGGTATCAGACTCTAGCTCTTTTAGGAATAGACCACTTGGTTCTTGTTTACATGCCCGGTGTATAGAACCGACACACGTGATACTAACTCTGGGTGTCTGACCAGTTCATCTCTAGATGGGTGGAAAACACTGAAAAGCGTTTCTAAAAGTTCCAGTGCTCTTCCCCCAGACACAGTGTTTTTCCCCTTATCGTATGTCTGTCCGCTCGTCCACTTTACTTTGTCAGCTCTTCAGAGCAAAAACCCCTTGTTGGACTTTCATCAAATTTGTTGGGATTCATCCATATGACGTTTAGTTGTGTATATCGAATTTTGGGCCATATAGTTAAAGGTCCAATACTAAGGAAAGCGAAAATTCAAATATACTTTAAAAAAGCACAGAAATAAGTTATCTTCAATAAAAATTGAAAGTTGGTATGTAGAAATTTTAAATAAATCACAGTACATGTACAATTATTTGTCTATGCACTATGAAGAAAGTTAAAAAGACATGGGTAGTCATTGTGTCGATTCACAACATAATACACATACTTTTATTTGTGTTCCAAACACTTTCTGTAAATTTCAACCTGCCAATCTTCATTATTTAGTGTCTTGCATAAGGTAATGTACTTGCCATTCAAATAACTGTCACTTAATTTTCGCTTAGTAGTGGACCTTTAAAGGTCACGGTCCCATGGACCTGAAACCTGAAAATTTTGACCGCTCTTCATAGCCAAATCCCCTTGTTTGATTTCCATCAAACTAGCCGGGAAGCATGCAGTATGAAGTTTAGTTGTACTTTTACAATTCACAGGGGTCTGACCTATTATAAAACAGCCTTGTCCGCAATCCTTGTTGGATTTTAATCAGACTTGGTAGGGAATGCAAATATAAAGTCTAGTGGTAAATGATGTAATTTGGGATTATATGGTTAAAGGTCAAGGTCACGGGAGCCTGAACATTGAACATCCCCTCCGCTCTTCATCTCAAATACACCTAGTTAGGTTTTATAAAACTTGGTTAGAAGCATCAGTAAGAAGTTTAGTCATTAAACTTTAGTATGAAGTGTATAAGTGTAAATTACAATTTGGGATCATAGAGTCAAAGGTCAAGGTCATAGGATTATGAAATGTTAAAACTCTTTCTGCTCTTATTCTCCAAAACCCGTCGTTAGATTACCATTAATTTTTGTAGGAAGTAACAGTATAAAGTCTTGTTATGGATACTGTATTATGGAGTCATAATTATGTTTAAACGTCAAGGTCAAAGGGGCTTTAAACTTTAAAATATCTCCCGCTCATTCCCCCTACCCCCCAAACGTTTTCATCAAACTTGATCAGGGAAGCATCGGTATGAAGTCCAGTTGTGCATATAACAATTGAGGTCATCATATGGTCAAAGGTCAAACTCACAGGGGTTTGTAGATAAATCAATATTATCATCTCTTATTCTCCAAAACCCCTTATTACGTTGCAACAAACATGGTCTATGTCACCAGTAGAAAGTATGGTTGTGCATATTATAATTATGGATCACTTTGGGTTTTTTTACCCAAGTGAGTTCAATATTTGAGAGGACCGGTCCTACCCCAGTGAGTTATTCCTTAGGGGGATGGGGACAAAGCGGGAGACATGTGTTAAAAATCAAGTTAGTTTATAGTGAATTTAAACTGCAGCATGAATTTTGTTAATGAATACCTTTAGATTGTACCAGCCCGAAGGCACCGGCAAATGGCACTGTACATTTGAATGGCGGTTTCTCGGTAAACTCATCTGCTGTGATAACATGTGATGAGGGCTTTTATTTGTTTGGGGGAAACATTATAACCTGTCTTGAAGATGGCACGTGGAATGGTACTGACACAAATTGTTCTAAAAAAGGTACATTTTTATACGTACATGGGAACATTAGATGTAAGCTTTTATACTTGGAAGGATGGGTTCTTATTTGCTCAAGGCAACGCCTGAAAAAATTAGAATTTCATTCGATTAAATCCTTAAACATTTATGTCCTTTCAGCTCACCTGCCAGGGTGATTGATTAAGATCCCTCACCACCCGGCGTCCGTCCATCGTCCATCCGTCAGTCCGTCAACTATTTTCTTTAAACGACATATCCTCTGAAACCACTAAGCCTATGTTGATGAAACTTAGTAGGAATGTTCCTTGCATAAATGTGTACAAAATTTTCTGAAAAAATTTCATTTCATGCAGAAGTCTGGTTGCTATGGCAACAAATAGGACTTACATTATATATATAAATATAAAGCTTAGATAATTGGTATGCATTATTTTCAAGTGATCCTGTCCCTAAACTGTTATTAACTTGCCCCGCCCTTTTGACCTAGTTTGAGAGCAAAAATGAATTGCACTTTACTTAGTTTTCTGCGTCGCTATTGTTGACATTGTATGAAAGCGAATGGTAGCCAGCCCAGGATGGCCCTTTTGATTTTTGCACCGAGAAAGTATGTAAACCTATACATTTTCGGAAGGTCCTTTCATCTCTAAACAAATACATGTAGGTCACTAAATGTAATAAAATTTCTTACCTATCTTCACTTTTTGAACAAGGCTTACAGCAAAGGAAAACCCCCGTACACAAAAACCTCGTTGCATTTTATATATTGTTTCGTGTTTGAGAGAACCGTGTCGTGCAGTTTTGAAAACATTTTTTACTACACTTTTATGACCATTACTGCATGGTTTTGAGCAATATATACGTCTATCACAGCACATGTAAGAACATAAAATTAATTTGAAGAATGGAATCTGAAATGTATGACACAGTTCCCTGAAGCAGATAATGATGTTTATAGTGAAAAAAAAACACGTTTTGATATAGGGGGTTACATTTAGCTACATGCCTTGTTAAAGATTCATGGTAGGTATAATATTTTATTATATTTATTATCTTATTTCTTGTTGTAATCACGAGCATCATCATTTGTTTTGTTTTATTGCATTGTACAATAAAAAGATAAAAACATTTGAAGATTGTGGCGAATGAAATCCTAGTTTTTGTCAGATGCTACCTTAAGCTTTACGTGTACCGAATCAAATGAGAAGTTTATGTCTTCGAAAATATTTCACCGATTCAGATGTTAATTGGTCTGCCTATTACAGACACGATGTCATGAAACTTTACTTACGTTTTAATCAGTTGAATTCAGACGTTTAATTTAAGCTATGTGTTATCCTTATTCAGACTGTTTTATATATTTTAATAATGCATGATATTTTTTCGAAATATTAGTTGTATTAAAAAACGAAATGTTGGACATAATAATGTGAAAAGCTTGTAAAACAAGTTACGTACTTCGGTCCGTAGGCACCTCGTTCGTAAAATGCTCACACAATTTGGACACGTGTTCCTTAACAATAGCCATGAGTTGAAAAAGAGTTGTTGCATAAAACTACTGTCTTTTCTTTGCACTGCAGAGTGTGAGGTTCTACCACCTCCCGAGAACGGTTTTATCGTATCAGGTAGTAACGTATTCAACTCAACAATGCTTTTCGACTGTTACCAAGGGTACAATTTGAATGGAACCAGTATCAGTACTTGCCTATCCGATGGTAACTGGAGTTCAACAGCACCATTATGCATGCCAAAAGGTATTCTTTAAGGCTAGTTCATAACTTTCATAATCGTTAATTGCTGCATTTTGTTTTCTTTGTAGTATTTTGTTTATCGTTCTTTAGAATGTAACATTTTTTCAAACACGTTATTATAATCCATTTCAGCAACAGAAAAGCCACTTTCTAAACAAGTCGCTGGTGATTTTACGTTTGGTAAACTCGTAAAGGCTTTTAGCTTAACATTTTATTAAACTGTTTAAACCGGCAATTATCAGGTTTTATTCTTGTTTGTTCTACAGAATGTCCAGAACTATCTGAGTTGAATCATGGAAGAGTTAATTTGACAAACAATAATTTGTTTCCTTCATATGGAACTTTTTCTTGTGAAGATGGATATAACCTTGTTGGGTTTCCTGCAACACAATGTTTAGCCTATGGTAACTGGACTAACCCTGTGCCTTCATGTGTGCCTGTAGGTAAGTTTGCATCAGTATCTTTTATCCAGCCAATAAGACTTAGTGTGGTTGCTGTGGGAAAACCACTTCGAACGTTTGCTTTGGTTGTTAATGCAAACTAACTAGTTTTATCACGCTATATACTATAAGGAATTTAACTCAAATTGTATTTAATTTCTGTGTTGGATTAAAGATCATTTTTGATATTGACTAAAGGCCAAACTATGCTGATGTATACGATGATTGGACTCAATTCTGATCGTCAACACACGAAAGCTGGTTTTCACAAAACGGCATCAAATGCTTAAGTCAGTTCCGTAGAGATTTAGTGTTTTCATTCTTTGCTCTTATAAACTCTTTGAACGAACTTTATGGATTATATTTATCAAGTATTTCAATACGTTCACAGGATGAACGGTAAGGAATTAAAACAAATTGTTGCATCACAGGACATTATACATGAATTTCAGAGTGTGGTAACTGGACATACTCAAATGTCAGTTGGGAAGCTTTTAGCTATGTGACGTATTCAGAAGGAACTACATTTGGTTCAACGGCTTTTTGTTATTGTAATTCGGGCTATCAGATCACTTCAACTGCGAAAAGCCTCGCAGCCACATGTAATGCAACTGGAAGCTGGAGCAGAGCTTCGCCCCCTTTATGCGTGGCAGCCGGTATGAATTTTATGAAAGAACACAAACTATAACAGTGTAACACTTCCGAGTACGCTGTCACTTCAATTTCTATTACTAATAAGAGAAGCTGAAGTTTCTAGAAAACAGTTAAACCTCGACATTTCTGTATGCTTTGATATAGCTATTCGCCTTCATATTATCTTAAAATTTATTCTTTAATATCTAAAAACTAAGCTGTAACTAAAAACTTCAATAAAAAGAACTGTGTCATAGACATTTTTTCCAGATAGTATAATGAATAAATAGTAAATATCTGTCTTTTATGCTGTAGAATGTCCAAGTTTGAATGTTACAACTCAAGTCAAAGTTGAATATAGCGACGATGGAAAGAGATCTGTTGACTCAACAGCAACATTTAGCTGCACCGAACCTGGTTTTAGAATTAATGGATATACAAAAGTCACCTGTCTCCCCTCTGGACAATGGACGGGTTCAAGTCCTATCTGCAAAAAGAGTAGGTTAAACTAATACATTAGTATTTAAGACACCACAATGTAATGATGCTGATTCATTTTACTATTTTGAATATTCAATGTTTATATCACAGTATGTAACACGACAGCATGTCCGGATCGACCGATTTCCAGCAGGATTTCGTAAGTATTATGGTACTACTGGGGTCGTATTCCAGTAGCATCTTAAACGATTTCTTAAGTATTTCAACTTAAGTCCAAATTTTTTAATTATTATAATTCTCTCAAAAGTCAATGATTGTGTGTAATTTAATCTTCACTATAGAAAATGGTCATGGAAGATTTAATAAATTTTCAACATGCTGCAATGCACATTCTCCCTTTTAAATTATCTTCTTAAGGAAATTGTTAATTTTAAGGAAAATCTTAAGATATGACTGAAGATGCTACTGGAGTATGGCCCCTGGTCATATTTTCTTTTTGAAAATACTTACAATGTACAGATTTTTATTTTGAGTGCTGAAAAAACTTGTGTTGTGCCTTTGTTAAATATTGAAACGCGTTTTATTCTGTAAATCGTGTATTTCTCATTTGGAACAAACTTTTAATTGTATAATATAGATGTTAAATGTGTTAAAATAGTTCACGATATGTATATGTAAAATAGTTCACGATATGTAAAGTAGTGATAACGATATTGATGTTTATCTCAGAATATGTTTATTGGTATATGCTGATGACACTGTATTATTAGCAGAATCGCATTATGAATTTTAAAAAAGCTTTAGATGCAAATTTTGACTATTGTTAATAATGAGTTTTGCAAGTGAAGATAAAACCAAAATAGTTTTTTATAGCAGATATAAGTTGAAACATGTGCCCGATTTTTTATATAACGGTATGAAATTAGCAATTGTACAGGGATTTACTTGTCTAGGAATAAATTTTAATTTCAATGGCAAGTTTACTTAAAGCAAACACAAGATTAGTTGAACAAGCTCGAAAAAGTATGTTTTCAGTTGTAAATAAATCTAGAAAGCTCAATCGTCACTTATCAGTTCAGTTGCATTAATTTAACACGATGATAGCACTCGCTGTATGGAAATGAAGTGTGGGGATTTGAAAACTTAATAAGATGAAATTTTTATCTGAAATATTTTTTTTAAAAAGCATTCGGTTTTAAAGCAAGAGCACCTTTTTGTCTGTTTTATGGCGAATAAATTATGGAACCTGTTAAACTTAGTGTGAAATTAGTTTGAAAAATGATAAGTCAGCGAAAGTTGCACATCCTTTTAACATATTGCAAAAGAAATAGTTTACTGAACAATTTCGATGTAGAATACACCTGACGACTTGTGACAGAGAGCTTTTTTATGTCAATTTAGTTAAAACTTATAAAGTATATTTTCCTTTATGTTGCAGTTGAAGAGAGTGTCACTGCATGCTCAAATGACAGAGATAGTCATGGTTTGCTATGGAATGAAACACAGCCTGGAGCGGTAGCAACTACGAAATGTCAAGACAAGGGTGTGTAATTTATACCAACCGTTAACCGAAACAACAGTTTGTTGAATTAAATGCCTCAATTTCTGATTATGTGATAATTTGTTTAAACAGAACAGAAAATCAGTTGTTTTTTTATTTGAACATATAACCTTTCTAACCAATGAATGAAGTTGTAATATTTGAGAATCAAGTATAAAAGTAAAATAGGTAAACACAGTTGCAGAAAATGGTGATACATGTTACTTTGATGTAATGAAAAAAGAAAATTACACATCAGATCGTTTAAAATGTTTCTGTTTTTTTTTTTAGGAAGTTGTAAAATTTCCATATTCTATGTCTCTTTTTGAATAACCTCCAGCAATAAGAGACTTTCTTAACGCATTGTACTTTTCCACAATTTAGAATTGTGAAGCCTCGAAAGGCGCATTTTAAAACTTTGTAAAATTGGATGACAATGAACATTGTTAACTTCAATTTGCTAATAATTATTATCTTAAAAGTGTGTATGTATAACTTGAAAAGACAAGTAAGTAATTAATAAGGCTCTTCAATATTTAGGTTACACAGGGGAAATTTCACGACAATGTTCTGACAAGGGAGTGTGGAAGTTGCCAGTTTACAACTGCGTGAGGAAAGATATAGATAATATTGATAAACAAGTATGTCCCTTTTTCTTTGTAAAGGAAACAAGAATAGTTTTAAAGAAACAGAAGATATAAAGAAGAATATATGTATGTTACAGCAAACCAGAATAATGTAATTAGTCTTTCTAACAAGCGTGTTCCTTTTTGTAAACGCGTTAAAAGTTTATGTAACTCGCGAGTGGTCCCCACAAAATAAATACATGTATATTCTTATGTTATAGCAACTCTTAATTTAAAATTCCATTATACAGCTTCCGAGATAACTGGGCTATTGTCTATGATTACTAGACCAACGTGAAATGTTGGAGGCAAAGCATAATCAAGGCCGTAGCGGCCGGTCCGGCCGGTACGGCCATGGCTGCACCACTTTTTTGACTAAGCATACTATCGGCCGTACTATTTTCCCCTTAGCTCTCTCAATTTTCTTCTTTACTGAAATGATCAAAAGTGCCGACGTACTGACACGCTAATGCAATCATCGACTGCATGACTACTAGCTATTGTCTATTAGCCATTATTAAAGATTATCTCAAGCGAGGTGTCAAAGCACTTTAATTCACTTTATTTTAAAGAAAGACTTTTTTTATTTTAAGACAAATGTAAGTTTTAAAACAACAAGTTTTTCTCGCCGCAAATATATACTTATTAAAGATTAAGGTTTTAACACGCTAGATAGATTATCTATAAATACACAAGAAAGACATACGTTTTAGCTTAAAATAACTGTTATAGAAGGGGGGGTCGTCCGTTTCACTTTATTAGCCAACATATTAAATACAAAAGAAATATTCTCTGTTAGTACGTGTATATACTTAAAGAGGCACTCCCTACATCTTGCAGATTATATTCTCGAAACATAGAGTATGTGTTCAATGAACGTTAAATGATGAATAGATGCAATTATTTCAAAGAAAAACCTATAGCGAAAAATACCTCATATTATTACAATTTATCAATAAAGAGGCTTTCTGGAATAAATCGCATCCACCCATTAATTTTACAACAATTCTACATATATTATTGAATGGTTAACGGTACTGCAGTATAATTTAAACCGGTGATTTCATCGATAATGATTGGGAATGCATAGCTGACACTTAATTATAGGTTAAGTTATAATACTTCCAAAGATGTATTATTTATGTTTTGGAGGTTATTTAGTTACATCAGTGATAGGGTATGTCCCTTTAAAGAAAACAAGTTAATATTTCATGATTTACTTCAAAGTATTGAACTCTGTATGTTAACAGCAGAATACGACCATGTGTTATTTAGTCAGTCAGTATTCTAAATCCATTCATTCACAGATTGATGCAATAAAAGAACATCCATCAGAGACAGTAGTTACAACTGCCTTGGATCAGCTTATAAACATTACGAAACCTTCATCAAAACAGACTCCTATATTTGGTGGTGAGATAGAGAAAGTGACATCAATTTTAGAAAATATTGCAAATATAAGCGAAAAGATTGAAGTGACTGATAATCAAGCAGAGGTTTGTAGCGTTTTCACTGTACAATTATTAATTTATCACAAGTAGACTATATAACAACAATTTAACCCAAGTACAATAATAGCAATAATTGCATATGATATATCATTTATTATCGTATACCTGTCACACATACTTAATCCAGATTGGCCAATAGCGCTCACGCGCCGGGTCTGCAAAAGTATGTGTAGACCTGAAACATGATGTGTAGACATGCAATACGTCATTTCTGTAATGTGTTCGTGTAATTTTCGCTACACACTTTACTTTTTATGAGGTATACGATATAATAATTTAGACTAATGTGTCGGTCAATGTTTAGTTTTGCAGACCTGTACAAGAATGATATTGACCTGGGACTTCGACTTGTTCCTGTCTCTCAAAGACTTTCTCTTTGTAGTGACCTCTTTATATACAACTGTAACAGTAGTTCATTGACCTTAACAAACAAAGTAATTAGCCCCGAGTTATTTATCACTTAATGACGTTTTTAGAACTGTTTCAGGCATTCTTAAAAACAACAAGTAACCTTCTAGATACAAGTAACACAGAGTCCTGGAAAGAAATATCTCAGGAACAAGACACGACCACCAACACGGAAACTCAGAATAAGGTCATACAATTCTTTAGTAAAGTTCATTGATCGAAATTTTGCTCTTATTGTGCTATTTTTACTATATCGAAACATTATTAAGTACATTATTTACATATATGCAGTATCTTTTAATTTCTAAGTAAATGGTAAAGTACTTTCAAAATACTGTTTATAATACCCTCTGATACATCTACATGACGAGATATGAGGTATGAAAAAAAAGAATCTCCCTGACTTTCATCTAGCAGGAACATGCAACAATAACCTATAGTATTCAGCTATTTTGTAATAATCTGATTGTTTCGTTGGAAGTTTAAGATCGTTTTGTAACTGCACAAGTTAAACTGATGATTTATTTGCAAAATGTAAGATTGAAATTACTTAAAGCATTACTTTTATTTTTACGTACAATTAATGGTTTATATGCTTTTACGACATATATATTATGCGTGTTATAATCACAAATACTTCGATAATTGTTAATATAAAATGATTTTTTTTAATCCTCTACTATTTGAAGGATGTTTCTTTTTTTCGCAAGCAGCAGGCAAAGGGGGCATCAAAGATTATTGACGTAGTCAGTCGATACACAGATGCTGTCGCAGCTTCACTTAACAATTCTAAAAATGCAAGCAAAACTGTTTCTGCTCCTAACCTAGGTAACTTTAACAGCCCTTGCTAATTTGTTAAAACTCTTATAAATACTTGCATCATTTTTGTTCAGTTACGGCGTAGCTACATTATATTTTCATGAAGATGTTTGGAAATAAATGTGACAACATGAAATCAGTGTTCAACGACGTATAATGATAAAACATTAAAGATGCAATACGATTTTCATGAAGATATTTTTGAAAATTCTAATTTTTTTTTAATTCTTAAACACCGATTTTACAAACATGTTCTTGCTAGTATACACCAAGCAGATAACTTGTTATGAAACAATATTAAGGTAAGGTAAGTACTACTAATTGCAAGGTTTTTCAAGATATAAATAAAACAAAGTGTTTGCTTTATGACAGTGTTGCATGTAGCCAAGATAGAAGGCAACCAGAACGATATAAGCTTCCCTGAACAGAAGGAAAAACTCAAATTCAACTTGACAAGTTCCTTTACTATCCCGAAGGAATCACTAACAGGTAAGTAACGCCATGTACAAATGTATAATTGAGAGCTAAAGTTGCTTTTAGCACGATAAACCAATATTTGCACGCAGGCCCGAGTACTAATGCAGGCTTTATATGCCAAATATAACTTCAGAAACGCCATTGACACTAAATGAGTTATTATTGTATTTCTTTGCCCGTTTTCAGTTGGATGATTTAACGTGTACCAGAACTATTAATTTATTTATATTTTATTTGATTCAACATATCAATTGCGTCATATCTAATGTATACGTCATATCTATGGCATCACTAGTGTTTTAAATCCAGCTTGTTGGCTTTTCTGTTTTTAGGTAGATTTAACTGAGTAGCATAAAACAGAGTAATTTCGAGCTCACAATGTCATTAATAATAACTTTCTTATATCTACCGTTTTAAATTTTACATTAAACTACTGAAATAAGGTTACTATATAAAAGCTTTTTGCGCTCCGACAAGCCTGCCAATAGCAGATAGTGTCTTTATTGGCACGATATACAAACTTAATGTTATTGATTTGTTTCCTGTTCAAATTTGTTACTATTTATAGTGAAGTATATAGTAAGCTTTTTTATATAATATACATGTAGAAACATAAGATTAAGATATTAAGCTCTATGGATATATTTCCTCCTAAAATTATTACTCAGTACAGATACTTGCAACAAATATAAACAGACAAAATACGAGATTATGGAATACCATGGAAACAATCGTTCGGGATAGGTGTAGGCGTGCGGCTCATTAAAATTAAAATATCACGCTGCACGCCTTTGTGGGAAAAAACAGTAACACACTACGAAACAGAGTAATGCAGATCTTAACAGCACTTTTTTGCAGGAGATATGACGTTTATCGTGTAGTTCGGCGCTCTAAGAGAAAAAAGGTTAGCCTATGTGTAATGGCGTATAATTTTTGTGTTAGAAATCGAAAGGAGAGAGTTTTTTATGAGGTAAGTGGATTTTCTGATGAAAACAGTATCATACATACGACCAGTACCTGTCTATATCCTGTAGCTGACAATATCTGGTTTTGTTTCGAAACAGAAAATGCTAATTAAGACGATATACAAAATAAGAAATGAACTTGTCTTAAAGCATGTTAGTGTTTTGAATTTTAAGGAATCGGACATAAAGCATCTTCATTTAAATCAAAATGGCCATTTATGTTTAAATATATGTTTAAATATACATTTATTTAATAGAAAATTAACACAACCCGTGAAACCCACAACTTTTCATGCTATCGTTCAAACTAAAACAATTTAAGATTGCCTATGGCTAGGTACTGGTCTTATGCATAAAACTGATAAGATGAGAAAATCCATATACCTCTTTAAAAAAGCCTGTTTACTTTTTATTTTTAACTCAAAATTATTTGTCAGTACACATAGATTGCATAGGTTTTCAATGAAAAACAAAATTTAGATCAAACCTTATTCTCAGATGTATAAAATTGGCTTTATTACAGGATTGAAGCACGTGTCTAGTGTACTATACAAGAACTTGTCAGGAATATTGTCGTCTGCAACGATTTCAAATGGGTAATTTTCCAGACGTTTACTTTTTTCAAATTCTTGCAATTCCACCTTTATTCTAGAATAAACTTTATATCTATTTGGCGTGTTTTATAACATGTTGTTTTATATGATATTGTTTTAAATGATATACTTTTGTATACAGAGATTGATATAGATACGTGTGTAAAAACATTTGTATATATGGTTTATCATATGCTCTGTTGCATCATTTGTTATATAATCGTTGCTTTGCTGATATATTTGTTTATATTTCTTGTGCAGCCAGAAGGTTAAGAACCAAGAAATAAATTCAGCTGTAGTATCTGTAAAAATACCGAACTGGCAAAACAACAAGAAAGAATTCAATATAAATTTGAAACTTGGTCATCTCGAGGTAAAGCAACCTTACGTCAATTTTCAAATACAAACTTACGAAATGAATAAAATTGTTACAAATAAATTCTCTTTAATATCTAAAGTATGTCTTTATACTACATATCATTGATGATACTAACCATTCGTGAAATAGTTTTAAACTTGCAGTTTTTTTTTAATTAATCAAAACATAAAAGTACCTCGCTGTACCATTAATATGAATCCTTTTAATTTTATTCTTTTAGAATCAATTGAATGGTCCTCGGTGTAATTTCTGGAATGAAAGTTTGTAAGTTTTAACTCATTTTTTTTTTATCATGTAAATAAATATTACTAGTTTCAATTTCTTCCATGTGAAGCTCTTACTTATATCAAAGTAGTACAATATATTATGGACGTAAATGGCAAGAACATCATTTAGACATTTTTTATTTCTATACAGATGTCTACACATTTCATCACCTCTCCTGATCTGCAATAAAGTTGTAAGCAATTTGAACATATTTGTTGTAATATCACTCTTATACGTAAATAATTTAAGTATCAGTAGTTAAAATAGATTGATAATGATACTAAAAAGAGTACACTATGATAATGCAGATGGTTATGTCCGAATTTCAGGCAGGTTTGGGACGGAACAGGTTGCACATTAAGTAGCACATCATCTCATGAAACAATATGCGAGTGTAACCATTTGACCAATTTCGCTATTCTTATGAGCCCGTGGAAACAAGTAAGTGACAACATATGTTACCTATTTTTAATTTTATATAAAAATTACTGTCAATATAGGATCTTATTTATCATAATATTTTGAATCGTACATATTTTACAGAAATCAGAACTGTCAAAAATAAATGCACCAAAATTCAAACATAATGAACTAGTAATAAGGCTGTTTCAGTTCAACACATATGCAAAACACAAAAATATCAAGAAAACATATTTTTATAAAGATGTTAATTTTAAGACAAAGAATAAACAATTATCTTTGCTAAACGCCGTACATCACTCGTGCAGTTTCGATTATATACATAATTATCATTTCAAAAATAATTATTGTTTGGTATCGTCATGTGATCATGGTATAAACTTGTTTTTCTTTTAGGAGAACGTTGATACAACTGCCATTGACATCATATCAATAGTTGGATGTAGCGTCTCTTTACTGGCGTTGGTTCTTACAATTGTTGCCCATATTGCACTGTGGAGGTAATTACGTAATAACATAAAATGCATCGCGCGTTTCCAGTGTATTAATCTTGTTTATTGTATGGCTATAATTAATGAGATTTTCGTTACAAAATTTCGTAGCAATCTTACTGTAGGCACTAAATAAGGGAATACATTCGATAATTTAACGTAACCTAAATGACCGATGATAACAATGCAAATTGTTCAGGTCTATTTGCCATACTATTAATTTGTTGCACTATTTCCTTCGGCCACATTATTAATATTTTGGAAATATCAGTGAACGTCAAGACGTACATAATATGAAATGGCAATGAGTGTGATTTACATTTTTTTTAAGCCAAACAATTTCAGTTCGGAAATCATTTAATGTCGTGTCAATTTATATATTAATACGGTAAAGTGATATTACACATTGAAGTGATCATCAGAATTTGAAGAAAAACACTTAGCGCTTATATATGAAGGTTGCCATAGTAAAAGCTGAAATATATGATTTTTTATTATAGTTTTATTATACAAAATCGAATATACCAAAAAATGAAGTTGCATTTAAGTAAAATCGTTTTTGACTATTCTTGTCAAAATTTGATAATTTTCTTATTTGTGTACCGGTTATATTCATTTATTTGTGCTTATAAGAGCAACAACTTGGTGCTAGTTATTTCATACATGTTTTAAAGGCAATACATTGTATTTTAAGCATCTAACATGACCATGATATTGCATTGTCCATTAGAAGGGCACAATAACTTTAGTAATAATATGACAATATTGATTTGAAGAGCATCTATTGCTATTTTTTCTATATTTTAGATACGTAAAAAGCGATCGAGTTGTACTGCTTATCAATCTATCCGTTGCTCTGGTTATATCATACGCCATCTTCCTTGGTGGTGTTGACAGAACTGAAAATAAGGTATTATAAAGTACAAGTTAATGATTTAGTTACACCAAATTAAAAATTCCCTATAAATACCAAAGTTCTTATACATGTATGTGATGCTCTATGATACCTTCGTGTGAATAGAAATTTATTTTTTATGCTGCAAAGTTGCATACATTGTATATGGTAATCGCAGCATATGAATTCCAAATTTGTTTCAACTTTGAAATCTTTATGAAAATAATCTTATTACACGCGCTCTTATACGGCTAAATTTGATATTGGATTAGTTCTAAATGCAATTCAAACACAAAATGGTGATCGCCGGGAATGGACTTACAAACACCAGATCATGATAAAATATTTCGAATCGCAGCACTGGTCCATTGGTGGCAAGTCCAGGTTGATCATTATCTGATCACATAATCACTTGTAACCAGCAGGATATGTGTAAATATTTCATTTTCCCTTTCTTTGAAGGACGCATGTACAGCAGTGGCTGTGTTACTGCAATACATTTACCTGGTCGTCTTCTTCCTTATGTTGGCGGAAGGCATTGATATAGCAGTGACTGTATTGTATGTGTTTTCAACTAAGTCACGACTAAAGTGGTTGATACCATGTGCATGGTGTAAGTCTAAAATCTTAATATCTTTTTTATATTTATATTTCATAAATATTTCTTTAAAGAATTGACTGTAATTTGAAGTACACCACTATTGCATTAATTACATAGTCATGCAAACATTTGTGATGAAACTGGTTTATGTGAAATTACCCATACAATTGCAAAATTTCAGATACAATGTAGTACTACATAAATTATGACATGACAAGCATTTTAGCTCACCTGAGCACAACGTGCTCAAAGTGAGCTTTTAGCATCACCCTGTGACCGTCGTCGTCGTCCGTTGTGCGTCATCAACAATTTGTTTCAAACGACATCTCCTGCTAAAACACTTGACAGAAGTTGGTGAAACTTGACAGTTATGTTTTTGACGGTCCTCTCCTAGAGGTGTTCTTTGAAAAATAGGAAATACGTTTACAGCCTTCGGAAGGTCCATAGAGTATTTTGCATGTAGTATTGGCTATTGGTCCTCTACCGAGATTGCTCAAATTATGACCCCCGTATCAAAGTTGAACCCACCCGGGGTCACGTTGTATTTGTCATGTTGCATCTATCAGGAATGTTCAGAACATGGACAACGGGTAAAAATTGACCCTGTCCAGGGTAAGTTGATTTTTCAAAAGCCCATGTTAGAAAACCTTTAAATAACTGTCTTTTCTGAAACCACAAGATATTAAACTTACATACTGGGAATGTAAAATTGTGCAGTGATCCCTAACCAAGGTTATCTAAATCACGAACTCCGAATTAAAATTGACCCACCCTGGGGTCACTTTATTTTACATAGAGTTAAAACGGAAATATTTAGAAATCGTCTTCTCCAAAACCAGAAGACTTAGAGCTTATATATTTGACAACTAGCATCAACTTGTGAACCTCTACCAAGATTGTTGAAATCGTGAACTCAGGATAAAAAGCGGCTCGTCTTTTGTTATGTAGGGAAATATTTAAAAATCGTCTTCTCCAATACCAAAAATCCTGAAGCTTAGATATTTGACGAGTAGCATTGCTTTGTAGACTTCTGCCAATATTATTGAAATCACACCCAGGTGGTCACTGGAAGACTTTGATACGAAATCTTCTTCAAAATAAAAAAACAAGGCCCGGTGCTTAGATATCTAGTAATGAGCATTGTCTAGTTTTTTTTCAAATTATGCCTGGACCGGGGTCACATCTGACCCTTCTGGGGGTCACTTGTTTTTTACAGACTTGAAAAGTATACCCTTTAAAAATCTTCTTCTGTAAATCACAAGGTCCAGAGCTTAGATATTTAGTAATAAGAATTGTGTTGCAAACCTCTACCACGTTTGTTTAAACCTCTGCAAAACCACTGAGCATAGTGCTTAGACACTGTATGTGGCATGTAACATTGTCTAGCGGAACAGCACCAAGTATGTTTAAGTTATGCCCAGGTGATAGAGCCGTATGGGTTACATATATGTAAATGTGCAATATCCAGCTCTTAGAAATTTTGTATGCAAGACTGTTTAGTGGTCATGTCTCTTACGTTTATTCAAATCTTACCCTTGGATAAAAATTGACCAAGCCCTAGATATCACATGCTGTACTTTGACCATATGAGGAAGATGTATAATGTATTTTGTTGTTGAGAATCGACCCAATTTTTTTATAATTTCACAAATATGTGGTCAATGTCAATGTTCTAAAAATAGAATCACTGTTACTAAAATACAACAGTTTATGGTCAAAGACTTTCATGCACATATTTTGAAACTAAATTGGGTACATTAGGAGAGTGGTACAGGACCATCATGGTCTCCTTCTTTCAATTATTTTTCAGTGATTCCAGCTGTAATCGTTGGTATATCACTTGGAGCAACACAGTTAGAAGGATATGGAAACGAACAATTGTAATATTCTTCTTATATATTTGTACTTTTCGATATGTTGCATGTAATTAGGATTAGAAAAAGACCGATCACTTATTAAACTTTGAGTCGAAAGAAAACTTCCTAAAGATTTTATATTGAATATTCTTAACAAAGCGAGATCGTCTATTATTTTGTCAATTTATATGAGCTGCTTGAAAAATGAACATTTGGAAATTGCATCATATGTACCGCCCATCAACTACATATTATATTTTCATGCTCATATTACATAACTAATTTACTTAAGCATGAATTGAATCTTGATCAAGATTTCCAGTGACTTCTTCACTTGCTCTTGTTGAGTGCGATTTCGAAATGTATTTAAACAAACGAGATCTATATTATTTGATAACCAAACATATAACTGTAAGTTAACATCTTTTCTGTCGAATGTCTAAAACCTGACTTCACATTTTAAGTTTGAACATTCATGTTGATCTATTTTACAGTGGAATAAATTAGTTATACATTTCATGCATAAAAAGTGAATATATTTTACTTCTTTGATTATCTCTTACAATAAAAGATTATATGTTGTTTATAATTTTACATTATAGCTGTTGGTTGTCCGTTAAAGGTGGATTAATTTGGGCTTTTGTTGCTCCAGCTTTTACCATTATTTTGGTAAGTGTGACTTACATTATATTAACAGGAACATACTTAATTCTCATGAAATAGATGACTTATTAGCAACAGTCAACGAGCAAACAGGAAACAGAGGTAGAAGTTTTACGTATCAACGTACCTATTCTCTTCATTGATTGGTTGATTTATTCTAAGTCATTTATTTTTGATAGAGAAGCAAGTTCTTATAACTAATATAAATCACTTACTAGAATATATCCAGATGGAATAAACCTAAAACAGAGAGAGAAAGGGAGTGTGGCAGGGGCCACACAGTGGTTTCAAAGTGTCTTTCCTTCGGACACCTCTACTATGTTCTTTTTCAAACGTTAAACTTTATAGACCCTCATTGAAGGATACGCTATTATATTTAAATGTTTGCTGGCTGATTTGTCATATTAATGTAAAATATATTGAATCAATGTTTAAAGGAATAAAGTTTCCACTAAATTTCCCTTTTATTCAGGTTAACTTTGTGCTACTTATTCTCGTTCTTGGAGCAGCATTTAGAACTTCTACACTCGCACAAAAATCGAGAACGGAAAAAACAAAGTGAGTACATTTAGTATAGTCCTTATTCATAACGCATCTTTAGTTGTACGCTGCCTATACATATTTTACATGTAAGTATCAATGGTTGAGACAAGGAGGAGATTCCGATTTGCATTTTACTTATTTGTTCACTTAAATAACTAACCATGTGAATGAAAAACCTGGACAGGACAAATCCAAACTGAAATACAGTGTATGATGAACTAATTTTTAAATAAATTCTTTTAAATATTCCTCAGGGAATGATAAGTATTAACTGTTTTTCTATTTAAAACAACTCTTTAAGTCAAATTTTCGGCAATACTGCTTTTTTAAAATAAATTTGTTTGCACTTTTACAATTTACATGTTGACCATCTTTATGACAAGCTCAGAAATTCCCGCCATAAATATGTAAGTCGAGTGATTTCTAAGATTGTCATAAAAGATGGTCAACATATATATTGTAAAAGTGCAGACAAATTTCTTGAAAAAAGCAGTATTGCCGAAAACTTGAATTAAAGAGTTGTCTTAAATAGAAAAACAGTTCATTTTGAAATGTTTTAAATGTATATATTTCAGAACTGGAGTAAAATGCTTGTGTGTTTTGTTGCCAATCATGGGTTGCACATGGGTAATTGGTATATTTTACGTCAATGAAAGCATGGCATGGATTCAGTATGTGTTTGCTGTCTGCAATAGCCTTCAAGTGAGTGGTATTTGACAAATAAATGTATTTGAATATTACAGATGCTAAAATGTACCCCATTGTTCTTAATGTAAGGATGTAATGTAAACTGAAAGTAAAGAATTGTTTTGAGAAATGATCCAAACAGAAAAATTCTTAGCTGTACTAGATATATTTCCCAATCTTTAAATTCGTTTTTCCAATTTTGTATTAATTCATTTCATTTAATCCTTTTGCACTTTGCTTTAAGGATATAAGTAATCGAAGTTGAATATATAACATTTCGCATCCGAATAACATACTGTTATGATCAAACCTCCAAGAATACAACAAAAATCATATTTATTTATATCTCAAATATCCCAAGACAAACACATTTTTCTGACTAAGTTTTATGACTTAGTTGTGTCCCAAAGTTTAAAAGTGGTGTCTGTTATTCAACTAACTTCAGTGGAATTTATGACATAAAATTGCTTTGCGAACAAAGCATGATTTGCATATGACTGTTTTGAATGTTTAATCACTACTAAAGTGATAGCTTATCTATGTTAACCACAAGTTTCTTTTTGTTTTTCAGGGCCTGGTTATATTTCTTTTTCACTGCGCATTTAACCCACAGGTAAATACTTAATCCACATTTCTACTCCTTAAGGTCATGCTTTACTTCAATAAAATACCATTTAACTATATATGTGTGCTTTCAAAAGTGTGACTTCATAAATGTTTGGACAGATAATAACTTTATTCATATTTTCATAGATACGTTCAGCGATACAAAGGCGAAGAAAGAAATACCGTGATTCTAATATGCTTTCTTCTGCTAGTATTTCAAACAGTAAACAATTTTCTATGGTAAGTACTCACTTTTTAATAGATATCAGATTTAGATTTAAAACGCTTATGCCTACATCCTTTTAAAAAAACAAAGACTTTGACATACATCGCTTTGATAACCCGAATTACCAACACATCTTGAGTAAATCTGTATAATCCATCAGGGTCTTTTTATTCAAATTGTAACTACATTTGTTATTATTAAAAGACATAAATTCAAAGTTAGACATTATTATTCCGTCTAATAGTAACTTCACAATAACACAGTTTAGTGATGATCAATGAGAATGCATCAGGGCTAAAACACATTGTATTTAGATAAAATCTTAATAATGCGAGATACAATGTTGCCAAATTCCTATAATACTTACAAGAACGTCTTTATTTTCAGCCAAGGACATCTACGCAATCTTCGTCTTACTCTGGGGTAGAGATGAATGACATTTTGTCTCGGGAAGATGGTACGTTGATGAGATCTTAATACCTACATGAATATGTCAGTCGAGTGATTAATTGCTCATTCGGTTAGGATAAGACAAGCCTTCACGTAGTTAAGATTAAATGTGAAAGCTAATGCTTTGGATAAGACTGCTGAAGAAGATGATTCTATGCTAAAATGTTCTCAAGAAATTTCAGAACAGATTTTAAGAAAATTGGTGTTCAGAAATCATTTGATTATTTGAAATGATTAAATAGGTAGCAATGCCATACAGTCCGTTAAAAACTACATAACAAAGTACCAAGGCTTGTGTCATCATCCATAGTACAAAAACATAACGGGTCGTACCGCATATATACCTCGCCCGAGGGTGGTGGACCTAATAAGCACGTATACAAACACAAAACAATCGGCTTTTTTCAAACGTTTTAAGCACTCAAAGATCTAAATAAAGGCTTGTCATTGACATGCGCAGTAGGCAGCAATGCTTTTCTTAGATACAGAGTATGACGGTAACAGAGATTGAAATGAAGAAAATTGTGATTTTGACCGGTTTGTTGATTATTTAGTCATATGACATTACCAGTATGGTTGAGCATGCACGCGCAAAATAATGAGCAAAATAAGCTGACATTCTCACTATTAGAAACAATAGTTCTATAGATACAAGTAGAATGAGTTTAGACAATTTATGTGTATACTTTGACAACTGGCACAGGCTTATTAGAATAAATCACTTACATAGTTCTATATTATAAAAACACTATCATATTTCCAGCTTCTTTTAAAAGACAGAGTAAAAGGAACTCACAGACTAGTCGTCACAGCTATGAAAAGGTTTGTTGATGATTATTTAAAACTGAAGAAATTTACTTTTTTGATCTGTAAACGGAAGAATACATGCAATCAATTGTAACATAAAAATAAATTACAGAAATTAAATTGGGACTGTGTGTTCTATATTTACACTTTGAAACCGAGTTCTAAATGCTAAATTTCTGTTGAAGGTATCTGGCAAATGGCAAGACTCCGTCTTGGAGAAATATATGTAATAGAAACAGTAGAATTGTGAAAAAATACCAGGACAGTGTTGTGATTGGGTTTGAAAATACCAACTCAAAGACCTCTGCTCACAAGTAGATACTTACATCGGGAACGACTGCACGTTTGTTGTGAGATGCTGTGTATGAAGATAATCAGTTATATATAACTGACAAACAATATAGTTCTTTTAAACACCTAAACACATTTCCGGGGGCGGGATGTACAAATGAAATTTGTTCTATTTTAGCTATATCCAAAGCACGACTTCAAGCTTACATAAATTGTTTCAGAGACAACTAAATGAAGTTTTATGAGACTAACACTTGTCTTAAGTAATGCGTTGAAAATGCTCTGGATCAACGCAGATCGCAATATGCTCTGCATACTGTTGTTTGAATTAATTTTCGTATCCTATATTTGTAATAATATAATTATTTTGCTGTATCTATAGTACATTATGTATAAATGTTTTCTTTTTACAAAGAGACACTCATTGAATATATCTTAATATTTATATATTCCTATTACGCTAGTTGTGAAGTATTTATTTTAATTGAAAATGGTGCCTTACTGTATGTAATGAATATTCATTTACGAGCTCGAAAAATTCTTTGTTTGACGTTTTGCTGTTCTATTTACAACAGATATATATGCTGTGTTTTGCTGTTAAATTTAAATTAAGAATGGGATACATGTACATACATGACAAGAACAAGAAAAAGACACATTTCTAGTATATGTTTCTAGTAACTGCTGACTTTATATTGTGTTGTAAGCACTTTGGTCCGTACCTCATCATTGGACACGATAACAATTACTGTTAAGAGTGAATTGATACGACTTTAGCTCTTAAATTTTATATACTAAACGTTTGTTGTTTAATTTTCTTTTTGCACTCCTACAACAAATTTGCAAAGAAAATATCATTTAAGAACTGCGTGCTCTACATGTTACATGTTATATTTAGGAAATAGATTTCACTTTTGAGTGATATACCGGTTAGTATATCACTGTGGGGAGTGTAAATGCGTAGTAATCTAATCACGAAGGCCGAAGGCGTGAGTGATTAATTACGAAGCATCTACACGACACACAGTGATATAATAACCGGTATATCACTCAAAAATAAAATCTATTTCCATTCTAACATGTCAATCTAAACAAAAACATGTTCGATGGGGTACTATTTGCTGCGCTTTCATGAAGTCGCTGTCTTGAAACTTGTAGTTTTCCGTGCATTCCTTGCATTTCGTGAAATTTTGGCTGTTCTTTTTTACTCCTCAAATAAAACGCTATTCGTCTTTGATATTACTGGCGATACCGGAAGTGTAGAAAATTTTACTACGATTTGTTTTACACCACGTGAATTCATTCACAACACTACCAATCCAAGCGTATTAGCGCATGCACACTCGTAGATGTTGTGTGAAAATTACACGGGAGGGAATTTCAGCAGTCAAAAATAGTTTTGGACGCCTAGCGTGATATACTTAATAGTTTTATCACGCTCAGATCCTTCTTTGTGTATATAGGATAAATTTCCAATAGTGTTAGAATGATCTTTTTGTGTGTTACGTATTTGTATTGTCGAAAGTGATCGATAAATGTGTAAAAGATAAGTGCGTTGATTTTCGTGTTTCCTTATTTAGATTTCTTTTTCCATATTATTATAGATCGATATTGTATTAATGACATACGCAAAAAAGACAGATAAATCTATGATTGTCTATTTATTTGTACGATTGAAACAGTTTTTGTTTGATGACATTAGTTGTAATGCTTTTATCTGATATAGTTGAATGTGTTTTATTAAGAGTGTCCTTGTTACTTATAAATTTACATGTATCTCTTTAATTAACTACACCCCTGCAAAACGCTTACAGACAATCGGTTCACTTTAAAATTTATAACAAACGTAGTTTTTGGAGTGAACTCCCTTTTTTAAAAGATGGCAATGAATATTGTTTCACATATTCAGTAAGAGTAGTAGATGTGCAAAACACAATTTTATTTGTATTCATCAGGAAGTTGCAGAGTTATCCCTTTTGAAATGAAAGTGTTTGTTGCAAGAATTTCATGTAGTATAGGTATTTTGTGGCGCAAACACCTCCTTCAGTTTTGAAGGGATTGCTTTCAATATTGGCACAAGCAATTACCATGAATAGTAGATGAGCAAGACTATATCTCCATCAAAGTGGTGTAGAGTTATGTCCCTTTGAACACCTACTCCACCTTTTAAAGATTGGCATAAACAGTCATCACGAAGGTGTTACAGATTTACGACTCTTTAAACGTTTGTGGAGAGAGCTCCTCCTGGATTGCAATCAATATTGGTACACATTATTACCATAAATAGTAGATTTGCAAAACACAATTTTAGTGGTATTTATCGAGGTGTTGCAGAGTTATGTCCCGTCTAATTCAGAGATTTCATGAGAAGCAGTTTATATTAATTTATTTTAGCTCGATTGAGAAGAAAGCGTGTAGCTTATCGAGTAATTCTCGAGTCCGCTTCCTTGAAAAAAGTAGCACTGGTGTCATATGAGGAAGTGGGGCTCGAGACCGCAACCTCCGGGATGTGTAGGTACTCTTACTTCAGTTTAAAGGGATTGCAACGAGTGTTTGAACAAATAAATACCATAAATAGTAGTTGTGCAAGTCAATGTTTTGTTATATCGTATACCTGTTACAAATATTTAATCCTGATTGGCCAATAGCGTTCACGTGCCGGGTCTGCAAAAGTATGTGTAGACCTAGAAGATGATGTGTAGATCTGCATGGATTTCAAGACGTCATTTCTGTCATATTTTCGTGTAATTTTCACATGTTTATGAGGTATACGATAAAATAATTTTAGACTAATGTTTCGGTCAAAACTTTTTGCGGACCTATAAAAAGGAATGATATAATAATTAATATCACTTTCAACATGTCCTCAAAACTATATTCTGACCTAAAATTAGTACATTAGTCCACGTAAACGCTATCGGCCAATCAGGATTGTGGAGCGCCGTTGCGCAGTAGTAGCGCGTTCGCCTCAGTATCGAAGGGTCCCGTGTTCGATCCCTACCATCGCCATGTCGGCAGTGTTCTTAGGCAAGACACAATTAATTCCACATTGCCTCTCTCTCTACGATGTTGATTCCATCTGGAATGAGTCTCGCGAGCAATTAATGTAAGTTGTAAGAACTTATCGCAATCGAGAATAACTAAATTAGTATAAACTAAAATTAGTCTATAATTGTATAGTGTATCATGCAGGACTAAAGTTGTGGTTACTAAGGCAACAAAATTGCGGTGGTATTTAATCAGAACAGTGATATCTCTAGTTTTATATGGATAGAAATTTAAGACGAATTTACAGAAATGTTGTGGTAATTTACATAGAAAATTTGAATTATGATTTATGCATTAACATATCTTATCTTGTGTTTTGTTTGACAGTTGTACTTGTTGATACAGATACGCAGTAAAAATGCAATTATAACATTTTTGTAGAATTAGCTTTTAATTATTGAAATTATTAATAACAAATTGATAGACAACGTAAAAATAGACCAAAATAAATAATTCATATTCTTTGGCACGGTGGAAAACATTCGATACAATGTGAATTAAAATAGTCATATCCATACGTAAACTCTTTCGAAAACGCATTTTGAAAGGGTATGTTTACCCTAACCTAAGTAAGAACATTACAGAGGGTTGAAAATAGAAATTCAATATTGCATATGCATACAAAATTGATCAACCTCATTTGCATATGTTTGATAACAGTTGGATCTTATTTTCTGACATTGTGTGCAAGATCCCATAAAGGTCGGTAACAACAACTTTCATTGCTCCTCCTATCATATGTATATACGGTGTTTCCATGTAAATCATACGATTTCTTGGATTTTAAATCTAAACAGACACACCAATAGCCTAAAATCAAAATCAATTGCAAAATCAATTTTACTTTTGACGACTTTACTCCTAAAATGTGCAAGATCGTTGAAAATCACGATATAACTTGGGTTGCTTTTCGAAGGTTCTCTAAAACAAAGTGTTTGTTTAAGAATTGAACGTATCATTCCTCTGTTCTTGCAAAATGGCAGCTTTCCAACCTGGCGTGTCAAGAAAACAGAACAAATATAATTGTTTAATCAATGTAATTCACCGGTAGTATAATAAATGTACAGAATACCATAATAGGCATTCGTTTTACGTATTTCCGTAAACAATTAAAATAAATAAACTCGTATGGATATAAGTCGTAGATTTACCCTGATCTTCCCACAAGACAGAGGTGGCGGTGCAGTCCTTTAAACAGCCCAAGTTCTCTGTAAACGTTTTATTTTTATGTACAAATTTTATAAAACACACCGCCAGATACATGTTTTTGTTACATGCATTCAGAAAGTTGGTGATGTTCCTTTATTCTAAGCATTATAACAAGTGATGTAAATTAAACCCATTATAAAGTATAGCAGATCATTACAGCAAATAAACAATGACCTTAATGTCATTAAACAAACATCACATATGGTTTGTTCAGTAAACAGTATTTTAAAAGATGTATTAATAATAGAATATGTTCCAAAAAATTGCAAACACTATATATCCAAGATATGCTGCGAGCGCTATCCACCAGAGATAATGTTCATGGAGCTTCTGTTCGAAGTTTTTTAGCACAACCAGTCCAATAGTAAGGCCTGCAAGCGCTCCCATAATGTGAGCAGTGTATCCGACTGGAGGGGCACCTGTCGTTTTCCTTGTGTATCTATCCCAAACTGCAAAACCTACATCCGCACTTGCTGAAAAGGTAAATAACTATATAATTAACAATCTATACATTTCTTTTGCAACACAATCAGTAAAATTCAGCTATTCAGTATCGAGTTAAGCATTGCTGGTGTGTTTAGAAAAATGCCTCCGTGCTATCGATTTGATTTGAAACTTTATTTTTGAAGATCTATGTGTCAACACTTTCAAGATATTCTGCTAATTTCTATGTCACTCAAACTCTTTGTTACCACACTGGATAAGTCTGTAATAATTTCGTTTGACCGGTTTTAAGAAAGGATCACAACTAAAAAAACTAAAACCGTGTGTTAGTCTGGCACATTGGTTCAAGAATGGAGCTGTAGTCTTTATGTTATTTTACATACCCATACATCTCCTGGAAATGAATACTACTTAAGGCTATCCTGCACACATGGATAAGATGAATAAACTAAATATAACATGGTTCAACAAAAAAAGAGTCACTGTCTTTGTACATGTACAAGGTGTGGAATGTTAAATTGATACTAAATTGAAACCGAACCATTTACTCTCCACTACAGGACAACAGATCCGCTGCAGCTCAAAGAAACAATACAGATTAATAATATTGATTAATTATTAATCTATTCTAAAAGATCTTGAAACTTAAGACGTGATTATCGTTCAGGAGTGAGTGGTAGGTTTTCATTATAATTACTGGTCAGCTTTGTCTCGCTGCCCTTTCAATGATGACTGCCTTGGTTTTAATATCTTACCAAAGCAAAACTTTCTTACCTATCACGAAGATTGCTGCCAGTTTAAGAATACCTAATTCCATGTTTGCGTAGTTCTGTAATGAAAAAGTTCGTTTAAAGGTGATATTTCTTCTTGCATCTTCTTACATATACATGCATTGTGGTTTTTTTATTTCTTTACTATAGTTATTACCCAATTCGAACTAGGAACTATTTTTTCTTATATATGTGCTACTTTCATACAAATGTACATATTGTGTGCGTATTAAACATAACACAGGCGTGTTCTGTGTCTGTTCAACATAATATGCCGCTGTGCACTGTCTGGAACTATAGTCATCTTAGTGCTTTGATTTGTGTAATATACATTGATGGAAGGACAATTGCTCATTCTGAAGGACAAGTAATGATGCATTTTACACAAGAAATCCTCATGTTTTTTTGTCAAATTCGTAAAACTCGGATGATTTCTCTGTCTGATATACAACAGGATATGATCAAAGATAAAATGTTATGGTAATATTGCTACTACTGTATGCTTGTTCTAGGCTTTCATACTCTTTTGTTACCTTTTATATCAACCTGAGTAAACTCTTCAGATTTATTTTGTATGACTTTTATTATGATCGCAACAACTTACTAAGACAATATTTGCTAGATGCCCTGCCAGTAAAGCATAAACGCCCCCTGAGGCCCCCACAAGAACAGCATTCATATCAAATATTGAAGTTCCAAGGGACCCTGAAGAAAAATAAAAGACATAAACCCAGACAATATGCCTGGTAAAGTGTGACGTTCTAGCAATCAAAATGATAAAATTCAATGCAAATTAGACAAATTGCAAGTCATAGTGTTGCCTGGCTTCCATTATCAAATTTACTCACGATCCATATTTACCTAAGAGACGGATTAATGTTTTAAATCGAAAGCTGATTTTAGTTTTAATATGACAAATTCATACTGACATATATTTTCAAAGATATGCTTTAACTACTAGTAGCTGATTTTGATTTTGATAGTTTTACGCCCAATGGACATGTATGTATATTGTGGCGAATGTTTATGCCAATAAACTACTTGACTTTTGACTTGACCTGTTCAAGTAGCTCACCGACAGATTTTGCTGACAAAACGGGTTTCTCTAAAATCGTCATTAAAGGTCCATTACTAACGCCAAATCAAATTTTCTTTTAAATCTGGAAATGTTACACGGAAATACAGTTCGAAACTGGCTTCTAAAACTCTACAATAGCCGTGGAGTATTTCCCTGTTTGAAATACTGCTGCAAAAAAAACGAGTGAATGTTTGTATATTTCCTTAGATTGACCTGGGTGGTCTTTTTGTCCTACTTTCGCTGTATTGAATGTTGTTAACAGTCAGACATACACTTTGCACATCATTGGAAGTAAAGTTCTTCAATTATAATTCAAAATAGGCATGCTTATTTATGTACAACCTATTTACAGCCTCTCTATGGAAGATTTCTCGAAAATTACAATGATAGTTGAAACTGGGAAAACCTACTTTCGTTTTTGAAAAGGCAAAATATAATTTATTAATTATTTTGTTAAACTCAAATTTTCAACACAATAAGGTCCCATTCAATGCGGTATGTCATATTTTTCCTTTCGAGAAGACACCTGTTATGATCCCAGATTTAAAAGAATATTTGATTTAGTGTTAGTAATGGACCTTTAACGTAGATAAGTTAGAAAACACCTATGTAAACTAACACAACGATACACGCTATATTTAGAAATACATCTGATACTGTACATGTAAATATGCACCACAAAATGACATAACTCTAAGTGACTTCTTAACAAAAACCAAATCTATAGATATAAAAAGTGTCGCTGTTGCAATCACAACGGTTACACTAGACATCTATAATGACATTCATTTGTATGTTTATGACTGCACTACTGAAATTTGAAAGATTTGCAAAACAAAGAACATACGCTGTCTATACACAACCTACATGTATATCACACATGAGTTCGAATCCCCTGTCCTTACCAACTGTATCCGCTTTTACTAAATGGCGTCTCTTAATCTCAATTAAAAACTAAAGAAAATGCGGTGATTGGACTTCTGGATATTTTGTTTTCTCTTTCAAGTGAGAAACAAACAAAAATTGCAAGCATTGTGTAATCTCCTTCTGAAGAAATTGCTTTTGTTTAAGATCATTTCAATGCTTTTAAGCCGTTTTTCACGCAAAATATGGGCATAATACAATCAAATAGCTTTCATTGCACGTCATAATACTGATCGTGTCGTTAAAAAGGCTAGTTGACAATTATTTTTACTTCGACATTTAGTTATAAATCACAATTATGGCTTTCTCGGAAGTCCTTAGTTAATATCAAATTCAATTGCTTAAAACAAAAACTAACTTTATATCTGACTGATAAAACGTGCCTTAATCTGCGTTTCTGACTAAAAAACTACCGCGATTCTAGTGAATCAGTCATGATTTATTACGCTTTGATTGTCACTGAACACACGTCATTGGCGGAAGCTTCGGATTTCGATTAGTTCTTGGTTATTTATTGTTCCTGTCTCTCTATACGAATGAGCGCTTCCGGTTTGACACATTGCTCAAGGAAGATTTATTGAACTCTACTTAGCTCAAAGGCTTTCACAGTGAGGAAAGAGAACTCGGAATGTCATGTGATAGAAACAATAAATTTTAATGACTTCCGAAAGAGATGTTTAGTGTCTTGTGATCTGAAAGATCCAGTTAGGCAAATAAGATTAAATGTACCCTATAAAACGCAATTCAGACTATTGTCTTTTAAGTTGTTATTTGAAAAAGGATTGTGTAATAACCTTGAAAACATCATTAAATGCTAGTGAATATTATAGTCCTAAAAAGTTTAACAATGAATGTATAATTTGGTAAGACAAGATTATAAATATGGTAACATGACAGTAACAGCCGGCTAATGGTCAGTTTAAGATGCACTAGACATGTGTATCTCCATTCGCATAGAAAAGTTCGCTATTGCAATCACAGCGGTAACTCTAGACAGATGTATCTCCTATCGCATAGAAAGTGTCGCTATTGCAATCACAGCGGTTACACTAGACATGTGTATCTCCTATCGCGTAGAAAGTGTCGCTATTGCAATCACTGCGGTTACACTAGACATGTGTATCTCATATCGCGTAGAAAGTGTCGCTATTGCAATCACAGCGGTTACACTAGACATGTGTATCTCATATCGCGTAGAAAGTGTCGCTATTGCAATCACAGCGGTTACACTAGACATGTGTATCTCCTATCGCGTAGAAAGTGTCGCTATTGCAATCACTGCGGTAACACTAGACATGTGTATCTCCTATCGCATAGAAAGTGTCGCTATTGCAATCACTGCGGTTACACTAGACATGTGTATCTCCTATCGCGTAGAAAGTGTCGCTATTGCAATCACTGCGGATGCACTAGACATGTGTATCTCCTATCGCGTAGAAAGTGTCGCTATTGCAATCACAGCGGTTACACTAGACATGTGTATCTCCTATCGCGTAGAAAGTGTCGCTATTGCAATCACTGCGGTTACACTAGACATGTGTATCTCATATCGCGTAGAAAGTGTCGCTATTGCAATCACTGCGGTTACACTAGACATGTGTATCTCATATCGCGTAGAAAGTGTCGCTATTGCAATCACAGCGGTTACACTAGACATGTGTATCTCCTATCGCGTAGAAAGTGTCGCTATTGCAATCACAGCGGTTACACTAGACATGTGTATCTCCTATCGCGTAGAAAGTGTCGCTATTGCAATCACTGCGGTTACACTAGACATGTGTATCTCCTATCGCGTAGAAAGTGTCGCTATTGCAATCACTGCGGTTACACTAGACATGTGTATCTCCTATCTCGTAGAAAGTGTCGCTATTGCAATCACAGCGGTTACACTAGACATGTGTATCTCCATTCGCGTAGAAAGTGTCGCTATTGCAATCACAGCGGTAACACTAGACATGTGTATCTCCTATCGCATAGAAAGTGTCGCTATTGCAATCACTGCGGTTACACTAGACATGTGTATCTCCTATCGCATAGAAAGTGTCGCTATTGCAATCACAGCGGTAACACTAGACATGTGTATCTCCTATCGCGTAGAAAGTGTCGCTATTGCAATCACAGCGGTTACACTAGACATGTGTATCTCCTATCGCGTAGAAAGTGTCGCTACTGCAATCACTGCGGATGCACTAGACATGTGTATCTCCTATCGCGTAGAAAGTGTCGCTATTGCAATCACAGCGGTAACACTAGACATGTGTATCTCCTATCGCATAGAAAGTGTCGCTATTGCAATCAGAGCGGTAACACTAGACATGTGTATCTCCTATCGCGTAGAAAGTGTCGCTATTGCAATCACAGCGGTTACACTAGACATGTGTATCTCCTATCACATAGAAAGTGTCGCTATTGCAATTACAGCGGATACAGAAATTCATCTTTATACAAGTGATACATCTCTGAAAGCTCTCATTAAAGTTTACGACAACAGGGCTTTACAATTCATGAATTTTCTATGGTGGAATAAGTTTTATATACCTGCAAGAACCCCTGCAAAATAAACGACAGCAATACGACATGGCCCATGTATCATCTCCAGCGGGACTCCCACAACAATTTGTATGAGCATGTTGAAAAATAGATGGACCCAGCTGCAATAAAGTATTAAATTTACAGATTACTCCATATATAACGAACGCCTTGAGACAATTAAAATGTGTTCTTTATATTCGGAGTTCGTTATATCCGTACACAATTTTCACATAGAATAAAGAAGGAAAAACATTGGTCAAAAAATTTATTTCGTTATATCGGGAATTTCGCTATATCCAGAGTTGTTATATATGGAGTTTACTGTAACTGTTTGTACTCATTTCATAATCTTAATAAACTCTGTATACTAGTAATCTATTAAACAAAAGGATTCTAATCAATAAACTGGAAATTTGAAACATAAACACCCCAGTTCATCGGACAGTTTTAAAGTTAAAAGAAATGAACCTAATTTACCTAGTTACAGACAGAAATGAAACAATCAGCATTTGAAAATTGTGTGACGCCACAGTGCATCAGATGTGAAAGTAATCATTTAAGATTGAATTGCGGCACATAAAACATGCTATGCAATGTGGTTTTCAATGATAACGCCAAATTCGAGAAAATGTAAAAGTCAAGAAAATCAATCAAAATAACAAATGAAGATAAATAGAATTGGAGTACATGTACCGCGGTATGGCAGTCCTCACTAACAGAAATGTGCGTACATATGTGTGTATGTGTGTGCAAGCTTACCCGGCATGTATAAACATGTACAGTATGAATCTCCATATTTCTATACGCCGATCCGGTCGGTATATGAACACACTGGTTACCGGTAAAGGACCGTTGATGGTAACTTTACCACTGTCCATGGAGTGATACAAGAAACAACCCACCTGCAAACATTGTTACATCCTAAACATTTCTCTAGTACACTGTATATATTGAAATTAAAAACAAAATGAAGCAATAAAAGCATTACATTAATAGTGTAATGTTATTTGCTCTAAACATGTATTATTCTGTAACTGACTATAAATATAAATGTCATTTTATGCAAACATGAAAGATATGTTATGATATATTATGTTATGTTAATATTAATTCTTTAAAAAAATAGAGCTTCTTATTTCTGGTATTGCTGTTTCCTCTGTTTCTCACAACGTTGTTGTTGAAGGAGTTAAACTCCAATTTCAACAGTATTTTTGGTCATTTTAACAGGCGGGCAGTTTACCTAAATATTCTTCCTATGAAGAATCAGAACTAGACTCCTAACCTACGTAAGAAACTGCCGCTGAAACTTTCTCACATAAAGAGGCATATTCGGTAGCAGGGCTGACCCATGGTCATTAATCAATTCACTTTGCGAAAGGATAATTCTTTTATAGAAAATCTATTGGACAATTTCAAAATTCGCGAAATGGGAAATTCGCGAAAATAGCGAAAATATGAATAATCGCGAGTTTTACCCTATATACAGTATAAAGTATTTGTCTCTAGTGGTCATAAATAAGACATGTATAAACATTTTAAAACACATTACATTAGCTTTATTCTACAATTTACGTAATCTCATAATCTTGATTAAATCTCAAATGACGATATCTGAGAATACAGTAACCCCTGAATAACCCATAAGTATTAAAGTAAATGGACGTTAACTAAAGTCGATTATACACGAGAAAAATCCTAGGAAATAGGACGAAAACACAAGGATCTGTACTGTTGGAGAATGAGGTAAAATCTCGGAATCACGTGAAATTTATTGACAAGACTAATCGCAGTTGAACTACAGGGGAAGATTGTCTAATATTAGAGTAAGATTAAGTATGGAAGTCTACTGCTATATTTCTGTGACATTTTTTTTTGATAATGGTGGGCGATAAACAACATTCAGTCAATGAGAATGGAAATCAACGATGTAAAATATGATTAAAAGATCGTAATTGTTAAAATAAACGGTGTATAATTACTTATAACTCTTGTATTACTAGGCGAGATGTCTGACTGGCAAAATTGACAGTTACAATTTCATTTGTACGGAAAACCTTTCTTATATTGCTTTTTGAATTACAAGTACATGTAATATACTAGCGCAGTTTCCCCCCTCCCCCCCCCCCCCCCATGATATTGCAAAAACTAAGAAACGCATACTGGCTTTTGAACGTCTTCAATGAAGAAGCGACAAAAATAACTCATTATTGTTTTATATTAAATAGAACACAGCCATATCAATCCTCGTCATTTCGTTTCTCTATGTATGAGTATTGAAAGTGCTCCTGGGACTTTAAAAACGGTAGTATTTTAAAAATGTAAAAGCATTAAAAATTTTCAAGACTCACCGGACCCAACTCTGGTACAAACAAAGCCGTTGAATGCTTTTTCGAAAATTAAAACGCCTTAAGCCATAAAAACATACCTCAACAAATGTAATGATAGGCACAAATAAAGGTGGGGGACAGCAGGTGTAGTTATCTGCATAGTACTGTCGGTCAAGGTCATCCGTCAGAAACTCCCGCGCTACACGTTTCACCATGACCTTGAAGAGTGTGTTTGGTACAGGCTGTTGATCTGGGTTGTACGGATACTGATGGTGATCTATGGGAACTAGTGGTACCCGGCCTTCGTTCTCAACAGCAAGTCGAAAACTTACATTTCGTCTGTTACTCATCTGAAAAGTAAGAATTGTCACGCGAGTAAATTTACATGAAACTGACATGACACAAACGGCATCGTAAGTGATTCCACTGTGAAAATCAATGCAGAGTATTGATACTATACTTTACAGCTTAAATGCGCGTGCAGAACAGAATAGAACATTGCAACATTAATATAAACTGTATTCCAAGAAAATGTATATAATTGCCCAGACCATAATGGTAACTTAGCAAGAACTTAAAGCTGCTCGCTCTCAGATTTTGGTAAAAAAAATCAGTTCTTCAAACTGAATGTAAATAACGTATTTTAGAACAGATGGTGATATAAAAAGGCTCCAGTATAAATTCCTGTCACGTATATCTCTAAATAAAAAAAATACGTTACCAAATTCAAAAGCGTTGCAATATAGCGGTGCCGTGTAACCGACCTTTTCAATCGATTTCTGCAAATTCCTACCTAGATTTTTTAATATTTTTTTGCTGTAGCCTTTAGTTTTATATTTATGAATAAGAATGTCATTTTTTTAATTTTTTTCAACGGTAACTGAGAGCAAGCAGCTTTAAAGCATAAATTCGCACATGAGTAGTTGCATTACAGAGATGTCAAATACATTTCCGGGTTCAATGAGTGCATTTAATGCCACTTTATAATTTCGTTTAATATTGAACACAAAAATGTATATTTTAATCGATTAAATTAAAATGTTCCTTGTAGGGTAGACTTTGTCTATATTTCATTTTAAATTTTTTTAAGGTTCGACACTTAAAAACTGTTCATACAGTGAAGACATAGAGGATAATTGTTGGTTTCGGTGTAAGATCACGTTATAATTTCACCGAGTGGGCACCAAAAGTGATATTTTCACGAGTGGCGCAGCCACGAGTGAAAATAACACTTTGGTGTTACGAGTGAATTAACGTGATATTACACCGATACCGACAATTTTTCTGTTTTTTTATGGTTAAAACTCTACTTTTATTGAGTTTATTTCTACAATATATCGAAAATCGCGGGAAACGTCTCGAAACTAGCGCAAATGACGTCTTTAAACGACGTCATCGTCGCATGGTTTCCAGCTTAATTACGCTCGGTATACTTTTTGACGTAAATCCGGGTTAGATTGCAAACAGTGAAAAATAAAATGGTAATCCACTGTTTCAAAACTGTGGTTATCCTTTTATTTCCTGGAAAACTCTATAATTCTAAATATATATAATAATTCAAGGCAGAATATTATTATATTACAATGGCAAATTACTTATGGCATCAATATAAACTTTAAAGACAGACAGAGGTACTTTGATTTGACAATATAAACACGTATTTTACTGAAATTATTTTTGTTATTGTTAAAGCTAAATCCACAAGCCTCCGTCTAGACATATTAACTAAACATATAGATATGTATGTATTACAAACAGTTTATATATCTGTTTCAAAGAATTGATTTCCGTTTGAAGATTTTCTGTCATTATTTGTTAAAATATACGTGTTTGAAAAAGCGGAGATTCCAGATTTACTTGATTTCTTGCAGACGGTTATATCGCTAGCTTTAATAAAGACTATATCAAAATCTGTAGAAAATATCATATTTTACAAGCAAGAAATCCGTTTTGGCAGTGTAAGCAAGGGATTAAGTATAGAATATCGATACAAACTCAAGGCGTCTAGACTGTTGTATAAATACTTTTGTAGCAAGTTCATTTACTAAAAGCGTGTAAATTATATCACAATTTCCCTGGATGAAACGACGAAACATTCCGTTTTCAGTTTTCGGCGCAGCCGTATTAAGCTCGCTTTTGACCGGAAGACTGCCAATGAAATGACAAGAACACGGTACCGATCCCACGTGACTTTTCGGGCTATGTGTGGGACTCAGAAATGACAACAAACGCCGATTCGGGTAACATTTTTCATGATATATTCCATAATCCTGCATAGATTTTAACCAAATAAAGACGAGAGCCCGGCCATAGGAAAGATACAACCACTGCTTGTCAGTATCAGTAGAGAAAAATCGTACTTTTGACAAAAAGTGCAACCGCGCATTTTCCGAGAAGAAAATTGATTTGCTATGTGTGGGACCCCGATGTATAAATTGTTTATAAATTTCCTGCAATTGTGTTACACCACACGGTTTAATGAGCGGAGAACGTATTTTTACCTAATGTAACAGCTGACAAAAGTTGGTCAAGAAATTTCGCTTGTTTCACTCGATTTTTAAAAATAATATAAAATGCTATGTGTGGGGCCCGAAAAAAAATGCTATGTGTGGGACGCAAATTATGATCACCGTTTCTTTTCATGATGAGAGCAAAATCAACGTTATACATGCCTTTGGCCATTAAACAATACAAAAATGGCTTATATAGTATATAACTGTTCTGTGACGTCTTCGTTTACGTTGGCTATTATTGTTTTATTTCTTGATGGATTGTTTTTATACTCACACTCATCGACTCTTAATGTTACATTGCTATAGCTTTCAAACATGAAAAATATCACTTTAACGTATGCAGATGGCTTCTGAAATGATATCTCTATCTCATAAAGATATAAGCTAACAATTTAAAGATATCTTTATGTGGATTGTAACTTTTTGAACACTGACCCCTCCAAAAGTGTTTAAAGGCATTTCTATACCACACTATTTCCTGTAGTCACTTAATATAGGCGATAACTCATCAAATACTAGAAAGTAATTGCCAACGTTATGATTACTTAATGGTTCTTTCTTATTTTGGCAGTGAAGGTCAAGGTCATATTTCTAAACATTAGTACATAATACTTGTAAGTAGAAATGATATTTCACAAACTCGATCATTTTTTAAAGCCGCAAGTAAAATATGCTTTTCACATTTATAAACGTTCGTTAGCAGCATGTGAAGACCTCTTTCATATCTATTAACATATACGTGCTTGCAATGCTTCACAATACTAAGCGAACAATGTTTTGCTTTTTTTCAGATCCAGAATTGAAAGCCAAGTCTCTAACAAAATTTGAATGCAGCCATTATTGTCCCAACCGCGTGTAAAAGAAACTTTAACTTCGTTTGCAGAGGTTTTACCTTGTTAACAAGCAACGTATAACTCAATCAAGACGCCAGAGACGGACGAAAACGTCATGTTACCAACACCCATTTGTGACTTTGAGGCTAAGAAGATACGACAGAATTTCCCTTTTTAATTGAAAATGATTTAAATGTGCTATGTAATGCTTTTGCAACATTAAATGGACAGGGTTTGAGATGCTCTTAATTTTTTCAAGACTGTTATGGTGGCAAGATTCTGACTGTGTCCCTTTCTGACAACTTTAAACATTTAAAAACGTTCCGCTCAAGTTTTTTGAAATTTAGCCACATAACTATTATTTCAAGAGCTATCTGCATACGTTAACCGATTTCTATGTTTGAAGCGTAACATTATAATATTAAGAATCGATATTTGTGGGAGTATCAAAGCAGTCCATCAAGAAATAAAACATATGGACGTAGCGTCACGTCAGCTTTTATTTTTTAACCCATGAAATTTACGAACTACTGATTGCCAACGATCGTAAATATATATTGATATTTTGGGCAAGCCGGGGACAAACTTCGGTCATATTTTGACAGCTTGTAAATCACCAGTAATAAACAAAACAAGTAGCCGGAATAAAACTTGACATTATCTCGTCACCGTACCCCATGCTAACGTGGCTTGTTCGCCGCGTACACTACATCAAAGTATAAGTCCGTGCATGTTTTGTGACGTCACGAAGTCGGCTTGGGCACCAAAAGGCATTTGACCCTCGGGCTTACTGCAGACGTTAAATAAATAAAAATAAACGTTAATCTTACAATTTAAGACAGGGAGGTAATAAATTGTTATTTGATATTGGCGTGATTTATGGTAACCTATTACTCGCATACGTCATAATATAAGTCAAGGAACGGGTAATCTTCCCCATGGTACCACTTCAATAATTCCAAACAACATATATAATATACGTAATATATATGCCATTTTGTATTGTTTAATGACCAAAGGCATGTTTAACGTTGATTTTGCAAAATATATAAACTTTGAAACTTTATTTAATTGCGACGAACGGAAAGTTATGAAAGAGTTCTAAACATGATGTGTTAAAATGCCCCTGGATTTGAGTCAAAGTGAGTACACTATTCACGGGAATATTACGGCAAAAAAAATCTGCTCTTTATTAACAAGTAGCGTGAATTTCGGCTTGTTTTCTTGAGTCATGGGTCAATGTAGTTGGCAAAGTAAACTCATTATTATGATTTATATGAATCAGTTAAAGTACATTTATCTGAACTTACATGGCTAAACGCAGTAGATCTACAAGGATAAAAAAGAGTAACACATGAAAAACGTTTTAATTCACTTTTATAACTTATGTTTGCCTATTATAGGCTCATATCCTGAATTCCTCTTCCTTTCGACTACAACAACATACTATTCGCATTCGCATTACATACTATTTCATTTTATTTTGTGCGTCATTGGCGTTTTTAAGACCATCTCATCATGTTAGAAACAGGGTTCATAATTTGTGTCCAACACATGGCATTTTTTTTCGGGTCCCACACATAGCATTTATGTCTTTTTTAAAAATCGAGTGAAACAAGTGAATTTTCTTGACCAACTTTTGACAGCTGTTACATTAGGTAAAAATACGTTCTCCGCTCTTTAAACTGCATGGTGTAACACAATTGCAGAAAATTTATAAGCAATTAATACATCGGGGTCCCACACATAGCAAGTCAATTTTCTTCTAGGAATATGCGCGGTTGCACTTTTTGTCAAATGTACGATTTTTTTTCCTACTGATACTGACAAGCAGTGGTTGTATCTTTCCTATGGCCGGGCTCTCGATTTTATTTGGTTAAAATCTATGCAGGATTAAGGAATATATCATGAAAAATGTTACCCGAATCGGCGTTTGTTGTCATTTCTGAGTCCCACACATAGCCGAAAAAGTCACGTGGGATCGGTACCGTGCTGAAGAAGAGTGTGTTACATTTTTTTAATTGAGAAATTTACTCTGTAAAGCACATTTAAATTGGATAATACCGAATGAAAAAGGTCAATAAAATACTCTTGCTTTTTTACTCTTTCTTTAATGGTTACGTAAATATTTCATATCAATATTAATATGTTGTAACCGCCAAACTAATGTTAATTATAAGTGTAGAGTAATTATACATTCCATTGATAAGAATAACAAGGATTAAGTTTGTTTTCCTGGTGCATAGCCATACTCATTTCTACTTAATCACAATTGGGAGAGAAAATATATAAATTACGTTACGGAAAGCATTTGCTCTGACAACCCTGTAAGCGAAGAGGCGTTGGTTTGCGTCGGGTTAGGGTGCACACTTTTTCTCAACCTGTGAATTCGGCGCCTTCTGACTGTATAAAAATTTAATTCGACAGGATTTTTACTATAAAATCTCATATACAAATGTTCTCAAAATTGCGACGACAATCTTTTTTAAAGATAGTTCTTGTTTCATATTGACACCGACTGTACCTTTTACAATTACTGTGCGGATAGCCTCGCAAACAGTCATTAAAGCTGACTTCCGGGAGGAAACGGAAGTGCCTTCTTAGTAAAAATGTGTGCTCATTTCGGGTGACTACTTCTATGAGTTAGACAGCTACTACAATTAGCCTTAGTTAAATACCATTACATTAAGTTAAAGTATCAAATATGCTTGAAATTTGATTTATTAATATTCTTTTAGTGAAATATAAATGGATGAATTTTAGATTGAGCCGTTGCTAGACAATAACCAGTAGGTGTTTATTGAATGTCAGGAGATCATGTATATTCCTATTACGGAAAACATTTATATACACCTTAAAATGGGTTATTCATTATTTTGGGATCAGCTTTCGAATGGCTAAAATGAATTATGTTGCGTGCAAGTATTAGTGAAAAACTCAGGGTCCTTACTATCGTCTACTGCATAAACCCGCAAACACACAAATGAATTACTAGTTACCAAAATGGCACTTGCACTGATATTTGTACGTATATTTGAACCATATTACCAACCTTCAAATTTAACTTCTGATACTTGCACGATTTTTACGATATTTCCTAGTTGTTAAATGAAATCAGCGAAAATTAAAAGTCATAATTGTCTCAAAACTTGAGCCAGAAATGCCCCCCTCCCCATTCCAAAAAAATAATAATATAAAACAGAAAAAAAATCTATAGAGACTTACTATCTTTATGCAAGAAAAGATAATGCTGAACAATATACTCACGGAAGAATGTTGAATTTATTCCATAGTGGCATGTGACTACGAATTATTATGAACATACTTTACTAAATATAGTTAGTTAATAAAATCTGCCTCGGTACTTCAAAATGAAGTAATAATAGCATAACAATATTTCTATTCTCTAATACATGCAATTATTTCTATGATATTGATAAATCTTTAATTAAACGACATACCTAATATAGAAACTCATTGCAAACAATTTGATACACGTACAAATAGGAAAAAGAAAAATGTATGAAACTTTAATCAACGAACGAATAGATACCTTATGGGTCTCTTTGTCTTTCCCTCATTTAATCGTCATGTGAAATAAAATGGCCATTGAGACAGGAAAAATTTGTTTTCCTCTCGGGAATGAAGCCGCAACTTCATTATTCATTGAAAAGGTATTATATTGTCGTATTTGTTATTTGGCACATGCTGTTTTCATTGACCAGTGAATTATTGCATTTCCAATTACACATACAAAAAAGGGCTGTATTGTTTAGAGAATAAGATGCGCTGTTTTGCTGTTTAAAATTTCATCTACTAATATGGTAATTATTGGCTACGTTGGGAGCTAAACAAAATGCCTTGCGTATAATACAATAGTACCTAATAGAATAATTTGCATTTTAAAGTCCAACGGGCATTTTGGATGAACAATTAATTATATCTCTTATAGTACCAAGAAAGATACCTTATCGGCAAAACTGATCGTTATTGTATGCGAAAAACATTCGTAATGTCGCTACATGCTATAAATATAATTGTGTTTCGAAAAAATAGAACATAGTTCTATCATTGTGCCATCCGTACATTCATTATTCTATATATGAGTTGTTAAAGCGATAATGGAACTTCATGTTACAGCGACATTTTGTTGTCTCTTACAATGACAAATCCCATGATAGTTTGACTAGATTGTTTATTATAAGAACGACTGAAAATAGTACAACTAGAAATAACTTTACGCAAGTCATTTAACACTGTACCTAAATAAGGATCATACATTTGTTTAAGCACACTTTTAAATGAATGTGAATAGTTTAGTAGTATGAAGTTGAGAGAAACACGCATAAAGTCGGTCAGAATGTTAGAGAAGCTATTGCGTGGCTGATTGCGCAAATCTGAGTTTTTAAATCGTTATCGATCTAATATTGATTGCGTTTTTAAGGGAGTATATCAAATCAGGCATGGATCATAGAACATAATTTTTTCATAGATAATTAAGGTATAATCAAGGGAGACAATCTTATCAAATCTTTAGAAAATGCTGGCAATGTTTACTGAAATTTACTCTGTAGATTTTCGGCATAAGAATGCAACATGTTAATTTAATGACTTAAGCAGTCAGCTGTAAATGACAGGCTAAACAGAGACGAATACAATGAAATTTCATTGTCGGATAAGTAAACAATTCTTCTAAAAAACAGCTTAGTGTGCAATGAGATTATGTTGTTATTATAATTAAAAAAACTGACGATTGTCGTAACTAGGAGAGCGAACTGAAAGTCGTGTCAACTCTGAAAGTCGTGTCAACTCTGAAAGTCGTGTCAACTCTGAAAGTCGTGTATACTCTGAAGTTCGTGTCAACTCTGAAGGTCGTGTCAACTCTGAAAGTCGTGTCAACTCTGAAAGTCGTGTCAACTGAAATGACTTTGTTGTTCAAGAGCTAGTGGACATTTTTGTTACAGCTACTTTCAGAAAAACTATGATATTGTCAAAAATGTATGTGTTAGTCTGAAAATGAATCCTGTTGGTATGGCTGTATTGGGAATAAGTGTCTGGAATCAGAAATCGCCGCCTTCTTGAGTCATTAACATGTTAAACTTTAGATGTGCAACGTTTTCAGCTAGTCTTTATTTCTTAATAAAAGATTCCAATTAAATTTAAAAGGGTCGGCGATTTTTTATTCGAGATGTTTTTAATAATCTACAATGTTTGCCATTGCAAATTCGAAGGCATTGGTCTAAATAAATTATCGGAAAGTTGATTAGAAGAGATTTGTTGAAGAATGATATTAAAACTTGAAGTATTGTTTAAATCTGTCCGGTTTTCTTGCATATCGATTTTGTTTTTTAATTTGAAAGCTTGTATTCTAATCTTGCAAACAGCTGAACATGTGGTACGCATTTCTTTTTCTAAACAAAATAATTGTAAATCGATTGTACGTGACCTGACCGTTCGGGCATCCTTCTGTTGAATATCTAGGTCGTCTAACGTCACCGGACAGTTATATAGTGACCTAATGAGGCAAAACTTCTCATTAGAAGCTACGAAACTAATCAATAACTAATTCTCCAGTTCGACCTGTCTTACATTAACATGAGAACGTTTTACAGACCATTCCTTTATGCTCTCACAGGAATCTATCCTGTCGACATTATGGTAATTTCCATTCAAAGATTGTATTGGCCTGTCTCTATTTTGTCAATTTTAATTGGAATGTCCAATTATCTCATTTGATACAAAATGCAATAAAGGTTTCCAATTGCATTGGAAGAAATTTATCATTCAGTGAGAAATCTGTTATGAGCTGAAATTGACAGGTTTTACGAGTCGTTTAAGTCAAACTGAACGTATTTTAACACTTCAAACGGTAAAACTATACCTCAGTTATCCTATGTCAGACTTGATTCTACACGACGCCGACAGGGCGGGACAAGATAGAGATTCAGGTGACTCTATTAGCCAACTAAAGTTTATTTAGCGAGTCTCACCTTGAATGTTTTTCCTTTACTAGCATTTTAGCTGAAAACAGTATATCAAATTAACAACCATGGTGATTTATGTACGAAATGATATAGCTTCTCTTAATGCCTAGAATTAATGCCTTAACAAACATCACAAATATTTAATGCAACACTGCTTTGAATGCATTGAATCCTGACGTCTGCGTGGGCTGTAGTAAGGTTAATCACAATCCAATTTTAAATAATTTATCTAATTAGTGACAGGCTCAAGTGTATGAATCACTAGCCAACTGTTTCTTTGACCGAAAACATGTAAAGTAGTCTAAAATACTCCTTTATTGCTACATGTACATGCTGACCTTTTTACTTCCAGATTGGAAACGATGATATTGTGACATCAGAACTTAACCTGGGCGTTTCGTCCAACAAATTCCAACTTTTGTATCCCAGTTGAATGATGTTTGGCGAAACACTTTTCATAATAAACACTCGAATCTTACAATGAATTTACAAAGGATTTTGTTTGTTGATTTGTCTGGTTTTCTTGGCTTAACTTGATTGCATTATTTTTTTATTATTTTTTTTTTTTTTTTTTCAAAAATAAAACCTGCATGCTACTACATCGCATGAACATGAAATAAAAACATCATTTCATTTTATTCCGGACTTTTTTAACAACAAACATACGAAAAGGGGGATTCGGGAGACAATTAATCATCGCGCTGAAGTGACATCCATAATCACTCCAAGGATATTGTAACCGCGGTTTGCTGATTGATTTCTTGCTTTAAATTATCCAAGATTTTGTCTGCAATTACTTGAGTTTGTATTTAATCTCGAGAAAGCTTCATTTCATGCTCAGTAAATGTTTCCATTAAAGTAATAAAGCTTTCTGTATGTTCGTTTTCATGACGCGTAATAGTTTTATGGAAATTGAATGTGTGGCTTTCGTGCAGTGTCTACCATGCAAGGGTTGTTTTTTTATTCAAGCTCCCCATTCTCCAGAACTTTTCAAATTACCAAAAGCAATAATCTCATAGCAACAGTCTTATTGTTTACGATTACAGCATATAGACCCGAGTGTGCATTAGAATGGGTTTTACAGATGTGTGAAGAGTTTAGGATTCACGAGATGTGCTGTGGCGATTGCATGTTTGTTTCATATCAGTCGGGGCAAACGAAATATTTTGGATTTTCAAGTTTCTTTCTTGGGTCAGCCCCTTGCGTGATAATCTGCGAAGTGAGCTCATGATTCCTTGCTGTCTAACTTGCTAACCTCGGAACAAGGCTTATTATATGTAATTATAAAACGTTACAGGTAATGCTCGGACGGTATGAAATGAACTCCTTTGGATCATTTAAATTTGTTCCTTATATCCGGAGTATGTTATATCCATATAGCAAAGAAAAAAATAGACCTAGAGAATGTGTTTGTTATATCCAGAATTTCGCTATATCCGGAATCGTTATACGCGGAGTTTACTGTATGTTAAAAGTCTTTCTTAAACTATGTCTAAATCACATTCTTTAGCTACATATTCATGATCAGGTCAGTGTACCGCGTGCTTAAGGTTGTCGCACAACCAAACAGGTTCGAATCCTAGCTTAAACATTAGTACTCTAGAGACTATTTACCGAATTATCGGTAGCTATATACTTACAATATTTACAAATTCCTGATATGTTACATATGTGTATCTGTTACACGTGCATTTCAGTTGAAGCACGTGAATTATGTGCTGATCAGCCATCTCTCGGAACTCAGGATCTTGTAGAAGTTGCTTCAGAGCCCAAACTGTGATTTCTCCACATTTGATTTCATCATACTGAAATAGGCGAGGTACTCAGTACACCTAATATGAACATTATACTTCAATACGTACAATATTACGGAAAAAAGCATAAATGGAATCACGTATATTACAACATTTCATTAAATTAGAAAGAGCGATATTAACAATTTGATTGTACGGCACGGTGTTGCTTGGTATTTTATAAATATATTTAGCTTTACAGCGTCTTCACTATTAACTATCTGGTTTTAAAAACACACAGTAATATAACTTCTAGCACAAGTTGTTATTATTCAAGATAACGTGGACTAAAACAGTTAAGACTGATTGGAATATTTAAAACTGGAGACATCATTTATGATCAAATCCTACAAACCTTGTCAAATATTGCTCTCCATTTCTGAAAAGGACAAAAAGCAAATTGTGCAAACTCAGCATAAAATTGCAAGAGAAACCTTACGGTGGAAATGTCATTTGTAGGTTTTCAGGAAACCAATCAAGTATCGTGTTACAATTTACAAATACATTTACTTGTTATTTTCTGCTGGAAATATAGCCCAGACATAACTCCTAATTAGTTCTTCTCCTGGCACACGTGTTCGTCAATATTATATAAAATATCTATATTCTTCAGACACTGAAATGAATATCAAAAATATTCTTCTCATTACACTAGCTTCAGAGCAGTTAGGAGGGTACGATGAAACAATATAACTGCAGATGGGAAGATAGCCAATAATTTGAATAGGGCAAACGTAAATTTATTTGTGTTATAAACAACAAATCCATGGTGCTCGGGCAATTACATTTAAAGTGAATCTATGTTCTACAGGGAAATAGTATGTAAACAAAGTATAACATTGCTTCTCATTGAAATAATGTACATGTGAATCTTTTTAACACAATTCCGTGGTGGAGCGGTTGTGGTCGCTGTCTTGTAAGCCGTAAACCTCTCAGTGCTTGAGGGTCATGGGTTCGAGCCCATTTACCGACCTGACCCTTTTTATTACAAAGATGGCTGTTTCTTACGCAGAATGCGTGTCTTGTATTGGTTCTTCCAAAGAACGGTGGTTAAGAGAAATAGTTCATGTTATGCACAGGATATACAGGAGATATCATGTTCTTTCTTTATGGCATGTTTCGGTCTTTGTGACCAGTGTAGAACTTTACCATCCTGCACATTTATGCCAACGTTCGAAGTCGTGCTATTTAATTTAGCTGACCATTGAATACCGCTATCTTATTACACAATTAAATACATGTATTTATCTTAGAAATTCTAATATTACAAATTCGTCCATGGGAATTCTTACGATGAAAGAACAGTATATCAGAATGCCCATAACAATGCGAAAATTCTGTAGTAATTGTATTGGACACCGTCAACCATCGATTTTTGTTCTTCGTTTCTTTGTGAAAGTAAATCAGAATTAATCCTCTAGCTTATTTGTCTGTCGTAGAACAAACCTTGTTAAATAATGCTCGTTTTACTGCCGAGTAGCCAGTGAGTGACAAAACAATCTATCTAGTGTTTCTTTTTATATTTAAGATAAGTAAATAGCAACATTTCGCTGCTCGATGGCGGAACTAGCTTAAATCACTCTCGAGACATCACTCAAGACTCAAGATCGAACCAATTGTTTGTAGGAAGATCAGTAATTGTCGTTACCGGTATCCATTTACCGAGTTTAGCTAAGCACTCTAAGCGTCAGCTGTCTTGCATGATATTTACGTGATTTCCAACTATTTGGCATACTCTTTAATAGGTTCAATTATTTCATGTTTCTGTTTGGTAAATATAAAAGCATTTTTCTCGTATGGAAGTTACAAAAAGGTCATATACATCGAATGAGGAAGATGGACCTTAAAATCATAAACAAACAAAGTAAGTTACAAAATGCACTTATCCTGGGAACATATATGTTACAACGGTCTGGTAGCTCTGAATTAAAGATTGAATTTCAGCTTGAACTTGTCTTGAATATTTCCTTCTTGTTGACGTTTTCATTTGTATGATCAACAGATATTATTGGATTCAAAACTTTGTCGTGATACAATTATTCGAGAAGTGAACGCAGGCTGAATTTATTCATTATTTAAAGATTTTACTTGTCAAGATAACAAATGTCGTGTCAATCGAGGAACAGTTACTGCACGACTTTCTCGGGGAAATAAATACCAGACAGCTGTGTCTGGCCGTTGACACACGAAAAAGATTCGATTTCAAACAAGAGAGCTCGGATAAATATTCCATTATTGTCATGCAAGGTTGCAGCAAACTGGTTTGACTTTTCTATTGTCGTGGCCTTGAAAGTTTTATTCCTATAACAAATCTATTGCAGTTATCACTGCCCTTGCGACCACCTGAGTTAAGCAACAACCTAACAACTTTACATTCCTCCCTTGTAATTTAAGATGATTGTCATTTATCCTGAGTTTAGACACCACCTGTCTTTAAGAGACCACAATTTCAGTTTCCACTGTGTGGTCGCTGGAGACAGGTTAAACTGTATATTTGGAAGGACATAATCACTTGATCTGATAACAACCTTGTTTTTTATTTCCTATGCCTCGTAAATTTTTTAATCAACTTCCATACATGAATGTAGAAGAGCAGGTTTCAAACAAAGGGAAATTTGTATAGAGGTGTATGTAAAGGGGTCGCCAAACCAGAAAGGGGCCCTGACCACCCACTTCCTGTCAAACACTTATACTGTTCCTTCTTGACTTGGTTTTCATATTAGTTCACATTAGTTCACTTATAGCTTGGTTGTTTTACAATATGAATTTAAATATTTGATATTCTACCGCATTGCATGTCATTTTATGGGATCATATTTCTTTCAATATTTCATTAAATGTGGAAAGACTGACATTTTCTGACATGCATGCATGTTTGTCAGTCAGGAATCCAAATGTACAATTATAGATTCTTTGTAATTCAGAACACATATGTGCATGAATAAAAGAAGAAGAAAAAACATGTTCATTTTAAGAGGAATATCTTATATTATGACATTTTTGTCAGCATTTTAAAAAGTGTACCTACATCTATTTCCAGTTCCTGATAAGGTCGCATGGGTACTCCGCCGTCCTCGTCGGGTGGGCGATAGCGCCAGTGTGTTGCCATTGTAAAATTAACCGTAACCCATTAAGTTAATTATCAAACTTATATTTTCTAAATCTCGTATTAATTAACGATAAAATTACACATCATTGAATTCCAAATTCACCCTCGTAAATATATGCCCTAATACAACACTTCTACAAACATGTTTCACATATAGAGGGAAACTACCGGAGTATAGCTCTACAATTATCCTCCATTTAGAACACTGTCAGACATATCCATAATTTAGACAGAAACAAATTCTTGCCAGTACGTATTCATTCACAAGAATTGTTGAGAAAATATTATCCCAATAATTGTTTCCATAGCAACGGAAAAGTCACGGACAACACTGCCCCCTCTGTGACATAAAAATCGATCCATTTTGGAAATATAATGATTGTCTCTAAATGCTTGTTTTTTTTCTCTCTGACGCCGACAAATATTTTTAATCGAATTAATCAATTTATTAAATCCTTTGTTATTTCCTTTTTTTGGCATTAATCGAGTAGCACGCGAATTGCATGCACACATTGATGAAATGTGTCACATTCCGAACAAAAATACCATATACACGCGCAAAGGCGATCATGATTTTGTAAAATTGCACATGCAAAAGCAGCCGAAGTCATGGTCAGAACGAATTGTGACATAACATAGAATTCCTTCACCAGAATCTTCTTATGTAAGATTATGCAGACGACTGTATTCGATTAAATGTTTCTTAACAGGGTAAATTCTCAAACAGAACTTTGCACCAGTGTTCTCAAAATTTAGAAAATCTATTTGCATGTCGTGTTTGTTTCAATGCACAATGATGTGCCAAAATGTGTGCAGCATTTGTTTCTTTGTTTCTACTTTTTGCTTTTTGTTTTGTTCGTTTGGTTGATTGCTAATTCTACTGGGATTTGCATGACGTTCGATTTTGATTTGCATTAAGTAGCTTCAACAATGTAAGAAATTAAAACAAGACAGAAATGGAGCATTGCAACAGGGCATATATCCATTGATGTTTATACTAATTAATATAAGTTGTAAGAACTTGTTTCGCAATCGAGAATAATCTCCATTGCGAAACAAGTTCTTACAACTTATATTAATCGCTCTCGAGACTCATTCCAGATGGAATCAACCTCGAAGAGAGAGAGAGAGAGAGAGAGAGAGAGAGAGAGAGAGGCAATTATTTGTGTCTTGCCTAAGGACACTACCGAAATGGCGATGGTAGGGATCGAACCCATGCGCCCTTTGATCCTTAGGCGAACGCCATTTGTGATGACTCCAAAATTCTCTCGCAGTATTCATAGTCAATCACGGAAAAGACCGAATTTAGAGAACTTACAGGATTTGCCATTAAATAAATCAGATATAGTTTTATTTGATATATCATCAAACCAGGCAGAATAGTAATTTACTCAAAGAGGCCTTCACATATAAATGTTTAAAACTGACAATACGTGACACGAAATAAAGTAGTATAAACTAAACTAATGTGGCCAGTACACACTTAAGCCTATATGATACAACCATGTGCCAATAAACAAAATAATATAGATTAAATCTTGTTGGTATTGTATGAGTTTTACGCTCGTTCCAAACTTTCCAAATCATTTTAACAGGCGGGCAGTTTACCTTACAATCGTTCCTCGGTAGGACCAGTATACTAGACTCCGGTCTGCCGTAAGAAACTGCCAACTTTCTCACATAAAGAGACATGGTCGGTAGCAGGGCGCGAACCCACGGCCCTCAATCTATGATCTCACGTCATCGGCTTTAATCACTCGACCTCGAGGGCGTTTGAATTTCATGCTGACCACGAAGGCAAAGAAGGTCTAAGGAGTAGGGGACGGGTTGCTGGGGAGTAGGGGACAGGTTGCTGGGTGTAGGGTACGGGTTGCTGGGGTAGTGGCAGGGGTAGGGGACGGGTTGCTAGGGGTTTGGGTAGGGGACGGGTTGCTAGGGTTTTGGGTAGGGGACGGGTTGCTTGGGGTTTGGGTAGGGGACGGGTTGCTGCGGGGGGGGGGGGGTAGTGGGAGAGAGAGGGAGAGGTATATTGTTGCTACATATTTATGTTATGTGTAACTTTGTCTAAACTGTTCATTAGCCAAACATTGTGTTGATTTAAAGTTCCTGAATAAACTGAGGTCGAGCAAGCAAGTATTTCAGTTTAACGAACCGACAAGCGTATAATTAAGAAACGAATTCAAAGCTATTTTAATCTGGTTATTAATTATGGATATAGATCTGTGTACTTATAGAATTAAGATGTCTTTACCATATTACAAAACCAACTGCAAACTTTTTAATGGAATAGATCTATTTGATCAAAACTAAATACTTTTTTGCCAAACCTGATGCCAGAAACCAACACAAAATAAGAAAAACAGGGAATTTTGAGTAAATTAACCTGCATGTCTGCTGTGAAAGAATTAAAGTGTAGTTTTTTAAGTGACCTTCCTTTATAATACTATCATGGTCTACATTTGAGAAATTGTATAATATAGTCTAGACACGCTTTATTGAAATACGTTCGTTGTGTAGAAGTCCGTGGCAGAACTAGTAACGAAACGAACAATTTCACATGTATCAGTCTAGATCTTTATTGAATTAGATCCAAATACACATCCCACAGTTCAATCGACAAATAAGTTGAGATACAAGTGAAGTAATGTGGCCGCTCGTGTAAGAGCTATCCGATTTATGGGACTGTATCATGCTAATCAAATACACTAAGGCAAATACAGTTGTTCCCCTTTGTATTTTATTTTAATAAAGTCTTTAGTTGACTTCAAAGCAACTGCTGTGATGGCCGAGTGGTTAAGGCGTTGGACTTGAAATCCAATGGGCATTGCCCGCGCAGGTTCGAACCCTGCTCGCAGCGAACTTTTTTCACGATGATTTTTGTGTTGTCGTGATGAAACTATTTTAACAGGTCAATATTATAAATGTAAAAGTGAAATTAATCAGCTTAATGAAAAGTGCCCTGACTGATTTGGTACATTATGCTATCAATATTTTACATAAATAAGTTGTTTTTGCAATCAAATGTATACTAGAGTAGACAAACATACACAATATAGATTAAGTATAAATTAAGTAAGTATAGATGGCTATGTTTCATCATAAATGTTAGTCGTAAATGAATTACTACTTTGAATTATTTTACTGAAACAAAAATACTCATGTGTTTCTCTTTAATACATTGGGGTAGCTTGAACAACTTGTTTGAACATGTCGCCCATGACACCGTGGCAGAGTTAGCACACATGAGTGTGGATTTCTTAAGATTTAATGAACGTTCGACCACACTCAATGTCTATTTTCAACACAATCTACGAAAAATTAGCATAAACGATAAATCGTCTGCCTCATATGTTTCTTAGAACTCATGTTTTAAACTAGTTTTTCAAAAACGTAAGCAATTAAAACAGCGTAAAAATACTAGACATAGACAGAAACATAATTACGACTGTATCTTGCGATAACTCTACCAGTCTTGTGGTCCGCATCGACCTTTGTTAACCGGACGTACAGAAAAATGTAAGTCATTGCATTTAACAGAATCAGAGGAAACTTACCGAGAAATTATTGCATGAGAGAAAACAAACAAAGCACTATTATTGTATTTGTTAGCATAATACAACTCATTACTTCAGTCGAGTTCCACCTTGGCAGACTAATTGTTTAGAAATACAATGTAGTTTTAGAATTTGTGTTGTATTCGACAGAAGTCAACAGGTGGCTTTAGATCTCTGAATGTGGAAAGACAGAAAAGCAACTGAAATAATTTATGCAACCTGGACTTATTTTGTATACTAAAGTTTGTTCTGTAGTACAGACACATTATACAATGTACCAGTGTAGACTTAGTGTATTATTGTTCTTTTAAATGCATTTATATCTTAAACCAAATGCACGTTTTGAAAATGATTGCTGCTCGTCGAACCTAAGTATAGGCGTGAAATTCTATGATTGAATGCGCACGTTTACACACGCCAGATATACATATTAGATGCGTACATGTATTATGATTCGGAAGGGTACATTATTATTTGCAGACGATACGCATTCGAAAACGCCGCATCAAGAAAAACATGAAATATTAGAAATTTTATGATGACTAAATCCTTCCGACGCCTATTGAAGCATATGGAACACCATAGCTGCCTTCTGATGACTTTTATCATTTCGTTCTGTGCATTTGTCATTATGTTCTGTAGTTAAGTCATTTCGTTCTGTGCATTTGTCGTTATGCTCTATAGTTATAACATTCCGCTCTGTGCATATGTCATTATGCTCTGTAGTAAAATCATTTCGTTCTGTATTTGTCATCATGTTGTAGTTATGATTTCGCTGTACATATGTAGTTATGTAACATTTCGTTCTGTGCATTTGTCATTATGTTCTGTGTTATATATTTGGTTCTGTACATATGTAATTATGCTCTGTAGTTATAACATTTCGTTCTGTGCATTTGTCATTATGTTCTGTAGTTATAGACATTTCGTTCTGTGCATTTGTCATTATGTTCTGTAGTTATAACATTTCGTTCTTTGCATTTGTCATTATGTTCTGTAGTTTAAACATTTCGTTCTTTGCATTTGTCATTATGTTCTGTAGTTGTAGACATTTCGTTCTGTGCATTTGTCATTATGCTCTGTAGTTATAACATTTCGTTCTTTGCATATTTCATTATGCTCTGTAGTAAAATTATTTGTCATTATGCCCTGTAGATATAACATTTCGTGCTGTGCATTTGTCATGATGTTCGGTAGTGCACGCACTAACTTCTTTACGTTATGTGGATATATTTGCTGTGATTTTTAACAGATGACACCGGATAACGTATTCATTTCAGCTTTAAACGCGCGTGCACATAGAATATGGCTGGAGTTAGTGAACTTCTGAATAACTTAGGCCTTGAATGCCCAATTTCCATGAAACGGCAGTAATTGTAGTATACTATATGGGAAAATAAAAAATTTACAATAGATTTTAACAAATGGGACAAAAACAGCAGGAGTTGAAATACAGAAATATATTCCTTATTTAATTTAAAATACCTTTTGAAAATTGGTTAAGAAAGATGCTCAAAACACAAACTAGATGGTTGTTTTTATAACAAAAGCATATGTTTTCCCTATGGCAGTTTTTCAGTAATTGTAATACTGATTAAGGATTTTCCAATAAAAAGAATACAATGAAATCAAGGAAAATAATTAAATGTCATTGTTTCACCTTCAATGTTTTAACTACAGAACATAATGACAAATGCAAAGAACGAAATGACTTCACTAGGCATCAGGCTCACGAACGAAACTTAACTACAGAATATAATGACAAATGTGCACAGAACGAAATGTTTTAACTACATAGCATAATGACATATGCACAGAACGAAATGACTTAACTACAGAACATAATGACAAATGCACAGAACGAAATGTTTTAACTACAGAGCATAATGACATATGTACAGAACGAAATGTTATAACTACAGAGCATAATGACATATGTACAGAACGAAATGACTTAACTTCAAAGCATAATGACAAATGCACAGAACGAAATGTTATAACTACAGAACATAATGACAAATGCACAGAACGAAATGATTTTACTACAGAGCATCATGACAAATGCAAAGAACGAAATGTTATAACTACAGAACATAATGACAAATGCACAGAACGAAACGTATAACTACAGAACATAATGACAAATGCAAAGAACGTAATGTTATAACTACAGAACATAATGACAAATGCAAAGAACGAAATGTTATAACTACAGAATATAATGACAAATGCAAAGAACGAAATGTTATAACTACAGAACATAATGACAAATGCACAGAACGAAATGTTACAACTACAGAACATAATGACAAATGCAAAGAACGAAATGTTATAACTACAGAACATAATGACAAATGCAAAGAACGAAATGTTATAACTACAGAGCATAATGACATATGCACAGAACGAAATGTTATAACTACAGAGCATAATGACAAATGCACAGAACGATGATTTTCTACGGCATGACATGCAGAACGAAATGTTATAACTACAGAGCATATTGACATATGCAAAGAACGAAATGACTTAACTTCAGAGCATAAAGACAAATGCACATAACTGTTTTCTACAGAGCATAATGACAAATGCACAGAACGAAATGTTATAACTACAGAGCATTATGACAAATGCACAGAACGAAATGATTTTACTACAGAGCATAATGACATATGTACAGAACGAAATGTTATTACTACAGAGCATAATGGCATATGTACAGAACGAAATGACTTAACTACAGAGCATAATGACAAATGCACAAGAACGAAATGATTTTACTACAGAGCATAATGACAAATGCACAGAACGAAATGATTATTACTACAGAGCATAATGGCAAATGTACAGAACGAAATGTTATAACTACACAATGACATATGTACAGAACGAAATGACTTAACTATAGGCATATGACATATGTACAGAACGAAATGTTATAACTAGAGCATAATGACATATGTACAGAACGAAATGTTATAACTACAGAGCATAATGACAAATGCACAGAACGAAATGTTTTAACTACAGCGCATAATGACAAATGCAAAGAACGAAATGTTTTTACTACAGAGCATAATGACATATGTACAGAACGAAATGTTATAACTACAGAACATATTGACATATGTACAGAACGAAATGACTTAACTACAGAGCATCATGACAAATGCAAAGAACGAAATGATTTTACTACAGAGCATAATGACATATGTACAGAACGAAATGTTATAACTACAGAACATATTGACATATGTACAGCGAAATGACTTACTACGCATAATGAAAATGCTTATAACGTGCTTAACTACAGAGCATAATGAATGCACAGAACGAAATAACTTAACTACAGAGCATAATGACATATGGTCAGAACGAAATGACTTAACTACAGAGCATCATGACATATGTACAGAACAAAATGTTATAACTACAGAGCATAATGACAAATGTACAGAACGAATTGTTATAACTACAGAGCATAATGACAAATGCACATCTAACGAAATGACGTAACTACAGAACAAAATGACATATGTACATAACGAAATGTTATAACTACAGAGCATAATGACATATGTACAGAACGAAATGACTTAACTACAGAGCATAATGACATATGCACAGAACGAAATGATTTTACTACAGAGCATAATGACATATGCACAGAACAAAATGTTATTACTACAGAGCATATTGACATATGTACAGAACGAAATGACTTAACTACAGAGCATAATGACAAATGCACAGAACGAAATGTTTTTACTACAGAGCATAATGACAAATGCACAGAACGAAATGTTATAACTACAGAGCATAATGGCATATGTACAGAACGAAATGTTATAACTACAGGCAAATGACATATGCACAGAACGAAATGATTTTACTACGGCTTGACATCCACTTGTTTACTACAGAGCATTATGACATATGCACAGAACGAAATGTTATAACTACAGAGCATAATGACAAATGCACAGAACGAAATGTTATAACTACAGAGCATAATGACAAATGTACAGAACGAATTATTGTTACTACAGAGCATTATGACATATGCACAGAACGGATTGTTATAACTACAGAGCATAATGACAAATGCACAGAACGAAATGTTATAACTACAGAGCATAATGACAAATGTACAGAACGAATTGTTGTTACTACAGAGCACAAGGACAAATGCACAGAACGAAATGACGTAACTACAGAGCATAATGGCTAATCTACAGAACGAAATGATAAAAGTCATCAGAAGGCAGCTATGGCGTTCCATAGAAGCAATCCAGAGTTATTTTTACAATTGTTACAAGTTTATTACAACCAGGATGTCAGTATTGTATTCATTACAAATAAAAATAATGACAAATGCACAGAACGAAATGATTTTACTACGCGTATAATTGTTTATAAGCCCAGAACAAAACCTGCTTTATAATATATTTAAATTTTACAATTTTTACACGTTAAGTTACATCATTGCAGGACGTCAGTTATTCCTATTTATTACAGTACGCATAATGAGCAAATGTCATCAGAACGAAATGAGTTTTTCGACAGAGCAAATTGACATCAAGTACAGAACGATATCCCTTATAACTACAGAATATAATGACAAATGCACAGAACGAAATGACCAAACTACATAGCATAATGACATATGTACAGAACGACATGTTATAACTATCAGAATATATTACGATTAATTCCATCCAGGATGTATATATCTGGATTTTTGCAAATAAAAAAGAAATGACAAACTTTACCGAATATAATTGTCTCCATAACCCGCAACCCATTGCTTTAAATATATTTCAAACTGTCATATTTTTCTAGTTAAGCCCCATCATTACAGCGTTCAGATTATCTCCCTTTAGGTACTTGTGATCCTCAATCGTGCATAAATTTCACTCAAACGTAGCATATCCTCTAATCAGACCACTTGGCAAATTCAACCAAACTTCAAAGGATAGTCTGTGTATGGTCATCTATACAATTGTCTTCGAACCTAATTCAATTTCATGTATTCAAATCTGATTGCCAACAAAGATCAAAAAACTTTAAAATCCTCGTCTCAATAACCGCAAGGCCCAGAGCTTAGATATTTGACAGTGTCTTGTATAATCCCTATCAATAGTGTTCCAGATAATGTCCTTTGGGTCAAAATTGACTCGCCCTAGGTTAATTGCTTGTACCTAAACGTATATATCTTCTAATCAGAAACTGAAAATCTGCTAAACCGAAGCTGTTTTGGATGTACTTTTGTTTTAAGGACACCGTTAGCTAATTTTATTCAAATCAAAATTTCCACGGGGTCAAAATTAACCCGTTTAATACTACAAGGGTTAAAGTTTACACATTTGGTTTGTAGAATAGTATAGTGTTCCAACCTAATGCCTTTTGGCCAAAATCTGACGAAGGCTATCATCATTACAAAGGCTGTTACAGTGTACGGTGAAAATAATTAATTTCTCCAAAATGATATACTAAGTAAAACAGCAAGGCTGAGAGCTAACCTATCCGAGAGCCGTAGCGTACTTGTGCCGGCGGAACATGTTTTGTGTATATAAATTTTAAGGCTATGCCGATAGCTCCTGAAATACTGAAAAATCAGACATCTGAGGCAAATGCTGACACTTTTAGACAACATTGAAAACGATCTTGGTCACGATTTTACCATGTTAAAAAACTTTCAGTTTACCCTCGTTCGCTTACAGGCGCCTGTAGGATTTGTGTTTTGACCGCATGCAAATTAATAACAATATTTTCTTCGAATTACCCTTTTATGACCTTTTGATCTGTTTTTTTTTTTTGTTTGTTATTTGGAGCAAAAGTGCCCAGTTGAGCATGGCTCTGTAGTTTAGTAGAAGAATATATGACGCATACATGATTTGTGATGTTACTCAAGCTAAGTACGGACGGACGCATATTCATTTTTTTTTAATATATTAAGATAAATAGACACACATACATTTTATTGTACTAGTACTGTGTAACCTCCACTAACGGTCATCTCCAACCAACAGTTACCTCCTTACAACAGCAAAGTTGAATTCCTCCCGTTAGGTTTTCTTTATATTTTACCTCTTCCAACAATAACCTCTAAACTCCGGCCAACAGCCACTATTTCTCAACCCGAATCGATAGAAAACCTCTCAAAAGGCCAAGGAACAATTTACCGCCTGTCAATATTTTGACTGGAAAGCTTTCTATATTTTTTTTCGGAAAACCGCAGTGTCTATATCTTTTATCCATCAAGGTTTAATGCAACAATCCAGACATTCTCTCAGGTTTATATAAAATCGTTTTCACAATGTTTACTGCCACAAGCATAAACCCACAAAAACAACAAAAAAAGCTGCAAATATATTTTACTACAAATTTATCCCTCTGAGCAACAGCCACCTTTTGACAACAACCAATTTCCAGTCATCCGGCTGTTGGCTGTTGTAGGGAGTTTGCACTGTTAGTCTCATGTTTGTGAATACATAATATAATACATTTACATTATATTTTCGTAATCATATATTACGTACTCTCTAAAATTTACGAGACACTAAAAAACAACACAAATGGTGCTATTTCTGTACACATATTATAAAACATTCAAAGACTAAGATTGAATACAGCTGTCATGCTACATAAAATTAAGGTAAGAAAAATGTACGTTAGGCTTCGTTTACATACAACAAGTTTCTTGTACAATTGATCAGGTAATGATAAGCCGTCGGCGTTTATGACTTGTTCATCAAATTTTTCTTAACACTGATCTTTTATAGCAACATTGCTTTGACATTTTAATCACTAAATAGCGGAAGATGTCTAATCGTAATATTGTCTTTAGCATGCAGACGAGTTTCTGAATTGTTAAGAAAGGATATGAAATTAATGGATTATGTTTTTAAAAAAATGCATTAAGCATTTTTATCGAGAAATATTTAAATTCCAATGACTAATACATATTAAAATGCCTTTTTAGAATTTCATCTTAAAAACTTTCTTTTTTGTTCAGTGTTTTAATCCTTTGCACGAGTATCATATAACATGTCTCCCCTTTTTGCCGTATAAATTGTTCAGTTGGTCAACTTTGTCGTAAGGACCAAGCCATTGTGCACAAAATTTTAAAAAATGTACCTGAATTACCTCTCCCACACCTGTTTTTCCCATTAAACACTTCTTATCAGTAATTTGACAGCCAAGATATTGTGAAAAAATAGAACAGGCTCTATTCTCCTGCAAGAAAATTATCACATATTATGTCACATAAATTCTGACAAAAGTTGCTCAATTGTGGGTGTTTACATATGAAAAATGTCTTATCTTAATGTCTTGTACAAGAAACTTGGAAGGTGTAAACCCCCACTTAAACGAAATTTAAAAGTGTTTTACACATTGATCAGGTATTGCTCAGGCCGTCGGCGTTTGTGGGGTATTTTTATCACGTTATCTTAACACTGATCTTTTTATAGGAACATTCTGACATTTTAACAACTGAATGCATGATTGACTAATACGTATATTGTGTTGCATCATTACAGCAACTGCACTGATAATTAAAGGATGTGTTTTGAAGGTCTTAAAAAATGATTAAATTATTTATGATATTTAAATGTCCACAGACTAACTGTTAAAATACCGTTTTATGAAAGTATTATATACTTTTGCTTTGCATGTTCATATTTTTCATGCCTCCGAAGGGTTGCATATTATAATTGCACCGTCCGTCCGTCTGTCCGTCCGTCCGTCTGTGCATCCGCCCTTACATTTTTCGTGTCCGGGCTCTAACTTTGTCACGCAATGAAGGATTTTCAAATAACTTGGCACAAATGTTCAACATATCAAGACGACGTTTATCGCGTGCAAGACCCGCGCCCCTACCTCAAAGGTCAAGGTCACACTTAGAGTTTGAAGTTGATGGAGTCCTGTATATATGCACACATTTGTGTCCGGACTGTGACTTTGTCATGCAATGATTGATTTTAAAAAATCTTGGCACAAATGTTCAGCACACCAGGACGACGGGTGGCGTACAAGACCCACGTCCTTCAGCCAAGGCGAAGGTCACACTAAGTGTTTGAAGATAATGAAATCCTGTATTTTTGAACACATTCGTGGCCGGACTGTAACTTTGTCATGCATTGAAGGATTTTGAAATAATTTGGCACAAATGTTCAACACATCAAGACGATGTGTCGCGTGCAAATGTTCAGCATATTAGGACGACGTGTCGCGTATAAGACCCACTTCCCTACCTCAAAGGCCAAGGTTACACTCAGTGTTTGAAGGTAATAGAATCCTGTATTTATACACACATTCGGGGGACTGTAACTTTGTCATACATTGAAGGATTTTAAGAATACTTAGCACAAATGTTCAGCATATCAAGACGATGATGTGTCGCGTGCAAGACTCACGTCCCTACCTCAAGGTCAAGGTCACACTTAGAATTTGAAGTTAATGGAAACCTTTGTAAATGCAGACTGTAACTTTATCATGCATTGATTGGTTTTTAAATGATAATAGCACAAATTTTCAGCATATCAAGACGATGTTGTATCGCGTGCAAGACCAGCGTCCCTACCTCAAACATCAAGGTCACACTTAGAGTTTGAAGTTAATGGAATTCTGTACATCCGCACACATTCGAGTCCGGAATGTAACTTTGTCATGCGTTGATTGATTTCAAAATAATTTGGCACAAATGATCAACACATTAAGCCGACGTGTCACGTGCAAGACCCAAATCCCTACCTCAAAAGTCAAGGTTACGCTTACAGTTTCTAGATAATGAAATCCTGTATATGCATACATTTGTGTATCATATAGTCAAAGGTCAATGTCACTGGGAGCCTGAAACTGGAAAATCTTTTCCACTCTTCAGTTCCAAACCCTTTGTTAGATTTTCTTCAAATTATCAGGGAAGAAACAGTATTAAGGTAGTGGATGTGTAATGAGTACTTCCTGTTTAAGGATCATTTGGAATACTTTGGATTTTATAGCAGTACCTATTTTGTACTGTGGTGCAGTGGTTAGAGCGTCTGCTTTGAGATCAAGAGGTCCTGAATTCAATCAACCCGAAGGAGCCAAAACTTTTTTCGTTATTTTTTCTTTTTTAGTTATCAAACTGAATAACATGACAAATTAAGCCATTTTACAAGATTTGAGAACTGTATCTTAATTTTCCTTGGTTTTATGAAGCTGTACAGTTACTTGAAAATACAAAAATTGACCGTGCTCATTTTTAAAAGTTGAATATCCAAAAAGTAGACGGTGAAACATTTTTTTTATTTTTCTTAAATTTCAATTCATATACTACTTATAAAAGTTTTATAATCAATAGTGATGGCCCTACTCCGAATCTTTTGCTAAAGCCGTGTATTTGTACATGTGTGATATGTCTCGTGGCAAAATTAGGAAAATTATATACCCTAATTTTTGGCATTATTGCATATTTTTTTTACACATGTTAAGCTTGAAGAAGTTATAATTCATGTTTTGTAATTCTACATTGCTTGTAGTACTTTTTTGAACCTGGAATTTTTTTAAATGTATATAGATACTTGCAAACATACCTATTTTAACTTTTTATGGTACTTTTTAATATGGTCGTATTTCTAAAGTGGCGGGGGCAACAAAAACGAAATTAATTTTTTAATTAAACGGTGAAATGTCTTTAAATTTTGCACACTAGTCGGTTAACAGATGTAGATTATATAAATGTTAAGTTTAATGTGTTTTGGAATAGTGTCCATTAGACCCCCAATACCTTAAGTTTAGTTGCGCATATAACAATTTAGGGTCATATCGTCAAAGTTGATCTCTGACGATTTTACCCCAATTTGTTATATGCGCAAAGGGGCATGAAAGATCTCTTTTTTTCTCCTAAACCCCTTTTTGAATTTTCATCAGCAGTAGTAGGAAGTGTAAATGTCAATATATTATGCCTACAACGATATGCCAATGTTTTTATTTATCTATGACATCTATATTGAATGTTTCATGTAACACATTTGGGCTAATTCTAATTCGGAACAAATTGGAAGCGTACATTTAAAGTTTTTGGAATTTATTTTGTGTGTTCGACCAAGCTAATGGTACGTCGATTTATTCAATTTAGTGTCGTAGACTCAATTTAGCAGGAATGATATGCAACTTTGGAAACAAGTATTTCACTTATATAAAAAATTTAAATGTTATTTGCCGTTATTTGGACATATTACTAAGACGTATATATTTTATTTTTTGGCTTAGACTGAGTGGTCTTCTCTGGCAGATATATAGAAATCGCATCCTTCGTGGAGAAATACACTGTTTATGTTGTTCCACCGTCTACATTAAAAAACGTATATTATTTTGTTTATATTTGTAATTGTTACTCTAATATAAGGAAGAAATACGTGAAACTAAATTATCATAGACATCCACCACTGTATAGTTGAAACAACACGCCAGAACTTATTTAGCGGCCTGAATATGTAAAAGAAGCTCATGCTTTTAGGAATGCAATTTTAAGCTAATGAACGCTAACCGTATTATGTTCATCGTCCGTATATATTAGCATTATATATTGTGTTTTTGTTTCGTTGTTTTTTTAATCATAGTTGCAATGTTTGTGTACTTTGTCTTTTCACTTTTCTGTTCTTATATTTTTGAACATTATGTGTTTGATTGTTGAAGACAATGCACTCTGTACAAGTCTTAATAAAGCACCTGTTCTGTTCTGTTCTGTTCTGTTTTTCTAGTTCAAGCTTTTTTGAATGATACTACGTAAACTTGACTGATGAAATATGGTGGTATCAAATACTGCATTTGTGTAATAGCAACATTCAGCCCATGTCCTACCTTTCACTTGGAAAATGTTCTGCGCAATTTCAATTATTAATATAATAAAATATTTTAATAATTAATGATGTAAATTTGTTTTACATGTGCAAACAAATTACTCTCTGAAACTGCATTTTAGAGTAACAATAAAGCAATTAATGGGAGTATAAATATATATTTTGACGCCATATTTGCCCTGATGAGCAGAAAAGCGAAACCAGTTGGCAAATAATGTTTTAATCAACTCATGTACTGTGTTGCTTTTTCCTTTACTATATATATAACCATTCTGCTCCAAAAAATAAACATACTAGGTGACAGTTATTTCCTTGTAAAGGAATATACAAAATTGAAGTCATTTTGTTGCAGAGCAATGTGTTTAATGGCAAACATTTTGTGGCAAAGCAATGTGCCAAATGCTAGCCATTCTGCTTCAAAACAAAGTTATTCTGCAGGCGAGCAATGTGAGAAATGAAAGTCATTTAGAAGAAGGCAATGTGCAAAATGTCATTTTATTGCAGACCAGTATGCAATTTGCATTCAATCATTCTTTTGCAGAACAGAACAGGGCAGATTTGCAAATCAATATGGCGATGTGCAGCCATTTTGCTTATAAAAAATGTGGCAAATAAGTCATCCCGTTGCACTGCAATGCGGTCATTTTAATATGAAACAATCTGCCAAACTGTAGCCATATTATTTGACTGCAACATCATGAGAACACCATTGTTTGCAGAATCTGATGCATCTTCTATTCCTCCTGTTGCAAAATATTATACCTATCTGTCTTTTTTGCAAGCCAATGTGCAACGTTTCAGTCATCATGCTTAAAGCATTTATCAAAATGTTATTGTTTCGTTTAAAACAAGTGCCAATTTGCATCCATTCTGTTGCAAAACAACATTCAAAATTGCAGTAATCCTGTTACAACATGCCCAAATGCTATTTAGCAAAAGTAATACAAGCACATCATAAAGGAGTGAGTTTGTTTTTTCGTCTAAGTTTTCTTGTGTGTGTTTACGCCCGTATTCAGCACATTTAATTAATATGTAGGGTTATTTTGAGAGTATCCAAACATTATTCACGCCTTCATACTGTAAAACTTCATAAAAATAAAAACAAAGTGATATCGTTTATGTCTATAATGTCAGTGATTTTGAATTTATTGACACCAAAATAAACATCGAAGCCTCTAAAGTTATAACCCAAGCTTATACAGATCAATTAGAAAATTAATAACCGTATACCAAAATACATTTATGTGAAGTTATTACGTATTATCTTTTTATATCGTATGGAACAATGAGCGTGGCAATTATCATCATTATCAACAACTGACGATGATCATGATGTTTATTATCACTAGTAGTAGTACTTGAATTAGTATCTATAAGAGAAGTGAGATCATGCAGTAAACATGAAAGACTTCAAGCACTTTATAGACAAAAAATCAAAGGTTTATCCTTGTATATTTCAGAACTGATATGCATTAATGTTTTTTGTCACAAAATTGCAAAATAAATTGTCTATGGTGGCATATTTCTGCCACCTCATAACCACTTAATTATCATGTTAATTATCATGATAAATATCTGATTAACGCGTTAATTTTTATGTTAACAGATACTTATGTCAACACAAAAAAGTGTATGTTACTGCCCACTACTAGTTAGTCAGATATGTATCGTGATAATTATCTGATTAACTAGTTACATAATTAGTTAACGACATAATTATAACAATACTTATCTGACTAATTAGTTACATAACACGTTAACCACTTAATAGATATCTAAACTATCATTATGTAGGAGTGGGCAGTAACATACACTTTTTTTGTGTTGACATAAGTATCTGTTAACATAAAAATTAACACGTTAATCAAATATTTATCATGATCATTTAGTGACTAACTAGTTATGTAACGTAATAATTAAGTGGTTATGTTGTGGCAGAAATATGCCACCATATTTTCCATTGGTGAAATAATATGTATTTATTTATTTATTTATTAAATAATATTAGATAGACAACCCGGACACAAATGTTTGCATATCCGCCTTTGTAAGGATGGTTTAATCAACAAGGATCTGGGGTTTTAGCTGTTGTATCATTCCCGCTAAGACATAAAAATATTGTTTGTTTTTTTTGACATTTCTATACAAAATTCTATGAGATTGCAGATTTAATAGAATATCTTTATATTGTCAGCTATTTATTTCAATGTATCGTTATCATGAAGCCGCGTTTTAATTTAATTACATTCTCTGCACGTTGCACTAGTAATTAGATATTGGCTTATTGCCAATTATCGTTAAATTATCAGGATTTTTATGTATCTGCTATATTGCCAGCAGTGAAAAGAACACGTATCCAATATTGTCAACAGTGAATTGTATTTAGTCATAATATTGCAAACAGTTAACATTACGATCTACATTGTAATTTTATTATCAGCAGTTAACTTTTATGTCTCATTAGCACTTTGTATGTAAAGTTACTCGAAACTCTTTCATTACCTACAAAGATATCGTATTTCGTTCTTTAATAAAAAAAGTTCCTGCTATTTTTCATGAAGAACCGACAAAAACATTAAAGAATGCATACGTCAATATTGTAGTAGACCAAATATAGCACAATTCTGTCATTATTCTATCCGTAAATTTATTATCTATTTACGAGTATCTAAATGCGCTAATGTGTTTTTAAACATCAAAAGTAATAATATTACGTAATTTTAAGGTTGTCTACCAAAATAATCGATTCATCATTAATTGTATTCAATGTCGCCTGTAACGCGTCTTATTTGCACGATAACCAATGAACCTCAAGTAAAGTCAGAAAATACGAAGGTACTGGATAACACGACTTCTCCACCAATGAGGAGAGAACAAGTAAACATTTGTAACAAAAGTACATTTTAAAAAAAAAACTTGATCTGAAACTCCTTGCAAAAAACAAGAAATCTATTTTGCAAAATGATGAATACCATTCGCCGCTTAGCACGAACATCAACTGAGAATACTTCCCCGTGCATTGCAATTAGTTCTTTCTCCTTTCTATCTGAGCACTCAGTTCTGACACAATATTAACACACTTTGCCGCCAAGAATGTAATATGATAGAGCCATGTTAGAAGACAAGGGCTGCAAGTATTCTGGATACTTTTTTATTATCAAATTAAGCCTGGTAGAGAGGCCAATGAATATGCGTTTGCTAAGAAAATGTGGTGCTACAACTGGCTAGCTATTAACCACTTAATATTTGTGACAGTTTATCAACAACTAAACCAAGATCGTCCACGTTTCCTTAGTTTCTTCGGTTTTTTATAGTTACGTACACCTTTTCGAAAACATGAAACAGGGAGTATATCTTGTCTAACAGAAGCTTATGATGGGAAAACAAGTTACAAAAAAGTTTTCATTTTTAACTTCATTACCAGAGGTACCAAGATTTGACAGTATATTGATTTAATTTTTGATAAAGCATTCACTTCTAAAAACAAAGAACCGGAACCATAGGCGTTTAAGTTCTTTTCATTTGCTTCAAAATATCAAAAATATTGACAATCCATTCTTGCATACGTGCATTTTATACGCATAAATCGTTGGTTAAATGTAAATTATTAGAAACACAGCTTTAGTTAGGTATATAGGAGATAGCTATATTGCAAAATAATTGCCAATATTCCCCACGCAATTTATGACTCAAACAGACCTTTAAGAAATAAAGTTAACACCCAACTTCATCATGTACACCAACGTTATTACTGGTTTAATGTGCACATGACAATGGCATACCTACGTAATATTAACAAGAAAGACATAATTACTTGGTAATACTATCGCTTGCTGTAGACTACAAGGTCAAAGTCAGAGGTGACCAAACTGAAACAGAACACACACAAGCGTTAAGATATAAAATAATAAAACTGCGACTGTCATTTTATTAGAATAAAGGTTCTGTCTAATTATTATTAGGATTGGTCATGCATAATAACATTGATTGCACAGCCTTCTTTACCAGCTAACTGGTTACCAGTGGCATGTTAGAGGGACACATGAACCACGTATATGAGGACCGTTGTACATCCATGATATCTAGTTTCTCGTCCCTGTCAAATACTGTCCCCTGTGTTTGATCTTAATGGCTAATTTGAACTCATCTTTCCAAAAAATTGCCTTCTATAGTGTAACCCACCGTGTTTTTCGGTTCTATCTTGCGGTCAGTATGCATAAATGTCCGATTAAGTCCTTGTGAAACGTTCATTATTTCAGGGGATCTTTAATATCATTAATCTTTGTGACATGAATAAATAAATTTCTTGAAAGCAAAGCAGAGCTATGTGGTAAACCTCAACATAATTTTTACCGTCAGCGTAACATGTAATCTCGATAAATCCACACCTAAAGTATGGAAATTTTGTTTAAATTTAAATTTTCACGCGTGTACAAAGACTACAGTAGAGAATTTTCCATCCCTACCGGGCGATATTGTACAAAAACCTGAAAGTGTTGGTGTCCATTTTGTACTGATACAATATTATTTATGGATTCACCTCCATATAACTCAGATGTTTTATATTAGTCTTCAGAGGGGAACGACCCTACCATAACTCTGTACTATTGAAAAAAGATAACATTATTACGATACTGACATCAAAGACGACTAAATTACATATATGATATGTTACAACTCCTCAAAATAAGACAACGAGTAGTATAGGGGGATGATATAGACCCCTATACTACTACAAAGACCACAGAAATTTGTTCTCGGAGCTGACTTGATTTGTCTTTCTATGACCTTTTTATCCTCTCCGCCAGTGACTATTGCTTCTAGTATGTGTATCGGTGTGCTTACCGCATTATCTCGAGACGGAAGTTTGCATCGATTTCAAATAAAAATAAACGTGTTTTATTTGGGTTTATATTCACTGTGATCATGGACACATAATAACCCACACTATGATCATGGACAAATACTGACCTACACTGTGATCATGGACACATACTGACCTACACTGTGATCATGGACACATACTGACCTACACTGTGATCATGGACACATAGTGACCAACACTGTGTTCATAGACACATACTGACTTACACTGTGATCATGGACACATACAGACCTACACTGTGATCATGGACACATACACACATTCACTGTGATCATGGACACATACTGACCTACACTGTGATCATGCACATATACTGACCTAAACTGTGATCATGGACACATAATGAACTACACTGTGACCATGGACACATAATGAATTACACTGTGATCATGGACACATACTGACCTACACTGTGATCATGGACACATACTGACCTACACTGTGATCATGGACACATATTGACCTACACTGTGACTATGGATACATAATGACCTACACAGAGATCATGGACACATAATGGTCTACGTGATCATGGATACATAATGGTCTACACTGTGATCATTGACACATAATGACCTACACTGCGATCATGGACACATATTGACATACACTGTGATCATGAATACATAATGACCTACACAGAGATCATGGACACATAATGGTCAACGTGATCATGGATACATAATGGTCTACACTGTGATCATGGATACATAATGACCTACACTGTGATCATGGATACATAATGGTCTACACTGTGATCATGGACACATACTGACCTACACTGTGATCATGGACACATACTGACCTACACTGTGATCATGGACACATAATGAACTACACTGTGACCATGGACACATAATGAATTACACTGTGATCATGGACACATACTGACCTACACTGTGATCATGGATACATAATGACCTACACTGTGATCATGGACACATAATGACCTACACTGTAATCATGGATACAGAATGGTCTACGTGATCATGGATACATACTGACCTACACTGTGATCATGGACACATACTGACCTACACTGTGATCATGGACACATAATGACCTACACAGAGAGCATGGATACATAATGGTCTACGTGATCATGGATACATAATGGTCTATACTGTGATCATGGATACATTATGACCTACACTGTGATCATGGATACATAATGGTCTACACTGTGATCATGGACACATACTGACCTACACTGTGATCATGGACACATACTGACCTACACTGTGATCATAAATACATAATGACCTACACTGCGATCATGGATACATAATGACCTACACAGAAATCATGGATACATAATGACCTACACTGTTATCATGGACACATAATGACCTACACTGCGATCATGGACACATAATGATCTAACTGTGATCATGGATACATAATGGTCTACACTGTGGTCATGGACACATAATGACCTACACTGCGATCATGGACACATAATGACCTACACTGTGATCATGGATACATAATGACCCGATAAGACTTTGCAAAAACGAAGATCGGATGTCCTTTCCCTCTCTGAAACTGAGCACGTGCCCTTAAACGTCTTTGATATGGGACTGTATGGAAAGTGTTTGTCGGATTCTAAGACCGCTTTAAAATCCAGATAGGTTCTGATAACAATATGAACAGCGGATTCGTCAAATGTGCCCCTTGTATTTCTTTGTAACTGGTCTTTGTACTAAATGAAGGAGCTATTTAGACTACATTAATAGTACTGAAAAGGTATGATTTTTTTTTAATTTGTTTGCATTGAGTAACTAAGGACACGTGATCAGTTCCTAGTCAGCAAATGCAATGAGATCTCACTGAAAGGTACATAACTGTTAAGGCATTCTGAAAGAATTCAAAACAAGAAAAGATACGTTCATGCCATACAAACAGAACAAATGAAAAATGATGCCGCTGCATTATAAAGTTTGTGAATTGCATCCTTTTTATGACTCAATTGTGCATTTTTCTATTCCTTCTCCTCTCAGATTTGACCCTCTGTCGAACTTGTCTCAGATCTTATTGGTAAGAACAGTTTGTAAAAAAATATCAGTAATACTGAAGAAGTCATAGAGCTAAAGTGTATGTAAAGAAAAACGTAGTCTTGTCTGATAAACCAAAAGGTGCATAACTCAAGTCCTACTGGTTCCGCCAATCCCACAAACCGGACTTCGGAAATTGTATAAGCTTACGTATCTTATAATAAAACATTAAAGCTCGGTAGAGAAAGTACGGTTCAAGAACGTTAACCATTTCAAAACATCAATTTTGCTGATTAAGGGGTATACAACTCTAGGACTCACTATTCCGATTTAGCTCAAAATCGAAGTTATTCGAGTTCCTGTTAGGTCATGATCTTTAAAAACGGGTGGCCTCTGGAACGTTTAACTAGCTATGGATATCAAATATAAAAAAATAGTTAATCGGGGAGGAGACACAAGTTATCATAATCAGTTAATAAATCAGCTGAAATTTATTTCAACGTTTAAGAAAATTATGCATAATCGATAATTGCATTGTTGAATTATTAAGTACAACAGTACACATACTAAATATATCAAAGTCTGGGGGGAGGGGGTCGAATATCAAAAGCTGCTATAAGGACATGAGTAAAATCAATTAAATTTCAATTGATCAAATACAACAATTTTTGAAATAATTTTAAAAAATACTCGACATGCCATAAACATTCTAAGTTCTAATTTATACCCCTGCACAACGAAGATGTAAGGGGGTACACCGGAGTCAGCTTGTCCGTCCGTATGTCTGTCTGTAAATACCTAGTAGACATTAGGGGTTAGGGTTTGAGTATGAAGTTGCTAGAGTTAATTCCGTCATTAGGAGCTTAAATATAATTATGAAGTTTTGAAAATTGTGTTATATGGTTAAAAATTCAAAGGAAGATCAAAAGGACGCAACAACGCTCGTCTCGTGAGAACGTCCGTCCGTATGTTGATAACATATTCTGCGCGCTTTATCTAAAATAAAACTCTTTCCAGAATCGAAGAAAACTTCTTAAGAGTGATTTGTTCCAATCCTAGTTGTGCATACCCTCGGTAGGTTTCGCTTGGATCATTTTTACAGAGGCCCTTTGCTGGGTTTCTTTTCATGACAGTGTTTCTAGTGAATTTGGGGAGCGCTTCATCTCCATAACCCTGATGCATAATTGCATTAAGGTTCACACGTGTCTAGTTTTGCATGATGTTGGCAGGTTCCGTTCCATTTTTTTCCAACACAGTGTACGTAGAGAATATTGAACGGGCTTCATCTCGAAAATCCCTGGCCAGAATGGAATAAAACTTCAAAGGAGTGATTAAAGTTCCACGCCTAGTTGTGCATGATCTCCACAGGTTTCGCTTGAATCAATTTTCACAGAGTTATTACCCTTTTTCCAATAGCCTTTGTTTTTCCCTATAAGCCTTATGATAGTATATTAAAGTTCTTATCCAGAGTCCAAGCGATGTGCGGGAGGGGGCGTGGGGAAATTCATCACCTTGTGTTTCTTTATACATTGTATATCTCTAGCAGCCAGTCCACCAAGTTATCTGACGTTTCATCATTATTTGTTTACATCACAGAACCCAAAAATAAAAGATCTTCTGCATCAAAGAAAATATTTCCAATGATTTGTGTCAAATAAATTTTGATTCTGACTGTCACTTTCAGAGAACACACATTTTAAAGTTGATAAAGATAATATGTAAGAAAAGATACTGCGAGCTTTAGCTCTACGACTTCATAAGCCATTTGACTGAAACTGTCCAACCCCACAAGCGCCTAATTTTTGAACGAAATAACCATTTTCGAAGTTTTAGACGAATGTCATCAGGTGATGATTTTGTGTCAAAATTAATTTTTGCAAAGCATTTCAATGTTTCTCTGTAGAATGATATATGAAAGTTTGCTAAGTGACATTACTCTGGTACACACAAAAACATTCCAATGCCACTGTTCCTTAAACCATGTTTTCGATAAGGGCGCCGAAGCTATATCCCTTCGCCTTTGGTAGGAATTATAAACATTTTATTTCTATGTTTTGCATCAATGTTTAAATGTGTGTATTAACGTACGCCTACCAATCTACCAACCTTTATTCTGAGTGTAGCTCACATTTCGAACTCCTAACTTCGTAGAACATTTGTGCAAAAAAAATAGAGTGTAGCATCTGGCGAAACTTAAAGCAAGCTGGTTGTTGACTAAAGGAAGTACAGACAAAGGGATAAGTAGACTTACATCAAACTGACATTCAATATTGAATTTTGAAAGACACAAAAGTATAAATACATGCTATGTATAGGAGAGAAAAGGTTTATCTATATCTCTTAGATACAGAGTTTCTTCAAAACCCCTTTAGGATTAAATCTTAGACTTTGATAAAAGCGTCAAGATGTCATAATATTTAATTTATATGTTTATGCACATAATCTCAATACGTCATCATATAATAATTAACTCGAAAATATTTGAATTCCAATGCACAAGTTTTAGTTAAAGGGGCACTCCCTACATTTAGCAAATTATATTCTCGAAACATAGGATATGTGTTCAGTGAACTTAAAATGACAAATAAATACAATTTCAAAGAAGAACCTTTGGCGAAAATGCCTCATGTTACCACAATTAATCAATATAGAGGCTTTCTGTAATAAATCGCATCCACCTATTAATTGTACAACAACAACTATACATAGATTATTAAATGGTTTACGGTACTGCAGTATATTTTAAACCGCTGATTTTATCGATAATGACTCGGAATGCATAGCTGAACCTTTTAGGTTAGGTAATAATACTCCCAAAGATTCTATTATTTATGTTTTGGAGGTTATTTAGTTTGACATCTGTTATAGGGTATGTCCCTTTAAAGAAAACTAGTTATTTTTTCATGATTTACTTCAAAGCATTGTCCCTTTAAGAGAATTCAAATAATGTAGTGTATGTATATATAAAATCAAGATAATGGCAGCAAACATTATAAATTTCCGTGTTTGTTTTCAAAACTTGTCTGCACACATATCAGCATAAAGAAGCCAGACATTATTGCTTTATTTGATATTGTAGTTTTGAATGTTCAGACAGCGGAAAATTTGAAGAAACAGGATATGATAATGACCTTCCTATGTTATATTATGTAGCTTCGGTGTCAGGCACTTACTTTAAGAAATACTCTAGTTTTGCACAATCTAAAAACACTGGGAAAGGTTTTTTAAAACTTTGGCTTATGCAAAACAGGTAGCGACAATAGTCTTGTAAAATGATATGGTATTCCTGAAAGCAGCACTGGTGAAATAACATCTAAATGTCTGCTATATGCGCAGTTGAAACTGTTGTAATTTGAATAAATAGAGGATATTTGTTTGTTTCAGTGAAATATCAATTTTATTTCACAGATGAACACCAAACATTGATATTTTTACGAGTGAAAATGTCATTAGTTTGGTGTTCACGAGTGAAATAAAATTGATATTTCACTGAAACAAACAAATTTTCTTTTTATTTTATGTTTTTTGGCAATTTGGAATTATAGTATTTCTTATTCCCCATGGAGAACCCTAGAATGATTACTACCATCATTACTGAAAACGCAACAAAAGTAGTTCAAAATATTTTGATTATCTCAGATAAAAGTATTTAATAAGTCATTTCAATCTTTATCATACAGCGAAAATGAAACATCAATTCATTAGATATAGGCCTAAATTGATTTTTTTTATTAAATAAGTCTGCACTTCGTCACACCATGAATTGTGGCGTAATAATCAATCAGCTGTTCATTTATTAAAAAATGCTCAGTCCAGGGCTGACCTAAGTGCAAAATTTGTCACAATTTAATGCATTTGTGAATAATGAGCGATTGTAGAGGTAGTTTTCCACTTTTTATAGGTGACTTATAGGTTTCAGACCATGATCATACAAGTATTAAGAAATTACTGTGAAAATTGGATGGTGGTGAAAAAAAAATGAAAATCAACTTTTTCTCAAATTTTTATTCAAAATTGCTATAGATGGATAGAAAATGATCTAACTAAGAAAATGAATACCAACAACCCTATGTTTATTTCAAAAATAAAAATTTTATAGCCATTTCTCAATTTTGTTTAATGTTCTATCACCGATAACTGAGGGGAAATATTTGTCTCATAGGTGAATAATTGGATAAAACTAAGTATTTTAACGTAATTAATCACTCACTGTCAATCATGTGTATGATACTTTTGTATGGAGGGCGAGCTGGAGATCCTGGGTGTGAAAATATGGGACTTTTGTTTAGAATGTGGTTAAAAAGTAGTTCGGCAAAAACAGTGAAAATAAAAATGATATTTTCACTGCTTTGAAACAGTGAAATACCAATTTTATTTCACCGATATATTTCAGTATTTCACTGAACAGCATAAAATAAATAAATTTCTTGGAAGCAAAGCACAGCACAGCAGCAAAACTATGTGGTAAACCTCAACATAATTTTTTACCGTTAACGAAACATCTATTCTCGATAAATCCGCACTTAAAGTAATTCCACTGAATATTTTGTTTGAATTTAGTTTTTCACGCGTGTTAAAGGACTACAGTAGAGAATGTTCTTTACATTACAAGTTATCGCTACCGGGCTATATTGTACAAAACTCTGAAAGTGTCGGTAACCATCTAATGTTAATACAATTTTATTTATGGATCGACCTCCATATAACTCAGATGTTTAATATTGGTCTTCTGAGGGAACAAACCTACTATAATTATAATTATACTATTGAAAAAAGATAACATTATCACGAGACTGACATCAAAGAGGACTAGATTACATATATGAGATGTTACAACTACTCAAAATAAGACAACGAGAAGTGTAGGGGGATGATATGGACCCCTATACTACTACAAAGTTCACAAATTCCAATAGCTTGTTACACTGCCATTACTACGTTAAAGAGCAAATATTTAATTCCTGTATGACCATCGAATGATTACAATATGCACAACTGTGCATTACACAACAATAACCACCACCAAAAAGCTAAGTGTCACAAGAACTGTTCCTTATAAGTGACGAATGTCCCTTTAGAGGTGTCCTTGACCGTCATGGTGAAGAACCAGAACTTGCGCATGACCCATAACTTCAATGTGCTGAACATTTGTCCAAGTGCATTTTAAAATATTTCAATTTATAACAAAGTTACAATCATCACATGAATATGTGTATATGTACAGGATTCCAAACTGACTGACGACTAAGTGTGACATTGACCTTCAAGGTAAGGACGTGGGACTTGCATGTGTCATCTCCATGAGCTCAACAATTGTGCCATGTAATTTTAAAATCCTTCCATGCATGACAGAGTTACAATGTAAACAGGATTCCATTACCTTTAAACTCTAAGTGTGACCTGAACCTTTGAGGTAGGGTCATGGGCATTTCAATTGACAAGTCGTCTTGATGTGCTTGACATGTGTGCCAAGTTATTTTAAGATCCATCAATTTATGACAAAGTTACAGTCCGGACATGGATGTGTGAATATATAAATGAGTCAATTACCTTCAAACACTTAGTGTGACCTTGACCTTTGAGAAAGGGATGCGGGTCTTACATCGACACGTCGTTTAGATGTGCAGCACATTTACAACAATCCTTTAATGCATGACAAAGTTACAATCGACACGAATGCGTGTATATATACAGAATCATATAACCTATAAACTCTTAGTGTGACCTTGATCTTTGAGGCAGGGACGTGTGTCTTGCATGCGACACTTTGTCTTGATGATGCTAAACATTTGTGCCAATGCTTTTTTTAAATCATTCAATCATGAAAAAGTCACAGACACGAAAAAAGTAAAGACGGACAGAACGCGCGATTTTTACGGGTATAAAACGGGTATGGTGAGGTAAGCTATTTTAACCTTTGTTCTCAATCAAGAATCAAAGCTGAGGAAAATTTTTGCAAAATATTTGAATTAGTGAAAGTTATATGGGCTTAATATCATCGAATGAGGATATTTTATTTATTGAATGTCCGAGAATGTGACTATATGTTTTTTGATAAAGATATACTTTTAAAATATTTGGCAAAATAGGTAGTATATGATAAGAATTGGTATATCTGAAGCCTACCTTATTGGCTGATGAACATATTTCTCTTCTTCGTGCTGAATCGTAAGGTACCATTCTCGTTATTTTCACCAGTTCACCATTCCATGGCTTTCGCCCATTTATTTGAGTTTTCTGTATTATCATTTGCATAAAGAAATCCTTTATGGACTCACATCTCTCTATTATGTATAACACTATGTGTGAAAGGATTCCATTTGTGAAAGGGTTAAGAAGACTGTTTCGTGCATTTAGATTTTTTGTTATATGCATTACGTTATGTGCTAATGCGCTGTTTTGTGACGTTTCCATTACATGTATATCAACCACAAGAGTCAATTTTCTGATGTAAACAACACATTTTTATGCATAAAGCAGTTTGTAATGTACATTTGTCAATCTGTTAGGTACTTATCTTTAGTTGTTATGCACATATACTGCTCTGTGTATTTTCTTTGATACCATATACACACGTGTTTCATCGATATGTAGATATAACTGTTTCTTCTGTTATTTAAACGTAGGATTCTGAACGTCTGTCAGTTTCTGGTGCATTTTGTGAGTCGTTGTGTAGACATGCTAGGTTTAGATGAGCATATGTCATATCTCTCCTCTGTTGTTTCGTAGTTTAACCACTGTGACAGTGCTTTTCCTATTCTGGTGAAAATTCTTCAATATTTCATATGCATTTGAATGTTGTTTGAAAGTCAAACCAGTTTTTGTTGTGCATTAGTTTTATCGTTTCGTACATCCTGCAATTTATGCTATATGCATTTGTAAGTTGTTACCATGCTATGATACAGCTTATCTTCAATGTAATATGTAATTTGTACTGTCTATATACCGATCAGATGTACATTCTAAGTGATATTAACATTCAAAGTACCTATCATATTTTACAATGTCATTTAGCATAGTTTTAAACCCATTCAATATAAAGGATTCATTGGCGGCCTATTATGGAATAGTTTTTCCGGAAGTACATGCTAGGAGCGGTTATTAGAATGCGAAGAAAAATGGTTTCGACTGTATGCTAAAATAAATAGATAAATATAAAACGAAATAGACATTAAAATATTGATTATACACATTTCCTTCATTAAAACGTAATTGTTTAATTGTAATGTTCCTTTTCATATCTTTTAGAAAAAATACGAAAACGTAAAACAACTTCTCCTTTATCGGTTTTGCAAAATTATAATACAAAAAATGTATCAGCTTATTTTTTACCACGTGCTTTAAAGTCAGTCTTCGTGGTGTAGTGGGTAAGCTGATGACCGCCTAATTTTACGAGTGGAGTTCGAATCCCGTTCAAACCCAATTTTTTTAAATAATTTTTCTTCCGTTTTTTTTTTCGGCTTTAAAACCACCATGATTTTAAATGTTTTCTGCAAATTTTCATAAATTTTTTCATTCAAATCAAACTAATAATGATTGCTTATCAAAAAGCTAATTTTAGCTATTTAACGCCACACATGTACAAAACTATTTTCGGCGCCCTTTGATGCTTTGCATCAATTGTATTCTTGTAATACCTCTGTTACGAATGCATATATTTTCATGTATGCTCAAGGGAGAAAATTCAGTTTAACTTACTTCTTACATGTATAATAGCATCTTAAGGGGGGGTCACTGGTGAGGTTTTGGATTTTTGCACTTCCGGAAATTTACATTTGTTATATTTAAAAAATGATGAGTTAACTGGAAAAAACAATTATGTAGTAATAAACTTAGACACAATAGGAATATTTTAGTGTAAAATAAATGAACATTTTTGTGAAAAAATATTTTGCCCACACATTTTGTGACTAAATTGACAAATTTTGTCACTTGCCAAAATGGGGGTAGGGGTACAAAAATAGTCATTTCTCAAAAACCGTTTAAGATATTTACTTAATTCAAACTGTATTACAAGAAGAATTGTTAGAGTATAAAAAACTCATGAATAACTAGTTCATTTTAGAGTTCTGTTTTACAGACCTATGCCGTCATATCTCAAAACTCGTCGAAATCTAGAAAACACATTTTTTGTCAGTTTTTATTGAATTTCTTTCTTATATGCACATTGACCCCCATTTTTTATTTTTGCATTCTAAAACATAGGTTTGAATCAAACTGTAGGCAAAATATCTGAAAAACCTTGTTATTCCTTTATCATGAAATACGCATTTATCAAAAATTGAAATTTTAGTAAAGTGGTGGGGCATTTATAAGGAGCGTAATATTTATTCAGATGATGATAATCATACCACTAACTCTAATTTTCATCCTAAAGTATGACATACTACATTTGAAGAAATTAAAAATTGATATCCATTCTGAAACATACACCACATACATAAACGTTTACAATACGAAAATTCTAGCTAATTCTGCATTAAGCACCTTATCTGATAGTGTATCACGAAAGATTAATATTGCGAAAAAGTTAAGTCATTGAACCACCATTATTTTTCCAGAAATTAACTACCAATATGTTAGTCTCTATAAAAAAACAGGGTCAATAAAATGTTATTTTGAATTTCAGCAGTGACCCCCCTTAATGGATTTTAAATTTTAGTTGAACGGTACCATGACTGAATAAAATATAATGTCTTTTTAATTTGCAGCAACAGAGATTTCTAATTTTGCGGCAACGTAAAGTGGAGAACTTGGCAATACAAATTCTTGCAGAATTTCATTTTTCCTAACAAGACTCTGGAGTTAAACATACTTTCAGTATTATTGTATCAAAAAGTGTATTCTGATATAAAGCATATTGAAAACCCACTTTTCTGTTACACAATGCAAAAATAAAGATGGACACTGATGTCGAATTCCATTTCACCTGTTGTGTGACACTGCGGCTCGGATATTGGGTTGGTGCTCAGTACTTCTACGGGGGAACGAAGTCATTGACGTTTTTGGCCTTAGACATGGCATTTGTGTCAACACACTCTTCTGCTCTGATATAAAACTGCGCGACTATTTGCAATCCCCGTTAGCTTACAAATCTGGATTGTAATAAGGGAATTTGTAATTTAAGACCTCAAAGTGACCAGCGTGGCCTTGATCTTGGTACGATGTACCCATTTGGATTTTTGCATGTGTAGTACGAGACACAAGAGTGTATGGTCAATTTTAAGTGTGCAGACACAATGCATAAAATTGTGTAATATTTCACTTTAAAAAAACCTCTGAACCTCAATGTTGAGGTAGGCCTCTACAAAGAATTCAAAACATATGAGCTCTATGTGACCTCAGTGATTTTGACCTTGGGATAGCCACCGAGTTGTTGTCCGTAGCGAAGCCTTCCCTTTTAGTAATAGAAACATATGTTTGAATTAATTTGTACATAGTGATATATCAGACTGATAACAGACATTGTCTTGACTACTTAAAAGCTTATCAAAATGAAGAGAAAGAACTGACAAAAGCAACAATATAAAACTTGCAAAGTACCAAATTGCCTGGCTGCTCTAAAACATATCAAATGCATTTAACATACTAGTAATAACATATGAAAAGTGTACAGGACAAACATGCTTTCACAACAAGTTGATACAAAGCATACATCATGCAAAGTGACAAATGTACATACAAAACTGCTATAGACACGAAACAAGCTGTCATGTTCACACAAAAAGATTCGATTGCATATGATCTAAAAGAAAAGGAGAAATATGAACACGACAACATGGGTATTGTACATAGGAACTCCAAATATATAAAATTACCTGCTAACTATATTAGTCATACTGCTCTGCCTATGTAAAAGAACGACATAAGATAAAGTATAAAATATACAGATATCACCGTCAATGCACAGACCAGCCACATTCTACAAGAAAGGTGTCAGAGTTAAAATGCAAAAAGTTGAAAGAACAAGAGCTGTCCCTTTCAAGTGACGCATGCCCCCAAAAAAGATGTCTTACCGTCTGTGTCCTCTCCATGTGCTCAACAATTGTGCCATGTAATTTTAAAATCCTTCCATACAGGATTCCATTGCCTTGAAACACTAAGTGTGACCTTGATCTTTGAGATAGGGTCATGTGTGTTGTATTAAACATATCGTCATTTTGTGATTGACATGGGAACCAAGTTATTTTAAAATAAATCAGTGCATGACAAGGTTCAGTCCGGACACGAATGTGTGCATACATATAGGATTCCATTACCTATAAACTCTGAGTGTGACCTTGATCTTTGAGGAAGGGACGTTTGTCTTGCATGCGACATGTCGTCTTGATGCTGAACATATGCGCCAAATACTTCAAAATCCTTCAATGCATGACAACGTTACAGTCCGGACACGAATGTTTGCATATATATATATAGGATTCCAGAACATTTGTACTTATTAACTCTTAAATGTGAAATTGATCTTTGAGGTGGGGACGTGGGTATTGCACGCAATACGTCGTCTTGCTGTCTGAACATCTGTGCCAAGTTATTGTATAATCATTTGATGCATGCGGCCACGCATATGTGCATATATACAAGATTCCATAACCTTTAAACTCTAAATGTGACCTTGATCTTTGAGGTTGGGACGTGTGTCTTGCATGCGACACGTCGTCTTAATGTGCTGAACATTTGTGCGAAGTTTTTTTTAAATCCTTCAATGCATGACAAAATTACAGCCCAGACACGGAAAAAGGTCAGGACTGACACATGGGAAAGACAGACGTGCGGACGGACGGTGCGATTTTAGTATGCCCACCTCGATAACCTGGGATATGGGGAAAACAAAATTACGAATGTATGAATAGAACTGTGTAAAATCGTGAATACTAAGTCAACATTGTAAACAAATGATTGAATACAACTGCATAACTTATATAGTGCATGATTAAGTAACAGTATTTTTTTGTGTTTATTTAACAAAAAGTTACGTATACATTGAAAGAAAGAGTACTTACATGATCTATAGCAGAACACAATGTCTTTCACCATGCATATCGGGTGTGCCAATATCTTGCACCCCTTAAGATTCCTTGATATCTTCCCTTGTTTCGATGACCCATGTACTTCTGTAAGTTGTTGAATTTTAAATAAACAAGGGCATTAAAAGAAATCCAAAGATATTTCAATTCTTTCGAAGAAATCCGTTGTGTATTGATCCATTTTAAGAAATCCGTTGCCGTCTTGAAAGAACGAAGAAATCCGTAACTGTCTAAGTTACTGACTCCCATCCATTGAAACATCTATTCCTGTTCTCCATTTTTTAGATATCTGTCTCGTTGCGAAGGTACCGAATCTTGGTTCATTTAGAGTTCCATTAAAATTCCGTTGCTACCTCCATTATTACAAAACTCTTTTCCTTTGATCCCTTCCGTTTCTTTCAAATTGAAGATCTATGTTGTTTTCTCCCTTCATTTGGGATTTTACAGGCCAGTATGAATGTATTACAACACGGCTGCCCAGTAAACTCCCGCGTGATCAGGAGGTCATTTAGATATTCATGTCTAACAGTTCCTTTCTATACTAATTTCCAGACCGTCTTAAATTTTGTTCCAGTACCACTGTCCGTCTTGGTATTTTGATGAGCAGCGTCCCAGTGTTAACGAAGTAAATTTCTACTTACCTGTTGTTCGTGTCACTTGACCAAGGACAATTTGCTACATAGTTTACATGTGAGTTTGTGTCATGAGATCAATGACCATTTACTACATGGTAAACATGTGAGTTTATGTCATATGACCTACGACCATTCACTACATAGTTACCATCAGACCTCGTGCGCGACCAGAATCCCCGTATGTATAGAACAATATCTGTTCAGCAAATTGCTAAGGAAAATGAAAAATACTAAAACGATGTGTGTACAAGCAAATTTCCTATCAGATATTAAAATATGTTAGTATAATTAGTGTCAAGTTAATGCAATGCTTACTTGAAACCTTTCCGTGGTCACTCAGATATTAATCAGCAAAAATAGTTACGAAATAAAATAATTGTATTCCAGTCTCAACTAACATCTCTTAGTATAGGAAACGCGCCGAATTAGGAAATCTATGTGCTTTCTAAAGTTTCATTTTTATGTCGATGTGTGAACAATTCCATATCAGTTTCAGAATCAACATAGTGGACTTTTTGTACATATAGTATTGCTTGTTGATGATGTTTTGTAAGAAATACAGGCTGCTGAATTGTCTATTGATGTTCATGAAATACATTCTCTTTCAACAATAATTAATGGCGTAACCAAATAAAATGGCATCGCTGTCCTATCGAAAAGCTGTATATTTCTGTTTCCATTTATAAGTAATTAAACAAATTTGCAAATGTGTTACTCGCACGAACGTAATGCAGTACGGTGCAGTTTGTAACACAGTAAGGATAGATGTTGAAGATTTCTATAAATTATGTATTCGTTATTATGTATTCTTCCTAATGGCTACTGAATTATTGAATATTGTCATGTAGTATTGTAAAAAATGATACAAGAGCTAATTCCATATTAAATCGATTTAATTTAAGGTGCAACAAGAAAATTCACCTTCAGTTAACCTGTCTACTGTTTCGAATAAACAGGTATATACATGTATAAATAAGTTCGTGACAAATAAAATTGCAACAATATAAGAAATAGTTATCCGTAGACAAGATATGGTGGCTTTATCAGATACTTTTTGATACGACTACAAAATAAACAGAACAAGTCAGTGTCACCAAAAGCATGATTTAGACTTCGAGTTTGTTTCTTTGTTTTTGAAAGAAGTAGAGTCAATTAAGTAAATAAAAAATAGAATTAGAAAATATTAAATTATGTTTAACAAATTTATGTAAAACAAATTTAGTTTGCAAAACGGATAGTTTAGTTTTATTTAATTCCTTATATATAAAAAATGTTTTAAATAACACAAGTATCACAGGATGCTGAGACAATCAGACGTCGCATGCATTTTTTAACGAAATGGAAGCAAAAAAATTATATATAAGATTCCAAAATAACAAGCATTCTCACAGTTAATATCCATGATATACGCACAGCTAAATTAGGCAATTGTAATCTTATGTCATATACATCCAATCAGCGTTTTTCAGTTGTAACATCAAACGCATCACAGCAAACTTTAAACTAAATTTGAAAGAAGTGGGCGTGTCAACATTGCCACTGGTAGTTTCAAATTTGTGAATGAAGATTTGAAATGTAATTTATATTCTTGAGAGCAAAAAAGATTTTGATTTTTACATTTCAAAATTTAAATAAGACACTAAATGTGTAATATTGCGGTAACTTTTGTAGTGTTTTGGTATCTCGTTTAGGTACTTTTCTATCTTTTTTTCTGCCTGCGGTCAGCATACTTAATCTAGATAATAAGAGTCACATAAAATTAACAAGACATAGTTGAAAAAAATAAAGCGCCAAAAACGATTTAATATTCCAACAGGAAACAATTGTTGCAAATTTGACGAATTGTTTTTTTCATAAGGTTCGAGGACCACTTGAACATGTCGATGGCTTCAATAAAAACATACTTGACCTTGTAAGGATTTTCTATGTAATACAAAATATTTTAATTACTATGACGCAGAATAACATTTTGTCCATCTTGCATTATTGACAGTATCAAAATGATTGGCTAAGAAAAAGTATAATGACTACGATGATAAATGACAAAAAAAATGAAATATGTTTATATACATAAATACATATATACATAAAAGAGAAGAACTTGATACATATGTTCAGAGGGTTAATAGGCAGCAGAGCTAAGGCCAAAACGATAGTACCGTTTCCGGTCTCCCTACGTACTCTCTTGTTTACCCTCCGACCCTAAACTTTTTACTGGGGGTAAATTTCCAACTTTAAGTTTTTTCATAGGACAATATTCTAATATAAAAGTAAGTACAATTTTAGTTGCTTATCCATCCTGTAAAATAATAGGGGCTTGTAAATATAGTGACATCTTCGCTAACCAAAAAAAAAGAAATAAAAGATTTTCCTACCTACCCTCTTTTTTGGGGGATAGGAGACCGAAAACCAAACTTTTATTTTTTTGGCCTAAGGTTGAGTTTGAAGCTGCAGTGATATGGAACACAAGACATTTATGAAATGTATAAGCAAATGAAAAATAAGAAAGCAAAGAAGTGCGGCCCTGACTTTGTGAAAGATATCATTACTAAAACTATGATGCTGCTATGTCCCATCCAAATGTAAATTGTTTCTTTTTATTTATTAATTTATTATAATAATGTTACATAATAATGTAAGTTTGTATATTGACAAGACTGGAATACAACTACCTCATTTCTTTACTGTTTTTACTGACCCATTTCTGAGTGACCATGTAAAGATTCCAAGGAAGCAGTTCATTAACTTACTATTTATTCTAACACATTTTATTGTGACTAAGGTTTTGTCTGCGACTATAGAGACAGTTGGCATGACGATCACTGATATGGAAGGCCGAGACTCAGTCTTGTCTGACCGTACGTCTGCATAGGAAATTTGCCTGTACACACATCATATAAGTTTTGCCATTATAACTGTCTGTAAGCAGTATGTTATAGTTATACATATCTACGAAGAAACTTTTTTTTTTCATTTTAAAGGTTTCCACGAATGGTATAAAAACTTTTTAAGCTGATTTACTTACTGTACAAAACATATTCTAGGGCCTGTCTGTTAACTCCTGTGTAATTCCTGTGAAATTCCATAGCTCAAGAAATTAAATTCTGAAAATAATATTATTCATATGCCGTTCCATTTATTGCTTACCGGCAAATTATTAACGTGTCCACGTATCTAAATGAAAAAAAATTCAAACCTTGTAAATAACTTTTTCAAATTATGTAGCCCAAAAGAGCTTGAAAGTACACGAGACCCTTCTAAATGTCTCTCAAGATTTTTCTTAATTTTTTCAACTTCTCTTGAAAATCTTGAAAATTATATTTTAATTCTTTATTATGTTCTTTTTTATAAATAAATGTGAAAAAGCAAATAAAATTGAGTTTTATTGTGAATTGCGTTTTATGTCAGAGTAAGAATCCTATTGCTAATAAAGCTTTTACAGCAAAAAAGGAGAGGAGGTTGAATACAAAATAAAAGTAAGATAGGAACAATTGTGTACCTTTGTATCCATGGAGTTTGAAAATTTTAATTACAAACATGAATCTATCACAATATATAGAAAGAAACAGTTTCGAACGTAAGCTGCATTATAAATGTTGACATACCGTGATTAAAACAAAAACGTCCGTGACCATATGTCCAGCGAGTCAACTGATGTATAAGTCTCCGAGAGAGTAATTATATAAAATTACTTTCAAAATCCTGCAATTCTTTCATACACTATCATGGAACCGTTACTGGTATAATATTGCGTCAAGTTATTCAATTCCTGACCCTTTTCTTAACCACATGGTCTTTATCATTTCCCGCCAAAATATTAAACCGCATTTCGAAATCCGCCCACAACAGTATAAATATTGTAATTTTTACCCAAGGTTCTTTATGCAGAGGTCAAGGTTACCTTGTTGAGTACCCCGGTGAATACATTAAAACATATTTACACTAGCTTTTCATTTTTTCTTCTTTTTAAGAAGTAACGCATCGGCCATACTGATCAAGGCTTAATGCCACCTTTTCAGTCGCTCAGGTAGTATTTAATCCCTGGTTCAGACAGTTTATTTAAGATTAAAATATTTTAATCTCTATACTTAAAAGTTCAAATGTGAAACAAATGTTGTTTTTACGTTCCTTGACCTTAAACTAAGTTTTACAATGTACTTCCGTTCTTCTGTCGCTCAGTCAGTGACTTATATAGTACTTTTTTATTTTTAAGTACTCAAAAAAGTAATAATAATAAAATAGCAATAAAATAGTTATAACAATAATGATGGTGACAATCATACACTATATTATTCATGTTATCATGTGATGAGGTTATTTTTATTACTGTTATAAATAAACAATTAGTTAGAACAGTTCAGAAATAGTAAACTTGCATAATTGCACATCGTGATACATTTTCTAAAGCTTTCCTAATTATGTATAAATGGTAGTGTTAAAGGCAAACTGCATATATATCAAATGAAAAATGCCCTGTTTTACCATTTTAAAACCATTTTAGTAGTCACATAACAAATAAATGCTTTTAGTCAAACTATTTCCCAGGTCATTGCCAGAAAAAACGTTATAATGTGGTATATTTCATTATAAGACACTATGGATATATATAAACATGTCAAAATAGTGCTTGTGTCTCATAAGCCATTAATGACTGGGTGTAAAACTATTAACTGTTTTTAATAACTGTATGTATATCATTTATATGAACTGTTTCACATGTGACATTTAAATAAAATATAAAGTTGTAACTTGTTTTGTTTTATGTTCATATTTGCAAAAATCTGACGAGTGTCGCAAAACATATTAATAAGTCGCAATAATTCGGGGGAAAAACAGAACATTAACCTGAAAAATGTGTTCCTATAACTGTAACCTTGAATGACTGTTCATCTTTAGAAGAGTAACATTTGGTTGTTTTATTTTACTTCTTTAAGAACTCAGGCGAATTACTGTACTGAATATTTACATCTGTTATTTTCTAATCATAGTATATTTGGTAACCAAACCTTCACTTACTTGTCTTGCTGATTGTCCATTCATACTTGATAAAAAACACTACTAAATCTCCATCCAATATACAGAAAGGTTTTGTAAATTATGTAAGCGAAATTTCCCCACCAAAATTTATATATATTACGTTTTGACTGCTCAACGACAAACGTAATCAAGCCACGTTAAAAACATGTGCAATTTGTGATGTAATTTCTATATTTAGTAACACTAAGTAAATCCAATACTAACTTATATTTGTATACATTATTCATATGTCTCTATGGGATGTACACAAATACACATGAATAATAATGTGTTTTACATTTGATAAGACGTAGATGAAGAACAATTTACAAACATGTGTTGTATTTGAAAAAAAAAATACACTAAAGTACCCTACACGTTGCCTCGTATACCAAGTTCGTGACATTTTACTTACTATAAATATAATTTTCATTCATAAATATCGCACGTGATGTAAATAAATAGCAGAACAAAGTCATATATATCATAAACGGGAAACACGTTACCTACAGTTCCAGGACATGAAATAGCTTATATATGTTTCGTGTATTTTTCATTTCAAGTTTATGAATATTATAGTTTAATAGTTAAAGTCATTGTCACAGAAAGAAAATTTAATATCACTAGAACATGATGAAACAAATTATTTATTTCAAATTTGAAGGCCATGATTGCGAAATTACACATGAACGAAATGATGTGTTTTCTACTTCACAAGTTTTTTCACTAAAAAATAACCGTACAAATGTAAATATACAATTTTTAAAACAAAATTTACAAGTAATTAAGTATCTAAGTTATTTTTGAACCTTTGAGCTTTTATTAACATCGAGTAGTTACCAACCAATAGTCACCTATACCTCCGCCCAGAAACCGCAAAACAAGCTGTCATCTTGGGTTTTATTTCAATTGCGTATTTCAAAATTTAGCAGGTGAAACAGACATATTTGCGTTGTCATGTATACATAGTACGTAATTTGTACATATGTAAATTCACTACGCTATTAAACCTTGAAAAGTACAATTTGTATGATCACGATATCATGAACGCACGCTGTACGCCAGATGAAGATCATTTGATTGGTCTAAATACTGCAGATTTAAATTTCATTTACAATGTCAACAATATGCAAGTCAAGTGAAGTCATGGCGTGGTGATTTGTATATTCTTTGGTAGACTTGTAAACTTGATTCAAGATTATCTTTACTTGAAAAAAAAACTGATAAGTTTGGGAGATTTATTTTATTTCTTTATAAGTAGCAGTGGAAGAAGGAAGCTTTTACCCGTTCCTCGATTGAGGGGGTAGGGAAAAGTGACACGGGGGGTACAGTATTAGTTTAAACATTATTTATTTGTATATCAAAGCATGAACAAATACAATTCATATATAAACAGCATCCAGGATTGAGAGGAAAGCTATACAGTACAGTATTAATTAAGTCCATGTATGAATAAATTCACGATTAAGTTCTATATGTTAAAAAGAGGGACTGTCATAACTATAATTTGGGCTTGGTCATACATATTACAAAATACCCGGGTTGTATATAAAGTACTTGTAATAAGCTAGATGTCTAAATATACTATCAAGGAGTAGCTTATATTAGTATACAATATTTCTGTAGTTAAATATCGTGATCAACTTAGAAAGGGAAGCGAAAATGTCCTCTAAATAAGCGGAGAGTAATTAACTTAGCGCCTGTCCTTTTGGACATTTAAATAAAACTTTCAGATAAAAATAAAATGCGTTCCTGATATTCATATATATTTAATGTAAACAGCAATGTACACGTTTTAAAAGCATTTCTTTGAGAGGGCATAATTTTACTGTTGCTAAGAAACATCTGTCCGAGTGGAACTGACTTTTATAAAGTTGGCCCTATACGAACACCTTGAAAACTCACAAAGTATCAACAAAATTTATGTTCACTAAACTCATGTAGTTTATGTGATATTCGTGTTTATTCAAAATAATGTAATTTAAAGTAGATAGATTACCTTTCATATCCGTGTCACAATTACTCCAAACTTCCTTTCATTGTTTCGATTCACCTTGTCTGTAAAATATAAGAAGAAATTTGAAATTGCTCATAATTCCCCAACTGCAATAGTAACAATTATAGTAAATAACCTGTAATTGATTACCGCAGGGTAACCACAACTGTTATGGTGTATGTATAGAAATGTTTGTTAGAGACATGTAATGATAAGAGATATTCATGATTTTAAGTGGGCTAGTCAAAAAGTATTTCTAAAACGAGTGTGTAGGGTTTGCGTCGTCTAAAATACATGTAGGTAGATTATGATTGGTTAACAATATATTAACCAAGGATATTTATACACTATATAACGATTTTCACGTTGTTAAGCTAAAACCGAGTATACAAAGAAAAATGAAAGAATAGCTATAGACCTGTTTACATGAGCTATGAAAAATTAACACACTAAACCTTTAGTTAGCCTTGTCAGCAGAAAATTTAGAGACGATTTTGATCACTGTTGCCATAGATTTGGAAATGTCTCTACATATGCATTTATTATGGCACCTAAAGCAAAATTCAGTGAAGTTTTAGTGATTGTACATATTGCAGGTTTCCTTGATCTATACCTAGCGGCCACCCCCCTCCCCTAAAAACAGTAATTTTCTTCACTTTTTACATAATGCAATCATTTTTAGTGAGAAATTTACTTCAAAACGGACTATTCCTGTTGAATACTAAAGGTTTATTTTTTCTTCAATTATAATCATAATTTCTTTTCAGCAGAGTTTTCGGTTGAAAGTGTTCTACAAAAATTATTTCAAAAGAAATAGAAAATAAATATTTAAACCAATTTGTTTTTTTATCTATAAGTAATAAATTCAAACGTAACAACTCGTTTTCAAATGCAGTCGAAATATTTATCATCGCAAATTTCTTGAACCGAAGTACCCCTTAGTTACCCAATAAACACATTTATGTAATCCCGTGTCTGGCACGACGAGAAATATGTAAACATGCACCTTGCGTTCAATTCATTTTGAAATGTCAAATAAACTCGTGAATGATTACCTGAAAATTTACCTTTTCAAATAGGACAAAAGAATGTCGAATGCCCTATGCATGCAGTGCAATTTTTTAAACGAGGATCTTATCAAACTTTTTAAAAAAGCTCTTTGTCTTTGAATATTACAAATACTTTTAACATTTCTGTTCATGATTGAAATAATTTAAACTAAAGCGTAACTGAAATTTGCAAAACAACATGATTTATAAAAGATACGTATCGTCCTAGTCAATGAAGGTAAATAAATGTAAGAATTAAGTCTTCAATTTACAAAGATTATACAGTAAAAAATATATTTATCATTTTTACGTTCGCCAAATAAGTAAGTAACCTATACTGTTTGTTCGTAGTAATCCACCAGACATGTCTTGTTGATTTCGCTTTCGAACAAGACATGTCCTCAATACATTACGATTATATTCTCTATCAAATTTATAGTTTCAGCTTATATGGGTAATCTTATGTGTTTGAATGTAAATTACACTTACGTTGGCATGTTACATTGTTTATCATACACTGTCGCCATATATGTCATGTAATGTTATATGTACCACTTGGGTCTATGACCTTCTGCTTCTGTTTGAAATAAACTCTATATTTTTGAAAGAATATCTGTTAAAGATAAATTTCAAAGCTTAACTCATCAGCAGAGAGACCTGTCTACAAATATATTGATATTTGTGATAATTTGTAATCAGCAGCAGAATGACTGGTGTAAAGTTGAGTCAACAGTTTATTGGTGAATTTATTTTCTTATTTGTTCGACCTCTTGACGCTGTACATATATAGCAATGAATGGCGCATATCTATACTTTAAGTTTGAAATAAGATCATAGGATATTAAGTCATGTACCTCCTTTAGCTGGTGTTGCAGAGCTAGTCATATTATTACCACTATATTTCTGGCCAAACTTAATGTAACAGTTTCACTAACATTTTCATTCAGATCACTCGTTATATTAGCTTCACCGCCATCCCTTTTAAAACCATTGGCATCATAAAAGCCTTGTGCACGTGCTGCATGTTCAATGAAGAGGTAAACATAAACCAGGCAAGTTACCGTGGTTATAACAGTCTTATACTTGACAGTACGACTTACACAAATGGTCTACATAAAATGTTTCATTTATAATACAAACTTAGGCGCTCTGGCATACAGTCATGCATACAGATGTATGTTATGAAATTACGACCGACAGACACGGTGTCTTCAGTCTGATACACGGTAGACGCACTGAAAAAGAACTAAGTAAATTTAAACTAAAATTAATGAAAACGTGCCTATTACTAACTAAACACTTTGCTATTTACCTTCATCATGGCTGCTGAATGAAGAAAATTTGTATTTCAAAATATAAAATCCCATCTACGTTTTGACAAAAACTTCATAAACGCATTACACTATGATTTAAATTTAAACTTAAACATATTTGTGTCTAGACGTTCAAAGTTCATAATTTAATAATAACTATTTCTCTATGTATAAAGTTCTTCTTTCCAAATTACTGCGATTTTCCCGCCTGAATGCTACGCGCCTAGGCACTTCCGGTATTCTAGGAACTAAAAAGGCAAATAGAGATAACGCATGACCTTGAATAGTAAACATTTTTCAAAAATAGTACATAAATCTCAGTCCGCCATTTATGGTGTAATCGGACCTCGCAAAGGTCGTGTCAGGTTAAGTATACATAAGCATTCTTTCTTTACACCCAGTAGCTGAGATACTTTTTCTGATCTGTAAATAACCAGGCGGCTAAGGTATTATTTCATTTTCTGTACAAAAACTCACTTTCATTCTTTAATATACGGATATGTATAGCTTTAAAAATCACAATCAAATCATTTAGTTCAGAATAATGTAGTCATCAATGAAATTTAAAATAGTCACACATCGGATATTTACATAATATTTGATGCACAGTAATGTTCAATGCGGATACAGTATATGATATCAAGTAAAAGTCACGTTATTTACATTTGCGTTCAAAAAATTGAAAAATAAAGTTTCACCTATCTCTGTGAATAACAAAACCCGTCACGCCCAGTCTTAGGCAATAATCACTATTATATTTACATAAATACATAATCCATCAGTTTTCATTTTATCATTCAGCAACTAAAGAGCTGTTGCTCAGGTTACAACATCGTCGCATCCAAAAGTACACCATCTGGTGCGACAATGAAAAATTTCCTCTATGCATTGTTTCGTTATTGACTTTAGAAATATATATGTTCAACGATAAAACAAAGCTTTAAGTGCCTGAAAAACACGTCGTGGTATCGACTATTGCAAAAAAAAGATGCTTTTATAAGTCAATAAAATATGAACATATTTTCAAAGAAGAGCATCGACGTCTGTGAACGGTACTGTAATCGCGAAGTTTTATTTTTAGTATATCCATGTCCTGTGCAAAGCTTATGAATTTTGATTTTTTTAAAGAAGACATGCATACATGCATTATGTCTGCAGTAAATTTCCCGCCTATTTGTAAAGGACAATTTAGAAATAAAGCCTGCTTCACGACAGCAATTTAATAGGTTGTAAATAGATTCAACGGCTTCTGAAAAAAATATACCAAGTACAATTTAGAAAACTGAATATGCTACACAAACACCAAAAAAGGAAGCAAAGCAGTATGAGATAGTTCCTAAATGAAATGAATATCATTTATCTGCAGATCAGTGCACTTTGTAAAACAAAGGTGTGACCTCATGTTCAGCAGGAACATAAAGATAGAAAAATTAATGACCGTGGAAGTTATACAATTGTAAAGAAATTGGAAACTCATGTAAAAGAATAATGTTCCGCAGCATGTCTTAAAACTTCCTTTCCAGTCAGAGATGCATGTTGGTTGGTTTCGTCGACCAAATTTACAGTCAACACTCTGCGGATTGCAAAGGTTGTATTCGGACCGCACACACAAGCAACTAGCTTTAAGAAAATGAAGATCTTCTAGTATAAAGTTATGAAACATTTAAAGTTGTCTGCTTGTTATGCAATTCGTTTCTTGCTAATGGAGGACAGTTTTGAGACAGACATGCACTGAAATATATATTATCCTGAACAAAGGCAACCAAAAATCTAAAACATTGCGTAATGTACGATTACTTAATAAAGTATGTGTTCACGTGACATCAACCTATCACTAATAGTTTATTCGAGAAGGAATAGAATTGCAATTATATGTAAATATTTTGCACCAAATGATCTATTTCTCTGTCTCTTTCTCTTTTTTATTTGTTTTTATCGTTGTACACATGGAAATAACGTATTCTTGTCCCAAACTCACTCCATGCAAAAAATGCAATGTCCTAATATAGCTGTAACTGTAAGCTTAATTCAAATATTTTGAATCATGAGGATGACATTGCAGTAGTGGATTCAAGGTTGCATTTGACTGCGCAATATATCTATAAACAACTTATCTCTAGTAAAACATACTCGCTTGTCAACTTGCTGTTAAAAAGAAATTAATACGTCTGAGTGGTACACGTGCTTTAAATTCATGGGAGATTCATGCTGTACATTAAGTACTTTAATCTTTCGTTGATATTCTTACATCATATTTCGTTTTAAAATTATAATATTTGATAGTATACTCTTTTTAAAGCTACTGTATTTTTCGTTTAAAAGAACTCGTTTCTTTACCATAAAGATATAAATTAAAATCAGCTTACCTGCGTGTCAGTTCAACAAAATTAACCATTTTCACAACCTAACGCCTTCCCACAAAGTGGTTATATCCAAAACCACAACGTAACAAATGATTAACCACACTGAAACCTAATTATTTCTAATCAGTAGAATGTTTTTGACAAAAGGTATTACTCCGCTAAACCACCACGTGTGTGCACAGAACGCCGCCATATTGGGTAATAATTCGTCACGCAAACGCGATCCAACCGTTATTCAAGGCTGCAGTACCTGTCTTTTTTAATTTGAATATTTCAAATCAAATCAATATTCTACTTCCTGCGATGTATTTATATTCAAATAATATAACATGTGGTTTATTATTCAATGTCCAACAGAAATGGAGTAAACATCCGTCATGTGTTAAGAGTCTTGTTTATATATCTACATTACTGTCAAGCCGTTTATAAATTAAAAGTAATAAATGCTTTATAGTTTAAAGTAGTGAATTAAACGTAATTACTACATTTAATCTGCACCAAGGTGTAAATAATTGGAAAGATTCAAAACGCATTCACGTAGTAATAATAAATTAAAATTCGCGTCATTATACCTGAGTCACTTTCACATGGTAACAAGCTATATATAACGCCGGGGTAATATCTGGCACATTATTCTTGTAACGCTATGTAAACAGCACTTGTTCAGTATTTGTTTTAAAATCTGATATGCATAGATTTTCGCTATTTCATGTACAAATCCTCATCGGAAGGATATGACCAATTAAACTGTTCTTATTTTTACTCCGATTGATATAGAATCTAGGACATGCAAGAAAGCTTAAGTTCGACTAGTTCAGTTTGGTGGCGGAACATTTAAACTTCCTTGGTATCAGTGTGCCCTGATTACTTATAACCTCACGTGTAGAGTACTACAGCACTAAATATCGTTTTGTATGATATAAGTTAAGACAACTTCAACAAAAAAGCTAATAATGTAAATAGTTCTTAGAAACAGCACAAATTTGTGCCTTTCAAACTGTCCCAAAATCAGACCTAGAGTCATTCTAATGTCAGTGAACAAGTAAGAGACTAATAATACTGCTTAAGGTAACGCCTGGCAATAGCTAGCTATTCATTCACCACAATCTTCAAAGTTTTGACCTTTTTTATTGTATGAACAAAGTGTGTAAAACTAGATCTATACATTTTCGAAGACGTCCTTTCAAACACTAACTATCAAATAAAACAGAACGAATGATGATGCTCATGGGTACAAAAACTAGAACATTAAATATGATAAAATGTCATACCTACCACCCCCTTTTTAACAAGGCTTGCACCTACGGGTGGCCCTCTATACCAAAAGGTTCTGTTTTATTCCCTGCATCATTCCCTGCTTGAGGGAACAGTGTCACAGATTTCTGATATCTGTCTTCAAATTAATTTTATGCTCTTACATGCACTGTGATAGATGGTTGTATCCCATAACCATACAATAATTGCAATGAAATTATAACAAATATTTTTTTTTCAAAACTCTATGTAACGATTCCCTCATGTACAAAATGCAAAGCGATGCTTGGGAATATGGGGTTACCACTTGATGAAAGACTTTTTTCAAAATTTGAAGACCGGTTAGACATCTATTGACATATTTATTTTCGTACTCATGAACAACATGATTGGTTTTCTTCAATTTGTGTAGAAATTGAAAAAGATCTTTCCACAAATGTAAAGGTTTACATACGCTGACGAATGGCGAATGAACTTCCAGGTTTTGTCAGCCGCTACCGTTTATATTTATAACAAAAAGAAACATAACTTGTAAAACCAAACTGAAAGTAGTCTTCTGTATTCACAATACTTATTAATTAAGGAGCATTTTCAAAACTATCGGTGACAACAATCTTTGTTTGTTTAGAAGAATCAGGCTAGGTCTGTAAAAAGCATTAAGAATGTTTTTGGAAACGATGGATGCTTCCCAAACTGACGCTGCGTTTTGAAATAGATAGGGGTGTAAAATGTGAGTGACGGAGAGTAGGTAGTGCTCGTGAACCTTCGCAAACCTTGGGTAGACGAAATAGGAGATATGACAGTCTTGCGTAAAGATTCGGTATCTGACCGAAAAGACTTTAACCCCTAGGACATTCGCCCCTAACTTCAATTTTGTACAGGTGGACATTAGCAAAGCATTTTTGCAAAGGCGGACATTAGCCCCTTCATTCTTCTAAGTTTAAAATTAGATACCAACAATATCAAGAAAAGTTAATATGAATAGTTTTCATTATATCGATGTACTTTTCCAAAATATGTAAAGACAATCAGATGTTAAGGTTTCAAACAAATGTGTAACATGGCCAAAATCTGACTATCCACCTTTAAATGCATTCAGAAAGTTTGTTTGATGAAGAAGCTAATGTTCACCTTTGCAATGTGTCTTACCAATAATTGTAGACTTGTTGTGTTCTTGAGAAACGAACAAAGTGGTGTAATGTCGGCCTTTAACATAACCACACCGAGCAAAGTGCTGCTACCTGTAAATCCAAAGATTATGAAAGGCTTCATCAATTTTACGGTAATTGTATCGTCAGATTTTACAAAAGATCCAGACTCCCACTAACGGTTTTAAATATCTTTATTCTGTTCATTTTATGAGAAAGAGTTTCGAGTTTCGTGAAGTTTTGGTTTTTGTTCCTTGAAGAAGGAAAGCCCATAAATTATGCACAAGATCATGGCGCGAACAGTTGCCGATCCAACTTAGAAGTATATAGAATGAAGCCGCTCAGCTTTGTTTGACCTCACTGAATGCTGTACAAAGTAGTGAGAGATAATGGACTGGATAATGGCTGTCAATTTCATATTGATGCCATGATGAAGTGTAAAATAATGTCCTTATCAAAGCTCTGGTCTACATATAGTTAACATTTGGTTGACAACTTCTTTGAGGCGCCTTCGAATTGGCCCGCTTGAATGTATCCTTGGAGGATTGATGCATTCCTGCTATGACTTTGTCCATTGCTATACTGACATGATAAAGTAGCAAATAAGCGGTGTCAGTGGCAGTTAAAACTCTAGATGACAGACAACGTAAATAACATACCGTATGATATTACCACTCCATGGATTTAAAATGAGTTCCGGCTACAACGATTCGGCGAAAGTCTTTTTCACTACCTTGAACTTGGGTACTTTATATTTCTTTTGAAAATACTCTTCCTTTTACATCATAGCTAAATGGTAGGAGTCCGTTGACATGGCGATGTTGTCTGTCCAATCATTAGAGAAACTGCATTTGTAAATCTTGTGACTGATGTCCACCGAGTCCATCACAAATATACATGTTTATAGTATTTTAGCTTTTCCTTTGCTTCCTGGTGAAAGATGATTGGCATGCAGACTGGAAAATTGTATAATAATTGTGGTCAAGAGCAAAAAATAAGCAGTTTGTATAATTCCACAATACGTAGATCATAATCACCCTCTTATGTTGATATGATGAGCACAATAATAGCATATTAGGTTCAATATAAAGTAACCAGAACTAAAGAATACTCGCATAAGCGTACTGACTGAAAAATGAAACAACTGATTGAAATTAATGAAATCTCAGCTTTTTTTCAAAATTTATCACCGTTCTGTTTCAGGTGGCAGGAGAACATTTCTGTTGTACATTCGATGAAATCGAGCTGGGAACAATGATTCCACACCCTCTGTGGTGTGTTTGTGAACTGGCAATGTCCTGTTTATAGTACTAGCAAGAAACATAGTCTTTTCTAGTTATCCGCCAGCGTACAGTCCTAACTTCAACTCGATCTCTGCAAGTCAACCATATGTCATTATGTTGCCACTTCTACTAGCGAATTGGTAAAATCTAAATTCTATCAATAATGTTTAATTTGATGTCTAGTGTTCCAGTTAATATTCTAAGGTAGCAAGGCTAAACGTGACCAACATTCTGTCTTGTAGCCAGAAGTATGGTTAACAGTTACACTCTAACGTGGCGGTCACACAGTGCCGATCAGGCATCCGTTTGAGATCAAACAGCGCTACGACATGGAAAGTGAAAAAGTCGGTTTACTATCCTTCATGATCTGGAATGCCCTATCATTGTCTGAACGCATTCGTATACGTTCGTAACTGAGTCCTACGGATCAGAAATTGTCCGGAGAGGTCGGAAAAGCACTACCTACAGTTAGGTGCGTCCCGTCACATTCGGGAAACTCAACCGATTTTGTCTAGTCGAATTACAATCGTGACTATGTCGTGACAGATTCTGCTGTAACGGATCAAAATCAAACAATGTCATGCCTGTTTTGTCTGGACGGTGTCCTGTGGAATGGGCATGATCTTGAGAATTTTTTCATTACCGTTTCTTGCCGGATTGTATCCAGATCTTGCCGAATGCGAACTGTCAGCATTAGTTCACTGTCTGGTCACTGTCTGATCACTGTCGGATCGCATTCAAGAGAATCGGGACGCTGTCTGTACGGATTCGGTCTTTTTTACCATGCAAAAGATACAAATCGGATCAGAATCGGATTTAGAATGGGATAATCGGGACGAATTCGGCTGGAAACGGCTGAATCGGGAATCGCTTCCTGAACAATATTTGATTATGTTTGAATTTCCAGCCGTGAATCACAGCTTCCTATAAGACACAACGGTTCCATATATTATATTTCGATATCATATAAAGACAAAATGCCTCCATATAACACAAAGTTGGAAATATATTCTATACTATTGACTTCATATAAACCCATATCCGTGCCATATATCAAAGTTTCATTTCATGCATTGTTAGTTTGACGCTATAATTGATGTTACAGCTTCGTGAAATATAAACTGTTCACATTGGACAGTCATGGCTTTCGATACTTATGCAATAACAACCAAAGTCTATTAATGTTGTCAAACATTTCGGTACCTCTTTATAGAAAAACAACAAGCAAATCAGAAAGCATTCAATAATCAGTGTTTGAATTATCAAGACTACATTATTATGAAACTATTTTTTGCAGATTCTAAAAAAATCAAGGAATATAATTTTTTTTTAATTAATTGCGCTAAACTATCCTTTTATTCGAAAATAGTTTTTAAACTTTAATATTAAACTTCGATGTTAATGAAAAGAAACCCGCGATAAAGCAACTCGTATAGACACCATTAAATTTGATAAGTGCATAATTATGCACATCAATGGTTTTGCTTGAAATATGTGCACTCTGAAAACAGTTGATTAACGACCGGAAGAAAAAACGCACAAATTTGCATGATATATTTTCATCGTTTGCCTAAATACTGGTTACAACAGATATATGAAGACATTTCATTAATTTAATGGTAGTCTTGCGAGAAAAAAAAGTTTTCTCTTGAGAAAACTACAATAATGTCATGAGACAAATCAAAGCAATATGGCTAAGTTTGTTACTGCATAACTACAGAGAATAATGATAAATGCACAGAACGAAATGTTTCAACTACAGAGCATAATGACATATGTACAGAACGAAATTTTATAACTACAGAGCATAATGACATATCCACAGAACTAAATGAATTAACTACAGTGCATAATGAAATATGTACAGAACGAAATGTTATAACTACAGAATATAATGAATATAATGACAAATGCAAAGAACGAAAATTTATAACTACAGTGCATAATGATATATGCACAGAACTAAATGAATTAACTACAGTGCATAATGACATATGTACAGAGCGAAATGTTATAACTACTGAACATAATGACAAATGCACAGACCAACATGATTTTACTACAGAGCATAATGACATATGTACAGAACGAAATGTTATAACTACTGAACATAATGGCAAATGTACAGAACGAAATGTTATAACTACAGAGCATAATGACATATGAACATAACGAAATGTTATTACTACAGAGCATAATGACATATGAACATAACGAAATGTTATAACTACTGAACATAATGACATATGAACATAACGAAATGTTATTACTACAGAGCATAATGACATATGTACTGAACGAAATGTTATAACTACTGAACATAATGACATATGAACATAACGAAATGTTATTACTACAGATTATAATGACAATTGCACAGAACGAAATTTTATAACTACAGAGCATAATGACATAATTTTTATGTACAGAACGAAATGTTATAACTACATAGCATAATGACATATGCACAGAACGAAAAGTTATAACTATAGAATATAATAACAAATGCACAGAACGAAATTTTATAACTACATTGCATAATGACATATGTACCGAACGAAATGTTATAACTATAGAATATAATGACATATGTTCAGTAGTTATAACATTTCGTTCTGTACTTATGTCATTATGCACTGTAGTTATAACATTATGCTCTGTAGTTAATTCATTTCGTTCTGTGCATAATGACAAATCAACAGAACGAAATGATTAAAGTCATCAGAAGGCAGCTTTGGCGTTTCATACATATGTTTTATTTATAATTGTTGTTATATTTATTTTATAAGCATGCAAAATTAATAGGTACTAAATGTCTTTCCTAAGTTTATGATGGCAAGTCGCTTGAATATTTGAGCAGTACAGTGTACTTTATTATCTGTTTATTCTCATGGTTGAGGTGTGAATTGACTACTTGTTGGATTCTGGTAGATAGACTCCGCGTTGGATACTGGCGGATTGGCTCCGTGTTGGATATGGTGGATTGGTTCTGTGTTGGATAACTGGCGGATTGAATGAGTGCTGGATACTGGCGATTTGACTGCGTGTATGTAACTGGCGGATTGACTGCGTGTTGGATACTGTCGGATTAACTCCGTGTTGGTTACTGGTTGATAGACTGCGTGCTGGGTACTAGCGAATCTACTGCGTGGAATAACTCCGTGCTGATTACTGGCTGATTGACTTGGTGTTTGGCTGCGCGTAGGATACTGGCGGATTGACATTGTGTTTAGTTGCGTGTTGGATACTGTCGGATTGACTCCGTGTTGGTTACTGGTTGATAGGCTCCGTGCTGGGTACTAGCGAATCTTCTGCGTGGAATAACTCCGTGCTGATTACTGGCTGATTGACTCGGTGTTTGACTGCGCGTAGGTTACTGGCGGATTGACATTGTGTACTGGCGTTGGCTGCGTGTATGTTACTGGCGTTGGCTGCGTGTAGGTTACTGGCGGATTGACTCCTTGTTGGTTACTGGTTGATAGGCTCCGTGCTGGGTACTAGCGAATCTACTGCGTGGAATAACTCCGTGCTGATTACTGGCTGATTGACCTGGTGTTTGGCTACGCGTAGGTTTGGCGGATTGACATTGTGTTTGGCTGCGTGTAGGTTACTGGCGGATTGACATTGTGTTTGGCTACGTGTAGGTTACTGGCAGACTGACATTGTGTTTCGCTGCGTGTAGGTTACTGGCGTTGGCTGTGTGTAGGTTACTGGCGTTGTCTGCGTGTAGGTTACTGGCGTTGGCTGCGTGTAGGTTACTGGCGTTGGCTGCGTGTAGGCTACTAGCGTTGGCTGCGTGTAGGTAACTGGTGGATTGACTCCTTGTTGGTTACTGGTTGATAGGCTCCGTGCTGGGTACTAGGGAATCTACTGCGTGGAATATATCCGTGCTGATTACTGGCTGATTGGCCCGGTGTTTGGCTACGCGTAGGTTTGGCGGATTGACATTGTGTTTGGCTGCGTGTAGGTTACTGGCGGATTGACATTGTGTTTGGCTACATGTAGGTTACTGGCGGATTGACATTGTGTTTCGCTGCGTGTAGGTTACTGGCGTTGGCTGTGTGTAGGTTACTGGCGTTGTCTGCGTGTAGGTTACTGGCGTTGGCTGCGTGTAGGTTACTGGCGAATTGACATTGTGTTTGACTGCGTGTAGGTTACTAACGTTGGCTGCGTGTAGGTTACTGGTGGATTGACTGCGTGTTGGATACTGTCGGATTGACTCCGTGTTGGTTACTGGTTGATATGCTGCGTGCTGGATACTAGCGAATGTACTGCGTGGAATAACTCCGTGTTGATTACTGGCTGATTGACTTGGTGTTTGGCTGCGTGTAGGTTACTGGCGGATTGATATTGTGTTTGGTTGCGTGTAGGTTACTGTCGGATTGACTCCGTGTTGGTTACTGGTTGATAGGCTCCGTGCTGGGTACTCGCGACTCCGTGTTGATTACTGGCTGATTGACTTGGTGTTTGGCTGCGTGTAGGTTACTGGCGGATTGACATTGTGTTTGGCTGCGTGTAGGTTACTGGCGTTGGCTACGTGTAGGTTACTGGCGTTGGCTGCGTGTAGGTTACTGGCGGATTGACATTGTGTTTGGCTGCGTTCAGGTTACTGACGTTGGCTGCGTGTAGTTTCTGGCGTTGGCTGCGTGAAGGTTACTAGCGTTGGCTGTGTGTAGGTTACTGGCGGATTGACTCGGTGTTGATTACTGGTTGATAGGCTGCGTGCTGGGTACTAGCGAATCTACTGCGTGGAATAATTCCGTGTTGATTACTGGCTGATTGACTTGGTGTTTGGCTGCGCGTAGCTTACTGGCGGATTGACATTGTGTTTGGCTGCGTGTAGGTTACTGGCGGATTAACATTGTGTTTGGCTGCGTGTAGGTTACTGGCGTTGGCTACGTGTAGGTTACTGGCGTTGGCTGCGTGTAGGTTACTGGCGGATTGACATTGTGTTTGGCTGCGTGTAGTTTACTGGCGTTAGCTGCGTAAAGGTTACTAGCATTGGCTGTGTGTAGGTTACTGGCGATTGACTCCGTGTTTATTACTGGTTGATAGGCTCCGTGCTGGGTACTAGCGAATCTACTGCGTAGAATAACTCCGTGTTGATTACTGGCTGATTGACTTGGTGTTTGGCTGCGCGTAAGTTACTGGCGGATTGACATTGTGTATGGCTACGTGTAGGTTACTAGCTGATTGACATTGTGTTTGGCTGCGTGTAGGTTACTGGCGGAATAACTCCGTGTTGATTACTGGCGAATTGACAATGTGTTTGACTGCGTGTAGGTAACTGGCGGATTAACTCCGTTTTGATTACAGGCGGATTGACATTGTGTTTGGCTGCGTGTAGGTTACTGGCGTTGGCAGCGTGTAGGTTACTGGCGGATTGACATTGTATTTGGCTGCGTGTAGGTTACTGGCGTTGGCTACGCGTAAGTTACTGGCGGATTGACATTGTGTATGGCTACGTGTAGGTTACTAGCTGATTGACATTGTGTTTGGCTGCGTGTAGGTTACTGGCGGAATAACTCCGTGTTGATTACTGGCGGATTGACAATGTGTTTGACTGCGTGTAGGTAACTGGCGGATTAACTCCGTTTTGATTACATGCGGATTGACATTGTGTTTGGCTGCGTGTAGGCTACTGGCGTTGGCTGCGTGTAGGTTACTGGCGGATTGACATTGTGTTTGGCTGCGCGTAGGTTACTGGCGGATTGACTTTGTGTTGATAACTGGAGGATTGACATTGTGTTTGGCTGCGTGTAGGTTACTGGCGTTGGCTGCGTGTAGGTAACTGGCGTTGGCTGCGTGTAGATTACTGGCGTTGGCTGCGTGTAGGTTACTGGCGTTGGCTGCGTGTAGGTTACTGGCGGATTGACTCCGTGTTCAATGCTGGCGGGTATGGTACCTGGTGATGTCCGTGAAAGTTTCCTTATATAATAAAGGTCTTATATGGAAGGCCGGTGAGTCATGCTTATTGCTAAATGCTTTTTGCTAATTGCTTCTTGCTAAATGATTTTTGGCATGCTACTTGGTAATGACTTTTTGCTAATTGCCTTTTGCTAAATGCTTTTTGGCCGGTGGATCATGTAAATTGCTAACTGCTTTTTGCTTATTACTTTTTACCAACTGCTTTTTGGCCGGTAATTGCTACTTGCTTTTTGCTAATTGCTTTTTAGTAATTGCTATATGCAAATTGCCTTTTGCAAAATGCTTTATTGCTAATTACTTTTTGCAAACTGCTTTTTATTGATTCCTTTTTGCTTACTGCGTTTTGCTAAATGATTTTTGCTAAATGATTTTTGCTAAATGGTTTTTGGTCGATGGATTTTGTTAATTTTGTTAATTGCTAATTGATTTTACCTAAATGCTTTTTTACCGATAATTGCTAATTGCTTTTTGCTATTTGCGTTTTGGTTGGTGGATCATGTTTAAAATTGGTAACTGCTTTTTGCTGAATGTTGATTGCTAAATGTTGATTGCTAAATGCTAATTGCTATTTGCCAAATGCTTTTTGCATAATAAACATATTGTACTGTCATGTTTTTCTTTAGCAAAAAGCAATTAGCAGAAACAATTAGCAAATAGCAAAAAGTAATTAGCAAAAAGCAATTAGCAACACGCAATCTTGCAAGAAGCAAATAGCAATTAACAAAAAGCAACTAGCAAAAAGCAGTTAGCAATTGATATGATCCACGAACCAAAAACATTTACCAAAAAGCAATTAGCAAAAAGCATTAAGCAATTAGCATGACCCACCGGCCTTCTTAATAGCAAAAAAGCATTTAGCAATTAGCATGACCCACCGGTCTTCCATAGCTTATTGCTTTTTCCTAATTATGTTTTTGTTAATTGCTTTTTGCTTTTTGCCAATTGCTATTTGCTTCTTGAAATTTGCCTTTTGCTAATTGCTTTTTGCTAATTGCAGAAAACATTTAGCAAAACGCAGTCAGATAGAAATTAGCAAAAAGCAGTTAGCAAAAAGCAATTAGCAATTACCGGCCAACAGGCATTTAGCAAAACGCAGTTAGCAAAAAGTAGTTTGCAAAAAGCAATTAGCAATATAGCATTTTGCAAAAAGCAATTTGCAAAAAGCATTTTGCAAAAAGCAAATTAAAAAAAGGAATTTGCTAAAAGCAATTTGCAAAGAGCAATTAGCAAAAAGCAATTAGCAATTACTGGCCAAAAAGCAGTTAGCAAAAAGCAGTAAGCAAAAAGCAATTACCAATTTACATGATCCACCGGCCAACAAACATATAGCAAAAGGCAATTAGCAAAAAGTCGTTACTAAGTAGCATGCAAAAAAATCATTTAGCAAAAAGCATGACCCACCGGCCTTCCATAGTCTTAAACTAAAAGTTGCTAAAAGTTTCAAACTACCGAGTTAAAGAGTGTAAAATGAATTGCATATAATGTGTCCCATTGAAACTTGTTGCCTAAAAAAACTTTGTGCATGACACGAAGTGTTTACATATCATGACCAACTTTTCATTTTATGGCTTTATCCTCAATTATTGATGACGAGAGAACATAATTTGCGTCCAGTAATCTGGGTCAGATTTCAAAATGGGAATTTTTCTTAAATTATTGCGCTCGTTCACATACTGATAACTGCTCGTCGGGTCAATATTTGTTCAATCTGCATGTCGAGGACTGATCGCAATACTAATGTATCTGAATTATTAAATATAGAAGACAATACGATAGTTACATTTAATCTCTGCCACCTGTATAAGATCCCAATTTTTCCAGGAAAACTGTATGTTTTACTATGCAAAGAAAGCAGAAGAAAATTGGTATAGAATTGACTAGCGACTATGTATGAACTGACTTTGACAACTCATTTAATTAAGCCTATTTATCAAACTGAGTTCTTACAAGTCGCGACCTAAAACCACTAAAAATATCTCCATATTGGCGACTCATTCATTGCTGACATCGTTATGTCACACATAGCAGATAAAAAGTGACGATGAAATGTGTTATAGATAATTTTTACTCTGTTACATGATTGAAGCCGAAGTACGGGACATTTTTTTTAATTTCTTCTTGCTTGACACAGACACTAAACGTTTTATGAAATTATGGCATGTCACATTAGTATATTTTCATGCATTTTCGTTTGTTTTTAGTTATTTTGTTGTGGTCTGTTCTAACATATCAATTTCTTTAGCTAACAGTTTAATATGCACCATCATGCTGATTCATCGCACTGTACCTTTGGCCATTGACGGATAAATAGTTTCAACGAATACTTTAATAAATAATGACAAAGTCTTCTCATACCGTGAAGGACGAAATGGTTTATGAATAGACTGCATGTATACCCTCAGTGGTATCTCAAAAACCTGAAATGATCATTCAATAAAACCTTTAAATTACGGTAGCCGCAAATGCATTTTCTTTGTCTATCAGACCAGCGCTGTGCTGCAATGCTCCTGAAAATACACGGTAACGCTTTATATACGCATGCAAAGTGGATGCAAAATTTCTTGTAGAAAATGTGTAAATTGTTGAGACTAAAGACATGTGTTATTTCATTATAGTTATTTCTTATGGGATAACAAACCCTAATTTATCTTTAAAAAAAGTTGACACAAAACCATGAGTCATGTTAGAAGCCTGTACAAAAATGCAAAGAAACTAAAAAAACTGGTGGTGAAAAATTAGAAAAGTGTGGAGATGCCGGGGATTGAACCCGGGGCCTCTCACATGCGAAGCGAGCGCTCTACCACTGAGCTACATCCCCTTGAACGATATCATGGTACAATAGCAGTATATATTTCTAAAGCCAATACTGCGTATATATTTCCTACGTTTAGGGTTGGTTTATTATTTTTCAAATGTCTGAATGTTATATATTCGATATAGGACGGCTTGAAAGGTTTAACGTATTACTAAATTTCAATGATAAAACACTTTGTCTTCGCACATTATTGATTAAACTCGCTCACTCAAGATACTGCACGAACGCACTTAATTTCAAACAGTATACGTTAAGCAAGCGAATGAAAATAGTAGAAGCTTGCTACATTGATCACATTTAAGTATCTGTTACATGGTTGTGAGTACTATGCTAGATAGTTTACTGAAAATAAAACAGGCAATATTCATTCTAAAATAATCCTTGTCTTCGAGCAAAATGTAGGTTGACTGACTGAAAAACGATTGTGCCATTGTCTGTGCTAGATATTATATAATACTAATTTTGAAATTTGAGTAGATCTAGTGGACGGGTACAAAACGTTGAACAAAATTGAATGCTGGTTATCTGTCTATGTCCAAAGTAGCAATTATCTTACATTCGGTACGAGTGCTTCTCGCACTAATACTGTACAAGACTCCGTCATTATGTGCTTGGTATTCCAACGTGCGTTGGCTTGTCCTAGCTTTTAGATAAATCAATTTTGAAAGACCGTGAATTGTTGTCAATAAGTCGCATTTTCAATCTAACAAAATCAAACATATTTGATAATTTGATCAGAGATCTATTGAAGGCATTGATGTTTATTTTCGAAGAAATGTATGTTTAACATGCAGTTTAGTCTACAGGTATGTCGTCCCTCAAGCATCGGGTGGGGAACGGATCGCTTCATTTGAACGAGAGGCTCTGTAGGCTATTTCATAAATACCAATTTGATAGTAGGCCAAAACCGCACTGTTGATGTCGGACTGTCGTCAGCATCATTATAAAGTTGAGCTAAGCAATCGGGTACCAAGTTGAAAAGTCAAGATCTTGCTTTGGCGTCACAGTCCGAATTACCAGGCGTACGTGACGTCATTCATTAGTTAGTGAAAGCGCTTGTTTCAGTAGAGCTCTACATATTTCTTTTTTCAGGCAAATCAATTGTGAATAAATCTACGCTTGGTTCAGATCATAAATGCCAGGGTCCGTATATTACACGCCCAATTCTTGTGTAATGTACATGCTATTTGAAATCACTTTGCTAAGGATAAAAAGGCCGCTATGGCTGTTTGACTTGAACAATATATTTTTACAGCAATACCCTAACACATGGACAGCTGAAGACTTCACAATTAGTACTTAAATATTGCAAAAAACACTCAGATGGTAAGTTATGTATGCCAAGGTCATTTATAGCATGTTTGCCTCGACTCAAAATCCATTGTTAACTAAAATTGATTGTTATCACTAACAAATGGGTTACAGAGCTTCAAACAGCAAAAGATTGCAATGTAATGTTAAACATTTTTCAAGTGTATTTCTCAATGGTGTCTTTTTCATTCATAAATTTGAGACAGATTTTTTTATACCTTATCTGCCTGCCTTAATTTTGATTGGCTGTCAAAATTTAGGGGAAACACCTTACATGGGTAGTTTCGGTTTGTATGTAAAATGTAGTAAACAACCCACCTGTTACATCTGCTAATCATGTGAATTAAAACAGTGTGATACATAAATACCCTTTTTTACATCATGCCATTTCTTTTTATTGCAGGAAGCAAATGGGGAAAAAAATCTTCACTTTTAATGGCATACCAGAGCAGGAAATTATTTTGTAATTTTAATTACATGCTTCCTCAATTGCTGCAACTAAGGATGCTTTTTGCTACAGTATTGTTTTCTTTTTTCTCAGGGTTTAAGCTGGTTTTAACCAGGTTTCAGTTATACTGTGTAGTGATTTCTGTATCTTATCCATTTGGTTTAACCGTCTGGTAATTAATTTACTTGTCAAGGTCATTTATAGCAGGTTGTTCCTTAAAAACAAACAAGTGGTTGTTTAAAGGCCTTTCCCGCCATTTCCTACATGTATACAAGGCAAGAATTTCAACCTGTTTCAGGTAAGTAAGTGTTATCTTGTCGATCTCTACAGGTTCAACTGCTTTTACCAGGAATTTCAAGGGAAGTGCAGCAAAACCAAAAAGTAGTCAAAATAATTTGAAGTCTCATAAAAATCCTTCAACAGTTAAGCAGATAGTCTCATGACCCTTGACCTCTAAATGCGACCTTGGTCAAATTCTTCTTATTCAGAGATGGAAATTTTGACCAATGTTTAAGGAAACACCTTCAAAGGGTTCAGGGTTATAGTCTATGACCTTTGATCCCTGCTTGTGACCCCAATCATGTGGGGTTGGAACAAGACTTCTGCACATCCTCTTTATGAAAGTTTATCACTTCCATGAATTTTGGATATTTGGAGTGGACAGAAACAAAACATTGAATTCCCTTTGTGTGACCTTGACCTCCAGCCAGCAAAGCCTATTGGGAGAGAATACTTTTGGGATCAGCTTCCCCCTCAAGCGTTCTTGAGAGAGATAAAAATTCAAAGACAAAACTATGCAAGATTGTTAATTTATTAAGCGCTCTTCCAATTGTTATGTACATTCACAACTTTATACTTGTACAAACATTATTTTACTTCATTCTATACAAAACTGTATGATCCCTATGACATAACACTGAAATACATGTCAGTTCTTTTTAATATGTCTACGACCTCTTACTTTTTATTTAAACAAGAGCTGTCAGTAGGACAGCGCGCTCAACTTTTTTCAGTGCTTGCCAATAAAGCAAACTTTGTCAGTACAAAAAAAAAAGGATCTGTATAAGCAAGGGCCACAAGTAACAAGATATTAAGTCAAGAGTTATCAAACTTTATTGTTTTATATCCCTGAATACTAGAAAAATTTTAAATTAATATTTCAAGTGGTTAATGATATATGTGCATGACAGTGCCAGTTGCACACAAGACTTTAACTAGGAATTTCTAGTACAAATCAACAGATAGGTGTCATAATGGTATGCAAGTATATCAACTTTCAAAGTAATATCTCAAATGGAAAAGTCAACAAAGGGACAAAAATGAAAATTTCAACTGAATTCATAAGTTGAAAAGGGCCATAATTCAAACGAAATCCTTGACAGAGTTACTTTCTCCTGCCTGTGTTTGGGAATCATGATGGTTAACAAGTATTCCAACTTTCAAAGTAACATCTCAATCAATTTAGTCAAATATTGGACTGGTACGAAAAACTTAACCAAGATTCGAGGTAAATAAAGGGCCTTGATTAAAAAAAACACCTTGACAGAGTTACCATCTCTTGCCTACAGATGTGGGTAATGATGCAAACAAGCATTCAAAGTGTCAAAGCAATATCTCAAAGGGTGAAGTTAACTCATATTCAATGCATTTTCTAAATAAAAAAGGGGCATAATTCTGACAAAAACCTTGATAGGGTTATGTACTCTGTCTGTGGATTGAAGTAATGATGATAAACAAGTATGGTAAGTTTAAAAGCAATACATCTAATGGTTTTGAAATACAGTGGGGTGGTACGAAAAACTTAACCAAGGTGTGACACTAATGCCGACACCAAGGCGAGTAGGATAGCTCCCCTTTTCTTCCAAAAGTCCAGCTAACATTCATATGTCAATAAATTTTTCTTTTTCTTTCATTTCAATATTCCTTTTTTATACCTTCTAAAGTCATATAGTAGTGGACAGTTTGCAAATTGTAAAACACTGAATATCAGACAAGTGACAAAGCTTTCAAAATTGGTGTTCTAAATCTTAAATGATCTGAAAGAATGGCAATGCCCTTGTCTTCTGTACCGCGTGCATACATGTAGCTTTCAATTTATGCAGGTATTCACATGATTTGGTATTTTAAACATTAAGGTACAAAGATACCCTCTTTCTATAGATACTTCTGTTAGTCATGTAAATTTTCTCAATATTCTGACTAAATGTAGATAAGCGTCTTATACTATAAACCCCAAGTTTAAACTAATTGACAGATCTTATATAATCGTATAAACAAATGGTTTCTCTGAAAATACATTTAAATTATATTTGATCATGATTTATTTTGCAAGCAACAGTAATTGTGTCCTAATATTATTCCAAAAACAGAAGTTTTAATCATGCCACACTTTTTTCATGTCTTTTCAAATTGGTAAATCCACATTTTCTGCACAACTGTAAGTTGCCTTCACCAAAAAAGGCACAAAACTGTTCTCCAGAATCAGTAACCATGGTAACACACTATACCAGCAAGTGTTCATGGTCACCAGTCCTCCGGCTCTGCGAAAAATTTCTCTTCTTTCTTTTCTGAAAACAGACAAGATACAGTTTCAAGCACAACATTCGCAGGTCAAATTTTAACAAATCTGCAACACAATCACAGATGAAAGGTAGACAGCAATAATTAAGAAATAATAAATGTGTCCCTGTATTTCATCGTTGATGAGGTAGGAGTTGGGATGCCTAGTGATTTAATTTTTTTTGCATTCTAACAACTGACTGTCTATACTGTTCATTCGCCAATGGCATGTATACACACAGAAAAAAGTTAAGCACCCCCTGAAAGCTTTAGAGTGACTGATCTAATGAAGCTTTATCATGAAAATACCGTCAAATTGAGCTAGGGAAGAAGAATCTATTCAGTGACAGCAACCCTCTGGCAAACAGAATACGGCAAAACTGTAATATGATGTTGGGCTTTTCGGTTGATATTGTTCAACAATCAACAGGTGCCGTTTTATCCAAAATCAAAAACACATTTAAGTATGAAACTGTAGAGGTCATAGGAAGAATTTAGGCGGTGAATTAGAGTAAAAAATGTAATTTTGAGTCTTCAGATGACATCCGTACTTCATACGTTCATTAGCAGAGTAAACCTTCACTGTGCCTGGGTGACCACCCTGACCCTAGGGATGTCATTGATTAAAATTTTTGTATTGAAACATCGATTTAGAAATATAAGATCAGCGATTATCATACGGGCATAAAAGTCCGCTACTTTTCACCAATCTCTTGACTTTTTTGTACTAAACTATGGTCGGTCTAATCACCCTTGCAGGCTGAAATATTTGCCTACGACCCTTTCATTAAATTATTATCTAAACCGCTTGGGTAGAGTGATTGTTTATATTCGGTTGAGTTTTGATGGTTTCATGAAACTGTAGTCGACATTTTCTATTTTTTTCAGACGCCATATCTTATTGTTTTTCGTGTCATTACCTGACCCTGACTATTCTGCTTCAGATGAACCTCGGACCTTTTTAAAGACAATCTACTTTCACTTGCAGTGCAAAACTGTTTGCAGTTCATGCAGGGGGTTACTCATATGATATACAGCATTTTTTCCTTCGTTTATGTGAAGTTGATTTCATGATACAAATTTTTGAAGTCACTATATAACTTCCAGGGGGTGCTTATCTTTTTTCTAGGTGTATATTTGTGGATTTCACTACAAAATGATGTTGTTGTTAATCGATGATAAAAACAGGGAGGCATTTATTATTTCAATTCAAACACGGTATTGTCTTTGAAAAATACCCCAACCTATGTTGAACGAATCTTTGTACTCTACAAGCATTGAATCCAACTGGATGAATTTGTCAAAGCCCATGAAAAACTTGACTGTACTGCAAGTGTGAATTAACAGTTATCAACACATGCCCTAGTAACTTCTTTGCGTATGTAAGAAAATAGCGCAGGTCATGGAAGAACCCTCCTTATTCTCAGAGAAGTTGCGATAAAAAGAAAAGAAGTTACAATATAATACAGACAGCTCGTGATCTTTATAAATAACTCTATCCTACAGCCTCCGTTGGTAATATAATTATCAAGCACATCATAAATCATACAACATTAAACTATTACATTAGTGGTAATGAACATTAAAATGTTTGTTTACCGAAATGTTAAGTTTTTTTTACATTTTCTTTATGTGTAGGCAAACACGTTAAATAACTGTGAAAACAATGAACAGAAAACACATGCATGTTACGTGAAATTTAAAGTACAATGTGACTTTGAATATAGAATTAAAATGCTAGCATACTTTAGTTCTCAACACACCACCCCAATACACAAAAGCACTCCAGTCCAATATGTCATACTATTTTAAAAATATGTACATATTCAGTTGGATCTCAACCAAACTTGCTGAGAATAACAATAAAGTTTCAAAAAAACAGATACAGTAACACTATAATTTTTTTTATTATATTCATTTCTTTAACACTTATGGCCCTTTGTACTTTTACCACTAAAGTTGCTTCCCTTTGTAGTTCACATAACGGTATACTAGATAATTTAATATGGTCCGTTCACTGGGCTCTTCAATTATAAAAAGACATTTTCTGTTAAATCGATGATCAGCAATGTGTTATAACAGTGAAATTAGTCCCCTTATATCACAATGCCTTTGAACACTTGCTTCACCATGCTATTAGCTCCTTCACAAAGCCTTTAGCTTTTGATATCATATTGCTATTACCAACAGCCCCTTGTTGCACAGTGCAATTAGCCCTTTCTTCACAGGAACACCTGGCCATCTTCAAAAGCACAACTGTTCCCTTGTTTAACAGTGCCAAAAGCCCCTAATTTCATTAGCTCTTGATTCTTAAGGAGCCTTGTCTATTGTTTTACAGTGTCAGTAGCCATTTATTTCACAATGCAATTAGCGCCTTGTTTCACAGAAACAAATGCCCCTTGTTTAACATTAACGTTAGCCCCTTATTTCATAGGGACACTTGCCCCTTATTTAACATTGCCACTTGAAACAAGGTAAGAGACAAATAAAAGGGCCAATGCCGTAGTTGCTTTTAAGCTTTAGATGTAACAGTGTGGAAACTGGTACTGTGACATTAGCTGAACATCCGTCACCAAGCATTTACGATACCTCAGTGGACCAGCTCTACGCAAGAGGGGGGAAATCTTCCTCCTTTATAGTAAACTCGGGAACCTCATTCTTTTTATTCATTTTTTCTTCAGGAGAACCATTAGGCTTGTTCTTCCAGTTCTTTTTCTCTTTTCATAAAATTTATTGTTTCCTTTCTTTCCCTCAAAGTTGTAGTTTCTCTGAAAGGTTTTCTTTCCGACATAGTTTCCCTGTGTATCAGAGTAACCCGATTTCCGCTCGGCAGGATGGGGACGCTTCAGTATAACTGTTTTATCATTAAACAATTGAGAATATACGAAAGCAACATGACAGATAAGTATGATAGCTTTTAATATCTCACTAAAAAGTACTATGTGAAATTGTTTAGAACTGTCTAAACAGATTTAGCATTTAAAAAGCACCATTGACCTTAAAACAGTACCATCAACCTTAAAATAATCAGTGACATTGACCTTAGAATAGACAGTTTAAATAATTAAAAACCCCCCCCCCAAAAAAAAAAAAAATAAAAAAAAAAAAAAAAAAAAAAAAAAAACAAAAAAAAAACCCCCCAAAAACCCCCCCCCCAAAAAAAAAAAAAAAAAAAAAAAAAAAACCCCCCCCCAAAAAAAGAGCTAAAAATGGTATAGATCCTTCATCTCTATAAAGTGGATGCAGATATGTGAAGAGCTCTCTAATATATGACCTTGAAAAAAAAATTGGGGGAAAAAAAACCCTTTTTTATAAAAAAAAAAAAAAAAAAAAAAAAAAAAAAAAAAAAAAAAAAAAAAAAAAAAAAAAAAAAAAAAAAAAAAAAAAAAAAAAAAAAAAAAAAAAAAAAAAAAAAAAAAAAAAAAAAAAAAAAAAAAAAAAAAAAAAAAAAAAAAAAAAAAAAAAAAAAAAAAAAAAAAAAAAAAAAAAAAAAAAAAAAAAAAAAAAAAAAAAAAAAAAAAAAAAAAAAAAAAAAAAAAAAAAAAAAAAAAAAAAAAAAAAAAAAAAAAAAAAAAAAAAAAAAAAAAAAAAAAAAAAAAAAAAAAAAAAACCCCACCACACACACAAAAAAAAAAAAAAAAAAAGCTTTCTAATCAAAGAATAAAACACTGCACATGTTCTGCTGTGTGATCCATGTTAAACATTTAACACTGTTGTGTCCCTGCCCATTCTAATAACAAATGTCTTCGATTAAAACAGCAACAAAGACAGTGGTCTATATCTTTACCATCTATGAAAATTAATAAAAAAACATTTTCTTTTTTGACGACTCTATTGTATCTGAGTAACTGCCAAAGTATATGATATGTAGTACAATGTACTTCCCTGGCTGCTTTTTGTTTGGCAACACAGACTCGAGAATCTACGGGTGTTACAAACAAGTATCTTTTCTTTACCCGTCCCTTCCCTTCCTATGGTGCATTTCATGTGATCAGTCAAGTTATACCCTTAAATATCTTTCATTTTATATTGTCCATGCAATAAGTGTCCTTCATTTTTTACCTGACACAGTTTTTAATATGTAAATACATGTATTTGGCTTAAATATGGAAAATCTGCTCAAGTATGTTTGTTTTCCTCTCATTACATAAAACACAAATTACGATTTTCTATATTGGATGGAGAAAATGCTGAATTCTGATGATACTGAAAAAATTAAGTACCTATTTACACAGGCTTTGTGTGTTTGCCTATTACTAAATCAATAAACTATGTCAACATAGAAATTAAGACAAAATATATAAACAAGTTTGTTTTTTGTAATAGTGGATCATCCATTAACAAGATGTTTCTTTGAAATGTGAAACCGGACATGTAAGAAAGAAAATGCATGACTCCTCTACTGAATAGCCATAGGGGAAAAGTTACTGTTATTGTGACCCTGACTATTGAGATACTGACCCCAAAAATAATAAATAGGGGTCATCTTTTTTATAAGACCAACCATCCTATGAAGTTTGAAGACTGGCAGGCATATGGATCTCAAGTTATTACTCGGAAACAATTTTCAAAGTTAAAATCACTGTGACCTTGACCTTTTACCTACAGACCCAAATAACAAAAGGGATCACTACTCAGTAAGATCCATCATCCAATTATGTTTGAAGACTGTGGGTCATATAGATCCAGTTAATGAGCAAAAATGTTTCCAAATGTTTGGTTCACTGTGACACTGACCTTTGACCTAGTGACCAAAAACCAATAGGGATCATCTATTCAATGTAACGGCAAACTAAAGAGTGATTTATATCAGTATACCTTGACCTTACTAACGTTCCTTTAAACTCAATACATTTATCAAAAGAGAATACACAAAAATACCAACATCGGAGTTACACTTTGACAATTATGCACCAATTTCTTACACAGGACATTAACTGCAGGTCTTGATCATAATTTTATCTAGAATATTCACTATACATAAGAACCCCACCGCTCCCACAAAAAATAGACATACATATGACACCAGTACTGTTTTTTCCAGGAAGCGGACTCAAGAGTGACTTGATTAGCTACAAGCTTTTATTTCACAATTGAGCTTAAAAGACACATGTACAGAGCTTCTAAGTTATGCAAAGCTTTTTGAAAATTTCTCTTTGCATTTATAACTCAGCTAATGATATCACAATCTGATCGACAGAATAATGTAAAAGATGTCACAGAAAAAATCCAGTCTACAATATCAGTGGTTAATTGGAGGTAAAATGAGGAAGCTTTTGGAATCTAGAGTATTCCCAGCTAAACCATTTTGCTGAAATCAAACATTCTATAATACACCAAGATTTTCAAAAGTGTTATTGATTACAAATTAAAAACTGTCATGTAACTTTCTGCATTAAATCTTCACTTTTAATTCTCACACCAGATGTGCATTAAAAGCAATCTGTTCCAAGACTTCATACAATAGTTTTATCGTCGGAGTTGCCGATTGGATTGTACATGTATCTCTGTACTTACCAATCTTTTTTCCTGAGCTGTTGATATCTTCTGGCCATTTTATGTTATCATCCTTTTCAGGTGTGGTTGTGGGTGTGATCCTTGACTGAAACTCCGGAGCACTGCAAGCAAAGTACAAATGTTACAATGTGTTCTTCGTAGTTGATCTTATTTAATAACCCAAGCATCTGTTCTAACCATGTACTTAAATTTCTATCTAAATTGAGCTAATAAAAGCAACAATCTTTATGAAGCAGTTTCAAAGACATTTGGTTTGTATCAATCATAAGACAGACAATATTTCATCACATCAGTTACATTTTAAATGAACTTGGTCAGAATGTGTTTTTTAATGGAAATTTAACTTTTCAATCTTTTGATTAGATCTGGTCACATACTGGGTCTGTGAGCGATTGAAACAAAAGTAAAAATCAGCTTCCATTCTTTTAAACCATTTTAAAATGAACTTGACAACATGTGCTGAAATTGTAGATTTTCATTTCAAGACAAGGGTTAATTATAACAAACAGGTAACTAAAGGAAACTCAAAGGAAAATATCTTTAACTAATCTTGTTAACATTTGACTAGACTTCTTTTTCCATTACATTCCAACTGAACAGAATCAAGATAGGAATCAAGTACAAGTCTGTTTGTGCTTCATCCACATTATCTGAAATATTAACTTTCTTTAGGTATCTAGTACTGATAGCAGCTGTGCCCGAACTCCAACATAATGCCAGAGAACTTTACAATGTATACTGAAGTCAAACAAGAGTGCTACTGTTAAATTATTTATATTCTAGTATTGTTTATTTTGAGATTTTCACAATTTTCTATCTATTCGAGTTTTTAAATATGCATGCAAGCACTAGTTTATATAAAAATCATGGTTCGATCATTATTTTAGTGAGTTTGATGAATTTACGAAGTGCTTCATTTGGTGAAAATATAAACCTCACGAAAAACAACTTTTACAGCATCCTAAGTCTATAGATTAATGCATTATACAGATTACTCACTCCACATTCAGTGACCTCACTTTCTTTTTCCCGCTGTCTGTCTGTGTCTGTGGAACACCATTTTCTGGAGAATGGGGCCTTTTTGTCCCTTTTCTATTCATTTCAATCTCTTCTCCTGGACTAAATACAGTAACTTTAGAAGACACAGCTTTCTGATGAACATGACTCTGGTCATGAGACTGATGCTCTGTATTTTGATTGGTCCACTTATACTGATTTTTACGCTCCTGATAGATGTGGTTTTTGTGATCATTATATGACATAATTCTGTATACCGATCCCTTCTTGCATAATGTCTTTAGAACTGAAGAAAAAATTCAAAAAATACCAATCGATGGCTTAAGATTTATTGTCATATAACTTAACGCGATACAAGATAAATGGCTTTCAATTTTTTATTACCAAAAAGGCTCCATATCTCAAAACATTCTGTTTTTTCAATCTAGTTACCATTTTCATTTGGAGCACTGTATATACCATTTTATCTTGTATCACTTACTCTTTTTCGCTGGAGGACTAACATCTGTTTTATCAGTATTTGAGTTATGTACCTAACAACTATTCCTCGAAATGACCTTTACTAAGACCCCATACTCTGTAGTGGTAACAGTCGGCTTCTATAACCATTAGACCATTACGGCAAGTGTTTATTATTTCTCCAAGTTACTGGCAGTACAAACAAAATCACTTTACAGCAACAATAAAATATAATTTCCCTTTGTGCACAAGTGTGTGTTTCTTCAGAATGGGGATAAGTGCAAACCTCTACATTTAGAAAATAATACATGTCTAGTATTACAACCATTTTATCATTTTTGATACAAAACTCTTGAAGGAAGGGTGAGTGACACAATATTTTGTCTCTACTCATACCAAAGTGACACTGACCTGCACTAGCTACAGCTTTGGTATGAAGACCAATATATGCGGAGACATCATCTATCCAACCTATATACACGTTTCCTGAAATATACAAGGTTAACAAAGCTAAAGAAGATTGCCAAACTGTCACAAAACATGCTCGTCGAGTCTGTGGGTCATGCAATCAATTTGAGCATCCCATGTAAACTTTTTCATTTGTGTGGAGAGAAATTGCATAGTTTGAGCCTTATATGTGGTAAAGTCATTCACAGAATAACTGTTTTCAGTAAAATTTGTTGAAGTGGGATATAGCAACCAATCAAAACAGCCTTCGAGTCTGAACAGCACCAATCAATTCAACCTTTGACAAATCAAGGCTATGATTCAACAATAGATGGCGCATTTAAGTTGTCTATCTAAAACTTCACCGGCTGACTATAGCCAATAGATATATCACCGAGCTTGTATCCAATACTGTAAAGAGGGTAATTTTTGTGTGATGCTAATTTTGCGATGTTTGAGCAGACCTGCTTATTCACAAATTTTAAATTTGCAAAAGGAGAAATTTTACTAATAGCAAATCTGTGTGAAATAAATCTGTATTTAAATATGAAGCAAAGTGGGAAATTTGCAAACTTTAAATCTTTGCGAAAATAACCCAATGTACAGTATTCCTATGTTTTCTCGATATAACAGCCTCCTTCTGAAGTCTGAAATATATATATATTTATTACCCTTCCATGAAATTTGCGGTCTTCTGATTGGTCAACGACCCGTAAATAGATATTTACGGGTAAGCCGGTAATAATACACTTGACATAATCCCCAGCTTACACTACATCAATGTATAAGTCCGTGCTGATTTGTGACATCCAATGGCTCGGGTAATATAAGTCTAGGCGGTTAATATATCCCCATATACCACTTCAAAAACCATATAACATATAATGTATCATGATGACTTACCAAACTGAGCAAACAGTTGACTAATGTCCGAATTTTTCCAGTCTTTCGGAAATGTCAAATGGAACACATGATCTCTTGAGGGATTCACTGTAAATAAAAACAAAATGTCATATTTCATTGAGACATAAGCCTAGCGTAAAGAGATGAAAGTGGGTATTTGATGATGATTGCAGCCTGTAAGTCTTAATATTTTCATATGGAACAGTTACCCACCCAATACTGTTACCCTAATACAAATGTATATATACATGTACATGTATACAGTTTTCTCCGAGGATGTTCAGCTCCGTATGACTTGACTTTTTCATTTAATCCATACTCTGGTTCACTATTCATATACAACAATCTCATGGACAGTATATCCTCTAAAATATGGATAGATTTTCTAGTCTTTTTGGTGTATCTGAATTTTATTCAGTATTTAACAAGCAAGAATATGGTAAATATCATTACTTCAGTGCACAAATATATTATACCCACTCAGTTAACCTGTTGCAGTAAATTGCACCACCCCTGCAATGCATTTCTCCTTGATTATTTAACCATTATTTAACCTTGAGCTATTATTTGGATTATTTACCATGTGCTATCATTTGATAACAAAGATGCTATTGGTCAACAAGAGTTTTAATGAAAGGTTGAGTCAGTCAATTTCTACATCTAGAATGAACGAAGTTGAGGACGTTTGGCCATTTCTTAAACAAAGAAGCAAATCTCTTCAAATACAAAATTCTGCAAAGTATGCAATGTGCACAACCATGCAGGTACTTCCATAGATCTTTATAACCCTTGAAACTTCAGGTGTTGTTGTTCTCATAACTACCATAGAAATAGTGTCTAAATTACATGATTTATGTGGCAAAAAAACCCCGGTATCTTCTGTCCCCTAATCAGTACCTTATAGAAGATTGCAACACCTGTAATTACGCTTGGCAAGTTTACACAAAAGCTTTCGAAACATGACCCCTCTACCTGACAACCTTTCTATATACTAATGCTAATTAGCCAATTGCACTTTAACACTGTCATGGAATTACTAAAAATAAACTTCTAGTCTTTACAGTGAATTTCTTTTCAACGACTTTTGTTTGATATGAATGAAATGAAGAAAGCACTGTGCAAATCAACTAAAATAATTGGCAGATTTTTCAAATTGATAACTCAGCACTTCCTTTGACTGTATTGAAATAGTCAAGGCAATCAGCAGGTAAGATAATAAAAGATATACATGTTTCTCAAAAGACAAATTTGAAAACCTTTACGAACTGAATTTTAGACACTTGAAACAAAGCATATGTAAAATATCAAAATTATAAGCACATGAATTAAGAAATAATAAATGCCTCCCTGTATTTCATCGTTGAATAAAATATATACAGGAATTTAGATGCGTAGTAATGAAATCATGAGTGCATAGCCAAGTGATTTAATTTTTTGCATCCAAATGACTGACTGTATTTTATTCAACGATAAAATATAGGGAACAATTTATTATTTCGATTCTAACATGATACATGTATTTTCTTTGAAAACAATTCCGAACTTTATTTAACGCGTAGTAGTACATCATTGTAACCTTAAAACGCGAGATATCATTGGATGCGCTTGTTAACATATGTCAAGTCGTTACGTCATTTAAGGCACATCGTCCTTGGAAAAACATGCTGTATTTTATCGTAAAATTAAATACAGGCTTTTCCCTACATTTTATATAGGAAAAGCAGCCGCTTGTGTTAGAATACAGCATTCACATTGTGACAAATTTTGGTAATGATCTGATAAAACGCTATAGGAATGTATATTCAAGGGCCATTACTCCAGAGTGCTTGGAGAGATCCAGCTCATTTATATTAGTCCAGATATTATGCTAAAAAAAAATGTGACCAGGTTTGAAGTTCCAATACAAGACTACAAAATTAGAGAGGGGACTACATAAGAGAATGTCACTAGTTTAGCATAGGTGTTCCCTTAATTAATATCTTCCATCTCAAAAGATGGGGGAGTAAGAATGTGATCGTAAACAACAATCTCCTTATGGTTTATAGCCATAACTTGACGTTTAATATATTATGTAAAATTTCAAACTAATAACTTGTCACTTGCAGTGCAGAACAACTGAACATTTGTAATCCTTGCTATAAGGTATGCAAAGAAATAATACGTTCCTCGACTCCACCTCGACTAAGGAAGGGATAGTTAAGCAGATCCGATTGACCCGTGAATAATTAAAGAAAAAAATAAACCAACAGTCAACGCTAGCTGTTCAATCTTGCCCAGTGAAAAAGGACCCTATGATTTAAAACTTAATAATAATGTTAACATCATAGTAATTTTCAGTCTTTCAAACATTTTTTTCAGTATTTTTGGATTTTCTCATTCCTGTGCAAGCAATTTTTCATAACACATCAAAATGTAAAAATCTTTTTAAAAAAAACAAATCAGATACCGTGACCACCTACGGTTCAAAATGTTAAATTTATGCAACAAGATACCTGGCCTTGATATCTTTTTAAAAATGAGCAATAAAAAAACGTGGTGAGCATATTTGTGGTTGAGATAGTGGCATTAAACTGACTACCAGAAACTATATAAAATACATGTTGATATTTATCTTAAATGTCTTAAAGATGACACATAATTGCATAATGATAGTTTTATTAAGCCTATCCTCTTTGTCATCTGAGATACTTTTGTGACCATTTTCTTAAAAGGCGGCAAATTTTGTGACTTAAAAACAGCTGTTCATTATTCAAATATACTTATAACCTCTCAAGGTTAATGGTAAAGTACATCCATGTTAATTTTTGGTATAAGAATGCAAAAAAATTCAGGAAATAATGTGACTTAACCGTTCATCAAAAAAATATATAAAATAGCTGCAAACTCCATTGCTCTAAGAGCCAGTGTTTAATATTACAGTTAAAAAGAAATAATAATAGAAAACCAACAAGATCAAACAAAATTTGCTGATGAAAACCACTGCATTTGCCCACGGCATCAAATCCTGTTTCTAACCGCAACTACCCGCTCTAAAATGCGTGGGCACATATTTGCCGCCAAAACTAAAATCGCTGGAAAATTTCGTAACAATCTAAACCATGTGACGATGACAAAATATTTTTGTCTCAGTAAGGATTAGTAATGGACAAAAATAGAAATCGGCGACATGCATGCTGTTAAAACCATCACACCTTCTCTGCTAACACTCCTTTTGATAATGAAATAGACAAATGATTTATTAAATAAAAAAAATCATATTGAGCTTCCATTTCAAAAGAAGTCAAAGAAATAAAAGTTTTCAATTATTAAAGAACTGTAAAAGTCATTTACAGGAAATGTCCTAAATGATTTTTTATCAGCTAAACTTATCTCGTGGTGAGAAAAGGCAATATTGCCTCCCCCCCACCCACACCCCATCTTTATCAAGGGTCAATCCCAGTAAGGGTCAAGAAACTGTTGCCTCTACTGATTCCAACAAAATGGTCAGAACATTATTTTTTTCCTAAAATAACTGGAAGAGGTAAGTCCAGCACCAAAATGTTGAAGTAAAAAACACAGACAAACAAAATTCAGAACTTGTGAAATCATAGTAACTGTTGCTATCTGCATTCTAGACATTGCAGACTGGGGATATACTGAAGAAAAATTTTCCTTTGTACTTAACACAGTTGTTATTTATGATATATTTAATTCATACAAATTCTTTAACATTTCTTGTTACTATTTTGTCTGTGTTACTATTAATAGCAAGAAGTTTGTCTGCCAACGACTAATTCAAACACATTCATCAATACATCGTTAACCTCGGCTGTCATATCTGTCATCAGAACAATATGTCTGGACGAAACGTAAAAAAACATGAACCACGAGACAATAGCTACTACTTAGTTCATCATACCAATAACAATGGAATTCTTTTTTCGCATTTATGACACCAAGGTTACGAATGTGTGTATCATCTAAAATGAATCTTGTATGAATAAACCTGTAGGTGGGCTTAAGCCCAAATACTCTTGTTAACTCTTCTTTCTTTAAAGACTGCGATCTGATAAGGGTCAGCTATGAAGTTTAAAGTTACGATTTAATGTCTTAACTTTAAATTGTGGAATGTCGTGACAGACACTCAAACAATATCGAAAAAAAGCTAACTTCAGTTTTTCTCAAATTTGACAAATTTGAAGTAATCTTAAAAACTAACGGCATATTTCCTGTTTTGCTACGTTATTTTCGTATTTCAAATCAAGGACTTGAAAATGCAAAGTCACTTTTAATAAGTCTTACTTATTATGTAAGCGGGAAATCAAACCTATAAAAATGCGCGCGATTTCTTTTGGCGGGTGTCCATATGCATTCAGTAAAGGCGGTACTTCAAAAAGATATCTGTAATCTAGTCTAGTGTACCTGTACCTTGTACTGGCGGAATGTTCATTGTCCTTGTCATAATCATGACAAAAAATTTCTATGAAGGGTCGACTATAAAGTTCTTTCTTGAAAATCACTAGTCGTTTTAAGTGCTAAATTAGCGTTTTTTTTAGATATATGAAACTATTTTAAATCTAAGTAATTTAAATTGATTTATTTATACTCCATTGTGAAAAAAGTTTCTACAACTTAGATTAATAACTCTTGAGACTCACTCCAGATGGAATCAACGTAGAAGGCAATGAGAAATATCTGCATCTTGACCACGGACAGTCTTGCCCAAGGCCACTGGTAGGGATCGAACCTAGGTCCCTTAGATCTTGAGGGAAATGCTCTACCACTATGCCATGGTTGAAGCTCCAAACTCCCTCCCTCCCCCACCCCCTCCAAACCGTCTCACTGCCTATCATATTAATAAGGAGAAGAACTGAATATATAGCAAAACACGTGGTACAGATATGGCGCCAAAACTATATGTATTAATATGTACATGTATGTTATATCTGGGGGTTGGAGAGTTGATGCTTGAAGTTTATAAATTATTATACTATGAATATACAGTATCTGAACACAGAGTTGGTAAGACAATTAATAAATATAAACCTTTATGGAAATTGTATTTCCCACTAGAGTTGTCTCCCTTGTATCTTTAGGCAGATAACATAATCCTTAGTTCACAATATGTCATGTGAACTACAGCTTGCTCTATTAAACTTTCACACTCATTGATTTAAAATATAAAAATCATCAAAGCTTTACAGTATGGCTGTCACCATATGGATTTGGTGTATAAAATCAAGGACACTCTATCTGTGCCCATCCTACAAACAAGAAGAAAGGAAGGGAAATCCTGTCTCTATTTGTTTACTTGCACTCAGGCAAATCAAATATTCATCATTCAAACTACCTTGATGTTTACCATGTTATGTAACCACATATTATCAATTGGTAGATTTTTGTAATTTTATTTTGTGAAGCTAAACAGGACTCAATAAAATGTTAACTTTTTTCCCAGCAGGCATAAATAGAATTCACATAATTTTTTTAAATATTTCAAAATGTATTTCACTGCTTGCAAACTCTAAACAAGGAAATCAACACTTCAATATGTCATACAAATTTATAGAACATTTCAGAAAATTATCTTTGCAGGTCTTGACCTTGTATTTACATAAACATTTAAGAAGTGTTTTAAGGCTAATTCAACAGTTTACACACCCTCTGTGAAATGTTGAAAAGCAATTTCCCTGTCCGCCAGGTACTTAAGTGATAATGTAAGACTGAAGAATGATAGGGCACAAACTTTCACTTCAGTCAAAAAATCTATCCCCCCTGCCTGCATTACCACTTGAAATGTTTTGTTTTGGTACAAATCTTAGTAACCCCGCCCCAACCTTATGTCCTATGATCACAACAAATCTCAAGTCCTACTATGACACAGTTCATTAATTTCTTACTTATGTGCCCCCAGTGGAAAGTGGCAGCATTCTCTTCACAACCCAGAGGGCATGGGTCAAATCCCCAGACAGGCCACATGAAGTGAGTCTTTAATTCAACTTATATAAATTTACTCTCTGTTACATAACAGTTCTTACAGAATCACTCACCAGACTCACTCCAGATGGAATCAACCTCAAACAGAAACACACTACCACAACTTGTGTACTGATGGGGATCAAACCCCAGACCCTACAATCCTGAGGTGAATGTGGTCAATGCGGCTTCACAAAGCACAGACCTCAGTTATCTCATCAATGATAAAATTTGCTGTTTTTTCTATCATTATCTGTCAAATCATGGGCTATGTCATATCTTAACACAGGGTCACCTTAACACAGGGTCAACTGAACACAGGTTCAACTGAACAAAGGGTCAACCTTACACAGGGTCACCTTAACATAGGGTCAACTGAACACAGGATCACCTAAACACAGGGTCAACTGAACACAGGATCACTTTAACACACAGTCAACTGAATACAGGGTCAACTGACTACAGGGTAAACTGAACACAGGTTCAACTGAACACAGGGTCACCTTAACACACGGTCAACTGAATACAGGGTCACCTAAACACACAGTCAACTGAATACAGGGTCAACCTAACACAATTTTACAGGGTGGAAGTCTGTGTCCTTTTTTAATTACAGAGTGGAGGTCTGTGTCCGTTTTTAACTACAGGGTTGAAGTCTGTGTCCTTTTTGAATTACAGGGTACAGGTCTGTGTCCTTCTTGAATTACAGGTAGAGGTCCGTGTCCTTTTTGAATTAGGTGGAGGTCTGTGTCCTTTTTTAATTACAAGGTGGAGGTCTGTGTCCTTTTTTAACTACAGGGTTGAGGTCTGTGTCCTTTTTAAATTACAGGGTACAGGTCTGTGTCCTTGAATTACAGGTAGAGGTCCGTGTCCTTTTTGAATTAGAAGGTGGAGGTCTGTGTCCTTTTTTAATTACAGGGTGGATGTCTGTGTCCTTTTTGAATTACAAGGTTGAGGTCTGTGTCCTTTTTGAATTACAGGGTAGAGGTCTGTGTCCTTTTTGAATTACAGGGTGGAGGTCTGTGTCCTTTTTGAATTACAAGGTTGAGGTCTGTGTCCTTTTTGAATTACAGGGTGGAGGTCTGTGTCCTTTTTGAATTACAAGGTGGAGGTCTGTGTCCTTTTTGAATTACAGGGTAGAGGTCTGTGTCCTTTTTTAATAACAGGGTGGAGGTCTGTGTCCTTTTTGAATTACAGGGTACAGGTCTGTGTCCTTTAACACACAGTCAACTGAATACAGGGTCACCTTAACACACAGTCAACTGACTACAGGTTCAACCTAACACAATTTTACAGGGTGGAAGTCTGTGTCCTTTTTTAATTACAGGGTGGAGGTCTGTGTCCTTTTTTAACTACAGGGTTGAGGTCTGTGTCCTTTTTAAATCACAAGGTACAGGTCTGTGTCCTTGAATTACAGGTAGAGGTCCGTGTCCTTTTTGAATTAGAAGGTGGAGGTCTGTGTCCTTTTTTAATTACAAGGTGGAAGTCTGTGTCCTTCTTTAATAACAGGGTAGAGGTCTGTGTCCTTTTTGATTTACAAGGTGGAGGTCAGTGTCCTTTTTTAATAACAGGGTGGACGTCTGTGTCCTTTTTGAATTACAGGGTGGAGGTCTGTGTCCTTTTTGAATTACAGGGTGGAGGTCTGTGTCCTTTAACACACAGTCAACTGAATACAGGGTCAACTGAACACAGGGTCAACTGACTACAGGGTCAACTGAACACTGGTTCAACTGAACACAGAGTCACCTTAACACACGGTCAACTGAATACAGGGTCACCTTAACACACAGTCAACTGAATACAGGGTCAACCTAACACAATTTTACAGGGTGGAAGTCTGTGTCCTTTTTGAATTACAGGGTGGAGGTCTGTGTCCTTTTTTAACTACAGGGTTGAGGTCTGTGTCCTTTTTGAATTACAGGGTACAGGTCTGTGTCCTTCTTGAATTACAGGTAGAGGTCTGTGTCCTTTTTGAATTAGAAGGTGGAGGTCTGTGTCCATTTTCAATTACAAGGTGGAGGTCTGTGTCCTTTTTTAATAACAGGGTAGAGGTCCGTGTCCTTTTTGAATTACAATGTGGAGGTCTGTGTCCTTTTTTAATAACAGGGTGGAGGTCTGTGTCCTTTTTGAATTACAGGGTGGAGGTCTGTGTCCTTTTTGAATTACAGGGTGGAGGTCTGTGTCCTTTTTTAACTAGAACTGTCCCAAGAGTGATTAATTATACCCCCACAATACAGCTTTGTCACAGAAGTATGGCAACCATAAGAAAGTAATGGCCACAAGGACATAGAGTTGAGTTATTATAAGTTGAGTTATCATCCAGGAACTGTTTTACATTACAGTTCAGAGTCACTGTGACCTTGACCTTTGACCTACTGACCCCAAAGTCGAACTTGACCTGTATTTGATGATGTTACAGCTGTGTTTCGAAAATTATTTAAATCGGTCAAGCCTTTCATGAGTTATCATCCGGAAACTGTTTTACAGTTCAGAGTCACTGTGACCTTGACCTTTGACCTATGACCCTAAAGTTGAACTTGACCTGTATTTCAGGAAGTTGCACGTGTGTACCAAAAATTATTCAAAAAGTAAAGTCATTCATGAGTTATCATCCGGAAACCATGAAAACCAACAGACCGACCGACAAGCTCACTCCTATATACACCCCCCCAACACTTCGTTTTGTGGGGGTATAATTACAGGGTGGAAGTCTGTGTCCTTTTTTAACTACAGGGTGGAGGTCCTTGTCTTTTATGAATTACAGGGTACAGGTCTGTGTCCTTTTTGAATTACAGGGTACAGGTCTGTGTCCTTTTTTAATTACAAGGTACAGGTCTGTGTCCTTTTTGAATTACAGGGTGGATGTCCTTGTCCTTTTTGAATTACAGGGTGGAAGTCTGTGTCCTTTTTTACTTACAGGGTACAGGTCTGTGTCCTTTTTGAATTACAGGGTGGAGATCTGGGTCCTTTTTGAATTACAGGGTACAGGTCTGTGTCCTTTTTGAATTACAGGGTGGATGTCTGTGTCCTTTTTGAATTACAGGATAGAGGTCTGTGTCCTTTTTGAATTACAGGGTGGAGGTCTGTGTCCTTTTTGAATTACAGGGTGGAGGTCTGTGTCCTTTTTGAATTACAGGGTGGAGGTCTGTCTCTTTTTTTATTTATAGGGTGGAGGTCCGTTTCTTTTTTTAATTATAAGGTGGGTATTGCTCGTAACCCTGCATGTTAACTAGTTTTGTTAGTGTCTCTTTCATGGCAGTAAATTATCCCTCATAACAGGTGTAAGAAGTGAGTAATCTACTGAATTGGGTACAAAACTGTGATTTAGTACTGTAGTTTTTTACTTTTTATGTTAGAAATAAAGTGGCAACCTTAAGGAAGAATTCTGACAGATTTTGAACATTTTCATGTTAATTTCAAATATTTTCATAACAGCTGACCCTTCTATATCACCTGCAATAAACTGCCCTCTCCCTATGAATTCTAACAGATCGTGTACTCAACCAACTGAAACTTTTATAATGATAAAATCCAGACAGCCCATCCTTTGCAGCTATATTTTGTTTATGGCAGACAGATTTTTGTTGAATTTATAAAACATCAATAAATAGTTTCTTGACAACTGACAAAAAGATCGCCTCGTTTCCTGTGCCAATTTCTTATCAACATATTCAAATTGCTTCCGCTTTTGTTTCGATTACGAAGGTAAAAGTTTTACCTTGAATGCAGGTATCGCGTATGGCTCAGACGTTAAACTATTTTTTTTATTACAAATAATTTATCAACAGATTAGTTTAAGTAAACAGAAAATAAAAAGACTGACAATTTCTGGAAATGTCCTGTATTTTATTCTTGAAACCAGTATCTAAGTGACAAAAATTTTCAAAGTACATCTCTAATTCAATGCATATTGAAGCTAGGGAGGAATCATATGGTGTGCATTAAACACAAAAACAATGCAATTGTTTTGGCATATTTTTGATTGTTAAAATAAATTAATGGCAACCTGGCAGTAAAAAGGAGATTTTCATTCATTTATTCATGCATACTATGATACAACTTTCATTATTAGTTCACACATTACTAATAACATGTGGTAGAGCGTTCGCTTCAGGTGGGGGAGGTCGATGGTTCGCTCCCTGGCGAAAAGGTACCAGTAAATCCTGTGCTTGGCGCTCAGCATTAAAAGGGAAAAACTGGCTTCTCTTCTCTCATACCTTCAAGGCAATGGATACCATCAGGAATGAGGTGTCCAGAGTGATTAATATAAGTTGTTTAACTTGTTTCATAATCGACCGTAAATAAATAAGTATAAACTAATTACATGTACACTCCATTTCAATAACCTGGACATTCCAAAATAACCCAGCTTCCACTTTCTCAGACTACAAGATGTACCTTGCAAACCCATTTCTCAACAGCAGTCACTACTGATTAGAGGGAGGCAACTCCCACAACATGTTCATAAAATACCAACATTTTTGTCTGCTTTCAAAATTTCATAAATTTCAGATATATGTATTATGTAATATAGTTTGTTCTTTTTTTGCTTTTCTTAGAAGAGAGAAAATATATTTATATCCATCAAGATGTACTTTTGTGTGATGCATCTTCACAGCAACAAGTGTGGTGTGGAAAATAACCAAGTTATGTCCCTTTAACATGTTCTCTGTCAAATTGTAAGAGATTGCTACAAACATGGTGGTGTATTAAAGAGCATCTAATGTAAATTTAGTGAACTTGTTTTATAATTGAGCTAAAACAAGTTGGTATAAATCAAATTTAACACAGTAACACTTGCTGTATCTTATGGGTAAGTGTACACAAAAGTGTTCAATATTACAAATTGGAATTTATAAGATTAACTAATTCTTTTAGCCAAACAAAGGCTAGAAATATAGGTCACAATATCTGATGAATCGCAGCTACTATTGTGAAACAGAACAGACTGAATAGCTAATAGTGCAGATAATGATCAAACTGCAGGGGAGCTTCTTAAACCAAGAACAGTGATTTTACTGTAGTTCTGAGTTCTATTTACACTTCATACAACAATGTCTTGGGTTGTGTGTATAATCGCCTACTCTTGCAACTATATGTACCCACTAATAAGATCTTAAAACAGAAGTTCCGAGTGAAGGAGCATTTCTGATTGGCCAGTACAAAAACCCGGTCTAATTTGGGAATTAAAATGATTTGTGTATCATACATTTCTGTAAATTTGGGAAATTTTCACGATGATTTAATTTAATTTGTGAATACCAATCTGACTTACAATCAGGGCCTGCCAGATCCATGTAAGGAATGTCTAAAGATCGCATCATGAATATTCTGAAACAAAAATAAGAAGAGTTTGACATGCTTCCAAATCATTACAAATTTCTGTTAATTGACTGCAAGTACACAGTAATAATACAGAAAAACACATGTGTAATTGTGCATCCCAAACTCATAATATTATAATTTGGTCTTACATCTAAGGAAAACAAACGTGTTTCATTTCTACTGCTTATGAATTCATAAAGTAACACAAGGCAGTCTTATAGACAGTTATATCCTCCGCCGCAAAGAGGATTGCCGGAGGATTTAATGTTGAGTGTAGTTTTCTCTCAAGAGGTGCACAACAACATTTTGATGAGGTGAACATCTGGCCAGAGTTTCATTTAAATCCATTAGCAGTTTAGGAGACACTGAGTGGACACAAATTCAAGACTCAAACCTTTGACCTAAAGTTGTGGTGTTGACCTAGAGTCTTTGTGATCCCATCATTGGTTCTACACATCGTCTTGATGAGGTGGTCATTTGACTAGTTTCATTAAAATCCTTCAAGGAGTTTAGAAGATGCTGAGTGGACAGACTCAAATCTTTGACCAAAAGTTGTGACATCGACCTTCAGTCTGCATGGCAAGATCATGAGTTTTGCACATTTATTTGACAAGGTAAACATTTGACCAGAGGTTCACCAAAATCCTTAAATGGTTAAGGAGATATTGCAGCATTCAAGGATATTCAAGACTCAAACCTTAGACGTTATGTTGTGACCTTGAGCAGATCATGGGTTCTACTGATCGTCTTAAAATGGTGAACATTTCACCTCAGATTCATCAAAATCTTTCAAATGGTTAAAGGAAATATTGAGTGGACACGACTTTCAAGACTCAAACATTTTACCTTAAGTTGTGACCTTAACCTTGAGCCAGCATGACCAGCTCATGGGTTCTGCATATCGTCTTCATGCATTGAACAGTTGACCAGAGTTTCATAAAACTCCTTCAAGGGGTTAAGCAGATATGGAGCGGACAGGAAATGTTGCAGAAGGACTGCCAAAGACCATTCCTTCATCCCCCTCCCACTGCTTAGCGGGGTATAACAAAAAGACAGCTTGATTTCATCTTATTAAATAAAGGAAAAAAGACTTCACAGACAAAAAAAAGCTATATAACTTACTTGTTTAGAAATGGTTCTAACAGTGGTGATGTTGGTGAAATATGTTCTTCTTTTGGCTGCTGGAACTGACCTGTAATAAATAGACAAGGATTTAGTGCCAACATTAGTGAACTTGACATTAATTCACCATGGCTCATTTTCTATAAAGATCATCTACAGAATGCAAGCAACCTTCTGAGCAAGTTTCGTAAAATCCACTGGAAAATGTGACCTGTACAGTGTTATCAAAGTTATGCAATAATTGGCTGTAGCATGGTTTGTTTTCGCACAGCATGGCTCAATTTCTATACAGATTATCTACAGGTTGCAGGCCACATTCTGAGCAATCTGTGACAATTCAGATGGTGTGCCAATGTGTACGCACACAAATATACTAATGGGACTATTCTGGAAACCTATGTGACTGTCCACAATTTGGAACTGCTGACAGATATGCCCTCTTGGAGCATTACTTATGATAGTTTCATACCTACTACCATGGTTACATTCCCAATTAGCTGACACATTACTTATGTCATTCTAAGATGCAGAAGTAATATCACTATTACAAATTAAATTCTGTCAGTTCTAATTGAATCATAAATTTTAAATATGTTTAAACGGCTAATAACAACAATTCTTAGCAATCTGGGGAGGGGGGTTCTAAAATAATCACTCTGATTTTAATTCATTACCAACAATCTTATATCGACATCAAAAAGCCTTGATTCACATCAAGTTTTACTAAAAATTACATGAATTTTGCCAAACAAAGAATGCTGTAAAATGATCTAATAATTAACGAATTGATAATAATTGTTACATATTCCTTAATTAATGAAGTGAGGTAACTTACCAAGGAAATTAGAGAGTGCAATAAAACACTGTCCTGTAATGAAGGCATCGTACCCTGCCTCATGTAGGCTAGCTGTCTCCTTATATCTATTATCCCAGTCCTCGGCTATCTCTATGGAGGATAAAAACAACAGGGTAACACACCTATATAAACAACATTGGAATGTCTCAATTTCCTGTCAAGATATATACTTAGGAGTTGCAACTTTTTCATTGTCAGTTCTTAAAAAGTTACAATCTTTACCAGTAATGTTACAAAAGCTGAGGGCCCATCCTTTTTCATGCACTAACAGCAACACAATTATCCAAAATGAAGAACTAGATGAAAAGAAAATCTTAGAGCTTTATTATTATACAGTCCAAGCTCAGAGAACAACATCTCTGTCGAGCAACAACACATCTTCTTTCCCTTTGTGTCAGGTATTTTTGTGTCTACAAAAAAACACATTCCTGTGTTCCAAAGGGTGTCCTAAGAGGTTGCACTGTATAGGTAAATCTGTTGTCCTAGTATAACATCAACATGTCGACTGATTCCTGATAATAGTTCCACTGATTTCAGAAATTATGAGAATTCTCCACAATCAATTTTCATATTTCAACTGCAAAGGGAGAACAATTTACCTTAACCCAACAGTTAGTGTCTACAGGTAGCAACAGTGGTAAGTTTTTGCAGTTCTGGAGTCTTAAGATTACTTAAATTTTCTCTGGAACCAGTCTCATACCTCTGGCTGCTGATTGGATAACATTTTGAAACTTCACTTGTTACAGCCAATGATATGCTTAAAGGATAGACTGGTCCTAGAGAAAAAAAGTATAATCTTCAAAAACTCACAGTTTAAAGTGTAATGAGAAATAAATGTACCTACCAATCTCAGGTTTGATGAAGGGAGGAAACTGTGTAAGCTGATGTAAAAAAGTCAACCCGGAGTTGTCTATCCTTTCCTGTAACAACCATGTAAATTATACAGTCCCTGTATCAAAAGGAAAGTCTTTAATTTGACACCTTAATGTTTTACAAATAGATAAACCAAATGTGTTTTGACTTTATTTTACACTGTAAAATGTTCCTAAGAAGCATGTAGCTGAATTTTTATTTATAGATCTAATTCTGGATCAGTGCCAACTCCTTTATTCATCATGCTGGCTACTCAGGTACACCTTTTAATCACTCAAGAATTCTCAACACTAATGCTTTGGCAATAAATGCTCATAAAGAACAAATACATGATAAGACATGCAAGTCAGTGGCTACAAATCACTCCACAAATAAGCAGAAACTCCACGGTAATACACATTAAGTAACTTACCTTGAAAGGTTGGGTATTTGACATTAATTTTGTATCTACCAATCTGAAAAGAAAAATAAAGCGATACATTCTTAATCATTTACGTCCTTGCTGAATTGCTAAGCTTATCTCATTTCTGACAACTGTGTGTTCAATCAAGTTAGGAGTTTTTTTTTCTCTAGATGGCCGAGAACTGTCACTGATACAGAGTATTAGTAGTCTCCCTTGGTCTATTGGTTTAGGCATCCGCCCTGGGAGTGGGAGGTTGAAGGTTCGAATCCCAGCAGGGGTCCGTTTTGATATGGCCAGTTGATGAGCCACCAGCTAGTTAAATAATAGTTACCGTATGCCTACCTGCCTGGTGCCTGGCATTAAAAGGATAGGATTCAGGAGGAACATGTGCTCAAAAAGAAGGGGTCTCATAAGTCAGAAATTGCTGGCCCTTTAAATAGGGGTGACACTATAATAAACAAACACTTTACCTTAAGTAGTTTCATATCAACATATCATACTGATAATTCATCAACAGTAACTTAAGAAGCATAGCAGAAACAGATGGATTAAAAAACCAATGAAAACTGCTACCAGTAATGTAGGGGACATAAATGTCAATACAAAATGGAAATAAAATACAAGAAATTTCCACTAAGGTATAGCACTATATGAGGTAAAATTGTATTACTGTGAAACATTTTTCAAATGAAGTTTACCTTGGAAATACACATCTGCACATCGACTTGAAATCTTCAATTTCCTGCATAGAAGAAAAGTAAAGTAATGTCGATTAAAATCAATTGCATTAATAATTAGAACCATCACACAGAGATGGCCGTCTTGATGCCATACTATTAATATTCAAATACAATCAGTCAAACTACATCAAGCTAGGGCAAGAAAATGTGACTGGAACATTTCATCTGTTTACATCCATCTCTATGGTCTAGTGATTAGAGTCACGGACTCTCATTGATTGGCCGTCAAGGGTTCAATAATCCCTGCTACCAAACATGTCTTCTTACGTGAGAAATTGGGAGGATAGGGTTCTAGTATTGGTCCTTGCCAGGAGCAATGATTAGGTAAACTGCCAGCCTAAAAATGACTGAAATACGGTTGAAACAGATATTCAACAAAAACAAGAGGGCCAAGCTGGCCCTATATCACTCACCTGGCTACCATTGGCTACAGTACAAGGTCAACAATCACATCACAGGAATGGTCAATTTTGACCTTTGGGTCATGATTCGAACAATCTTGGTAGACGTTCACTAGGTAATGCTACATGCTAAATATGTAAGCTCTAGGCTTTGTGGTTGCCCTATTTCTTGCCATTGCAACCAGAGTTGTGCATGGAATGAAATTCTTTGAACAACTTTGACAGAGCTTCCTGCAAGGAATATCCCTGCCAATTTTCATCAACACTGGCCCAGTGGTTTCAGAGATGCTGTTTGAATGAAATGGTGAAAAGAGGAACAGATGGATGCCGGACAACATTTGCTGGATGGATGAGTGGTCATAAAAGCTCAAGGTGAGCTAAACAAGAGGGCTATGATGGCCCTATATCGCTCACCTGACTACCATTTGCTATAATAACATGGGTCATGATTCTAACAAAATTCGTAGACGTCCACCACACAATGCTAAGTAACATTTCAAATATCTATTATCTGCTTGTTGGCCTTGTGTTGTTTTTTTGTAAGTTTGCCCTATATAAGCCTATCTGAAATCAAGTGCCTTCCCCCCTCCCCAGAAGGGTTAATTTTGACCAGGGGGTCATGATTTGAACAATCTTGGTACAGGTTCACTAGACAATGCTACATGCTAAATATCTCAGCTCTAGGCCTTGGGGTTTCGGAGAAGAAGATTTTGTAAGTTTTTCCTATATTAGCCTGTAAAACTAGGTGACCCCGGTGCGGGGTCAATTTACAACCAGGGGTCATAATTTGAACAATCTTGGTACAAGTCCACTAGCCAATGCCACATGCCTAATATCTCAGCTCTAGGCCTTGCAGTTTCAGAGAAGAATATTTTAGAGTTTTTCCTATATAAGCCTATGCAAAACCACTAAGTGACCACCTGTGCGGGGTCAATTTTGACCCGGGGGTCATAATTTGAACAATCTTGGTAGAGGTCGATTAGACAATGCTACATGCCAAATATCTAAGCTCTAGGCCTTGTGGTTTCAGAGAAGAAGATTTTTAAAGCTTTTCCTATTTGTTGCCATAGCAACCAGAGTTCTGCATGGAATGGAATTCTTTGAACAAATTTCGTAGACCTTCATGCAAGGAACATCCCTGCAAAGTTTCATCAACATTGGCCAAGTGGTTTCACAGGAGATGTCGTTTGAAGGAAATTGTGGACGGACGGACGGACTGACGGACGAAAAGCGATCTATTAGCTCACTCTGGCACTTTGTGCAAGGTGAGCTAAAAACCAACGAATTTTATATCAAACATTCATCAGGACTTACCTTTGGCAATGGGTACATGAACTGATTAATGGTGTGAGCAACATCTAACATCATGTTGTGGCCTACAATCAACTTGCCCTGCAAAAACAAAATGCAATGTAACCTTCAACTTGCAAATGAACATTGACAAGCAATGACGGAATTATGTTTTCCTAAAGACATCAATTATCACCATTTTGTTAAATAAGCAAAGCTTGCAAGTCATAGCTATTTCATGAAATTATCAATCTATGTACTACATACTGCAAATAATGAAATAATCACAAGAACTTCATTCTCACCATTTTTTGTGAGAGCACTCCTTGAGGAATTTATCATTTGGCTATAAATTCAAAATTCTCCGAAAATTATTGATATTCTTACAACAGAGTGAACCAGCGGATTGCTTCTTCACAAATTCATGGTCTCCTGTACTGACCATGGGATTAAAATTTACAAACTTTTTGCCTCTTGAATTCACAGTGATTTACAGCATTCAGGGTCTAAAAATATCTGAGTCGCATAATGACTAGAACTTACACTTTGTGAGATCATTTTTATCACATGAGTAAATCCTACAGCTGCCTGGACTTCAGCCTGCAAAACAATCAAAGTAAGAATTCAAAAGAACCGCCTGCAAAACAATCAAAGTAAGAACTCAAAAGAACAGACTGTAAAACAAACAAAGTAAGAATTCAAAAGAACAGCCTGTAAAAACAATCAAAGTTAGAATTCAAAAGAACAGCCTGCAAAACAATCAAAGTAAGAATTTAAAAGAACAGCCTGTAAAACAATCAAAGTTAGAATTCAAAAGAACAGCCTGTAAAACAATCAAAAGTAAGAATTCAAAAGTACAGCCTGCAAAACAATCAAAGTAAGAATTCAAAAGAACAGCCTGTAAAACAATCAAAGTAAGAATTCAAAAGAACAGCCTGTAAAACAATCAAAGTAAGAATTCAAAAGAACAGCCTGCAAAACAATCAAAGTAAGAATTCAAAAGAACAGCCTGCAAAACAATCAAAGTTAGAATTCAAAAGAACCGCCTGCAAAACAATCAAAGTAAGAATTCAAAAGAATAGCCTGTAAAACAATCAAAGTTAGAATTCAAAAGAACAGCCTGCAAAACAATCAAAGTTAGAATTCAAAAGAACCGCCTGCAAAACAATCAAAGTAAGAATTCAAAAGAATAGCCTGTAAAACAATCAAAGTTAGAATTCAAAAGAACAGCCTGTAAAACAATCAAAGTTAGAATTCAAAAGAATAGCCTGCAAAACAATCAAAGTTAGAATTCAAAAGAACAGCCTGCAAAACAATCAAAGTAAGAATTCAAAAGAATAGCCTGTAAAACAATCAAAGTAAGAATTCAAAAGAACAGCCTGCAAAACAATCAAAGTAAGAATTCAAAAGAATAGCCTGTAAAACAATCAAAGTAAGAAAAATTCAAAAGAATAGCCTGTAAAAACAATCAAAGTTAGAATTCAAAAGAACAGCCTGTAAAACAATCAAAGTAAGAATTTAAAAGAACAGCCTGTAAAACAATCAAAGTTAGAATTCAAAAGAACAGCCTGCAAAACAATCAAAGTAAGAATTCAAAAGAACAGCCTGTAAACGATCAAAGTAAGAATTCAAAAGAACAGCCTGCAAAACAATCAAAGTTAGAATTCAAAAGAACAGCCTGTAAAACAATCAAAGTAAGAATTCTAAAGAATAGCCTGCAAAACAATCAAAGTTAGAATTCAAAAGAACAGCCTGTAAAACAATCAAAGTAAGAATTCAAAAGAACAGCCTGTAAAACAATCAAAGTAAGAATTCAAAAGAATAGCCTGTAAAACAATCAAAGTAAGAATTCAAAAGAACAGCCTGCAAAACAATCAAAGTAAGAATTCAAAAAAACAGCCTGTAAAACAATCAAAGTAAGAATTCAAAAGTACAGCCTGTAAAACAATCAAAGTAAGAATTCAAAAGAATAGCCTGTAAAACAATCAAAGTAAGAATTCAAAAGAATAGCCTGTAAAACAATCAAAGTAAGAATTCAAAAGAACAGCCTGCAAAACAATCAAAGTAAGAATTCAAAAGTACAGCCTGTAAAACAATCAAAGTAAGAATTCAAAAGAACAGCCTGTAAAACAATCAAAGTTAGAATTCAAAAGAATAGCCTGCAAAACAATCAAAGTAAGAATTCAAAAGAACAGCCTGCAAAACAATCAAAGTAAGAATTCAAAAGAACAGCCTGCAAAACAATCAAAGTAAGAATTCAAAAGAATAGCCTGCAAAACAATCAAAGTAAGAATTCAAAAGAACAGCCTGTAAAACAATCAAAGTAAGAATTCAAAAGAACAGCCTGTAAAACAATCAAAGTAAGAATTCAAAAGAACAGCCTGTAAAACAATCAAAGTAAGAATTCAAAAGAACAGCCTGTAAAACAATCAAAAGTAAGAATTCAAAAGAACAGCCTGTAAAACAATCAAAGTAAGAATTCAAAAGTACAGCCTGTAAAACAATCAAAGTAAGAATTCAAAAGAACAGCCTGTAAAACAATCAAAGTAAGAATTCAAAAGAACAGCCTGCAAAACAATCAAAGTAAGAATTCAAAAGAATAGCCTGCAAAACAATCAAAGTAAGAATTCAAAAGAACAGCCTGTAAAACAATCAAAGTAAGAATTCAAAAGAACAGCCTGTAAAACAATCAAAGTAAGAATTCAAAAGAACAGCCTGTAAAACAATCAAAGTAAGAATTCAAAAGAACAGCCTGTAAAACAATCAAAAGTAAGAATTCAAAAGAACAGCCTGTAAAACAATCAAAGTAAGAATTCAAAAAAACAGCCTGTAAAACAATCAAAGTAAGAATTCAAAAAAATAGCCTGTAAAACAATCAAAAGTAAGAATTCAAAAGTACAGCCTGTAAAACAATCAAAGTAAGAATTCAAAAGAACAGCCTGTAAAACAATCAAAGTAAGAATTCAAAAGTACAGCCTGTAAAACAATCAAAGTTAGAATTCAAAAGAACAGCCTGCAAAACAATCAAAGTAAGAATTCAAAAGAACAGCCTGTAAAACAATCAAAGTAAGAATTCAAAAGAACAGCCAGTAAAACAATCAAAGTTAGAATTCAAAAGAACCGCCTGTAAAACAATCAAAGTAAGAATTCAAAAGAACCGCCTGTAAAACAATCAAAGTAAGAATTCAAAAGAACAGCCTGTAAAACAATCAAAGTAAGAATTCAAAAGAACAGCCTGCAAAACAATCAAAGTAAGAATTCAAAAAAACAGCCTGCAAAACAATCAAAGTAAGAATTCAAAAAAACAGCCTGTAAAACAATCAAAGTAAGAATTCAAAAGAACCGCCTGCAAAACAATCAAAGTAAGAATTCAAAAGAACAGCCTGTAAAACAATCAAAGTTAGAATTCAAAAGAACAGCCTGCAAAACAATCAAAGTAAGAATTCAAAAAAACAGCCTGCAAAACAATCAAAGTAAGAATTCAAAAGAACAGCCTGTAAAACAATCAAAGTAAGAATTCAAAAGAACAGCCTGCAAAACAATCAAAGTAAGAATTCAAAAAAACAGCCTGCAAAACAATCAAAGTAAGAATTCAAAAGAACAGCCTGTAAAACAATCAAAAGTAAGAATTCAAAAGAACAGCCTGTAAAACAATCAAAGTTAGAATTCAAAAGAACAGCCTGTAAAACAATCAAAGTAAGAATTCAAAAGAACAGCCTGTAAACGATCAAAAGTTAGAATTCAAAAGAACAGCCTGTAAAACAATCAAAGTAAGAATTCAAAAGAACAGCCTGTAAAACAATCAAAGTAAGAATTCAAAAGAACAGCCTGTAAAACAATCAAAGTTAGAATTCAAAAGTACAGCCTATAAAACAATCAAAGTAAGAATTCAAAAGAACAGCCTGTAAAACAATCAAAGTAAGAATTCAAAAGAACAGCCTGTAAATCAAAGTAAGAATTCAAAAGAACAGCCTGTAAAACAATCAAAGTAAGAATTCAAAATCAAAGTAAGAATTTACAAGAACAGCCAGTAAAAACAATCAAAGTAAGAATTCAAAAGAACAGCCTGTAAAACAATCAAAGTTTGAATTCAAAAGAACAGCCAGTAAAACAATCAAAGTAAGAATTCAAAAGAACAGCCAGTAAAAACAATCAAAGTAAGAATTCAAAAGAACAGCCAGTAAAATCAATCAAAGTAAGAATTTACAAGAACAGCCAGTAAAAACAATCAAAGTAAGAATTCAAAAGAACAGCCTGTAAAACAATCAAAGTAAGAATTCAAAAGAACAGCCTGTAAAACAATCAAAGTAAGAATTCAAAAGAACAGCCAGTAAAACAATCAAAGTTAGAATTCAAAAGAACAGCCTGTAAAACAATCAAAGTAAGAATTTATAAGAACAGCCAGTAAAATAAGAATTTACATGAGCTGTCTCACAACAGGAATGGCAGCTATATCATAAAACATTTGATGGTTCTGAGAGTAAAATATTTTACAAAATGGTCAAATTGGAAGACTATGAGCTTTAATAGTTTCATGTACAGTAAAACCTGCCTTATTTTGCACCCAGTGGGATGATATGATAATGCTGGTTAAACCTGGGTTTTCATTGCACTTTTTCTGTTACTGGGACTGGTGGATTTTCCTTTACAACCAGGTGCCATGTAAGAGATTCTAATGTAAAAGAAATCTACAAATAAAATGTTATTAACAGAATATGTGTTTTGCCTTGGAGAAGTTTCAGACTGCCAGAATGCCTTATTACACATGATCTTTCCTCTTAATACCACTAATCCTTTAATATTTCTAAGAAATCTTGTCTGAAAATTTTGTGTAATGCTTCAAACACATAGTGACGCATATACTAACAAAGTAGTAGGTATATGCTGACATTTCAGGACACAAAAAAGCACACTACCAGGTCTTGTTCTTGTCTACTCTCTTCCATTTTCTTCATCTCATTTTCACCTTTGACCTTAGTTACAACAATATATCTCTCTTTGCTGTCACTTGTTTTACTCTGTAAATGGAGCTCACCAGCATATCTGCAATATAACATTACACGAGTATGGATAGAAAATGGTCAGTATATGTTTTTACATTTAACAATATAACAATATCATAACTATTCAAGAAGCAAGTTGACAAATAGATTTAAGTAAACTGAGTCTAAATGAAAGTTCTTTTCACCCCTGAAATAGATGACCTAATAACTTGGGATTTAATTTGTAAGGTCACGGCTACATTGACTTGTCTAAGCCCTAAACAGAATCTTTCTGCACAATCTGTTTTCTGCACAGCAATTTTAACCACTTGACCACAGAGGCAGTCAAATATACATGTGACCCCAGTGGGGCTCAAACCCGCAACCGTTTATTCCAGAGGTAATAAGCGGTTGCGGGTTCGAGCCCCACTGAGGTCACGACTGTACTTCCTCATATGGCACCAGTGCTGGTTCTTCCAGGAAGCGGACTCGAAAGTGACTCGATAAGCTGCAAGCTTTCTTCACAAAAGAGCTAAAATAAATTAGTATAAACTAAATATACATGTTGAAGCCTGCGTAAAAAATGCTTACTTTGATTGGAGCGTTTGGTATGTGAGTTTTCTCTGGAATCCTGTACAGGATGGTAAAGACAATGACTCATGTTCTCCCGACTCTAGGAACTTCTCAACTTTCTTGCTGAAAACATACAAAACACGCTTATATTACAAATATTGTGCAAAAAAAAGTATTCAAGAGAGCTTCATACCAGGTATATTAAAATGAACTGCTACTAAAAATATCTCTTTCTGAAAACTGAAAAATGTGGTAAATGGCACTTAGCAAAAAGTACTTCAGTACATACCATATGTCCAGTGTCACATGAAAATAGGGCTTAGAACATTAAATTTTGTTACATTATTCGACAATAATTTATTGCAAACAACATAAAAATGACATTTTTGTCACCCTCTTTAACTGTAAAACCAATGTTGAAAACTGATAGCCACTATATTTTTCAGCACAGAAACATACTATTTGTTTCAAAAACCTTCAAGACCATCGCTATTGCAACAGCGATTCGAAAGGATTCTTTTTTTTTTATTTTGGCTCTACCATATGAAAAAAGCTTATCGTGGAAAGAGGACATGAATTATTTCAACAGATATATTTATGATATACATAAACTTACCATATTTCATTCAACCATCTACAAACTTACCATATATCATCTACAAAATCTTTCTGTTCAGGAGGTACATCAACAGGACCTTTTACAAATCCTGGTTGTGAACCTCCACTGGGAGACATAAATGCTGGAGAAGCAAAAACTTCATGTTTCTTCACAACTTGTTCCTTCAGTTTGGCCTCATCTACAGGACGGAGAAATGATATACCCTCACGGATCCATTTGTTAAAGTCAAACCCCTGAGACAGCAGGAAGTCTAGACTGGAGCTCTGTAAGGTAATAAACAGTTTCAGCAGTTTAGTCTTGTTTTAAGCGTCTAAAATCATTCAAATTGTTCAGTGTTTGTACGCTTAACCGATTTAGTAACGCAAAGATTTCCCCTGTTGAAGATTTTTATTTGAATGACTCTATTGTTTTTATTTCATTGTATTTCATGTTTTGCAATGAATTATTGAAACTTTTACAAGAATTCAGTTTTATATTGTTTTTGTTGTTTATGAAATTAGAATAAATTTGAAACACGATAACACTGTTAAAAAAAATATTTTGCCACTTTTGCGTTTTTAAACCTGAGTGTATCATTTGTGTCAATGAAATGCTTTCAAACCTGTGCAATGTAAGTCATATATATTGTAAATACCAAGAGCACAGGTCAGTCAAAAGTGATGTATCACTAATGCTGGTTATTGTGCATAATACAGAGTTTATATAGTTGTTTCATTGTGTTGTGTTGCTGTGCATTTCACTGCCTTGTATTGTATGGCATTGTATGGCATCGTATTGTATTGGATGGTATCCTATTTTATTGGTAAAGAAACTGGTGCTACATTGAAAAAGATGCTGAACGACTCGCACTTAATGCCTTATAGCTAATACTCCAAGTAAAATTATGAGTATCTAATCAGAGTATAATTTCTGGAGGCACTATCAGCTTCAAGTACATGTTACCCAGCATAAGTTATAGATGAACGATAGCAAAGTTAAAGAACAATATAAGTCATGATTTCTGTACCTGACAAGTAAACCGTACATCAGGTGCTGCCCTGGAGAATGGTCTTGGAAATATGTAGAAGTTAAACGGCTTTGCATTATACCTGTAAATCATATCAAGAGGGCCATTGGCCTTAAATCGCTCACCTGAGTCTACAGAGAACATCTACAACCTATGATTTTACCTGCATGACATGTGTAGCATATAAAGATCTAACTGCGGTATAAAAATCCTGTGCAAGACTGACTTTACATATCCTAAAATAACATTAGATTCCAACTATGGATTTTCAAGATTTTAAAATTTTATATAGATTATTATAGGGAAAACAGCCCCACCCCACTAGAGTTTCACTTCTTATAGAATCATCTCAACTTCAGCAATTTTGGTGGAGAGTCATGATATAAAATTCATATGAAATTTAAATTAAATTCTGACAAGTAGTTTCAGAGAAAATTTTTGAAGTTTCTACACAGAATATTGATAGAAAACAGCCTCATTTTTTTATGAATTTATTTAATTTTTCCTTTTGGTAGAGAGTCATCAGGCAATATTTTGTGCCAAAATAAATTAAATTCTGATCAATAGTTTCAGAGAAGACGATTTTCAAAGTTTTTCCTTTTGATTGCCATAGCAGGTCAGAATTCTTTAAAACTGGCAAAGGGGTTTCAGAAGAGATGTCGTTAGAAGCAAATGTTAATGACCAAGAACGATGGACATCAAGCGGTCACTACTGATGTAGGTCGTTAATGTAGGCTGTAACTTCTTATATGAAATCAGTCCAAACATGGTCGGTAGTGAATAAACAGAAATAGTGGCAAACAATTCAGAGGTGGTCAAGAAACATCTGTATCTTTTTCATACATATAGATACTTCTAAACAGCTTTTCTGATAAAATAATGGGTTAAAATCTTTATGAACAACTTGATAACAAAATCAGTCAGTGTTCCCACTCTCGTAAATTATTACGTAAATCACGCAATAAAAATAAACATCGCGCAAATAATTTTCACCACGTGCGAGATCCATTTAAAATGCCGAGGACGAATAGGTTCAGCTGGAATTCCTCAGTATGTTCTAAAAATAGATCATGGAAATTCTACTTTCTCGGCCAATCGGTCGGCATAACTGCTGGTGATTTACCATTGACGTCATGAAATGTAGACGGGTTTCATATTTGAATGCTCTGGGAATTAATACTAGCACTTTAAAAGTGTGACCAATCTAATGATCCGGGCTTCGTCTGCAAAAATGTGGCAGACAAAGCATTGTGTTTTGCTTCACCTGGCGAATAAAATAATGATGCCCAACAACAATATGAAGAGTTACCATCCACAAGTACTGAAACAACTACGAGTAGTGTTAAAAGTCGGAAAAAGTACCAGGAAACGGTGATTAATAAGAAGTAGTTGCCGCGGGTTAAAAAATTTAAATGGTCGCCGCTTGTCTATCATATAATTTTCATACCCCCAAAATTTGAGATTTACCCCTTCTTTTTGTGTCCAGGGGGTAAGTATACCCTTGAAAAAAATACTGAGTGGGAACACTGTCAGTAAAATCATATTTCTGAAATTTGACTGCAGTTTATCTATCAAAACTCTTTCTGAAAATTATACTTACTTTTTTGTGTCACTGTCGTATGTAAATGCACACAAACCGAACTGTGTTAACAGGAAATCACTGGACCCCTGAAAATAAATACAGCCATAATTTTAAAACAAGACATGCACTTTTTAAATTACTGCGTCCTCTACCTTTTTTCGGTGAAGTTTATCATTAGCTTGAAATAAGTGTGCATATACTTATTGTAGCAGTGAAAATTTCCTGTCAACCAGGTCTTTTGATACATCTACAGAAGTTCACTTGCAATTCAAACTTGATTACAAAATTTGTATAAAATTTCAAAATTACCATTATTTTTGCATAATGTGAAATAAAAGCTATATTTCATTACTTTTAATTGCAAAACTGAAAAATCAAGATTCCTTACAGTACCTGTACAAGTTTGTGATATCTTTCATCTGGTGTATCAAATGTACCAGTATGGGACAACCCAGCATGATTCAGACCAGTGAACTCCCCATCGATCGCCAGAAAACTCGCTTCCTCGATAGCACATTCTATTTTCTCAAGAGATTCTTGAAAATCTGAAATGAAAGAGGTAATTTTACTTTAGGAAATAATTTTTGCTCACCACATTAAAATAATGAAAGACTATAAAAAAATTATGACCATGCTTTAAAGTGATATTACCCTTCAAAGTGACCATCATAATTTTAAATGAAACATTAATCAGTGATTTATACTCCTAGAATAATAAACATTGCCATAGTTGTCACCCAACAATAACGATCTGTAGAACAGTTTTATTCACATTGAATATAGAAGAAATCAGTAAAAATCGTTTTTGACTATCCTGGTCAAAAATAAAAAATGAACCCTTTCGGTTATGTATATCTTCATTTGTATTTGTCAATAATAGAAATAACTTTGTAAAACTTATTTTTTATATGTTTTAAAGCATCCACTGTGTTTTAGCATCATTCTTAATCTTAACTATAAAAAATGTGACCATTTTGAAGGGTAATATCACTTTAAATAATAATAGACAATCTGACTTCTCAGTCTTGTCAGTATTGTACTTTTAAATGCATGAAAAATAAAAACATAAAATGACTATTTACCCAAACCAGATGTGCTCAGCCTGAATTAGCTAGAGTCATATGACCTCCCATTGTAATATACACTTAAACGTGTGCAATGTCCTATTGTTTTACTAAATTAATCTGATTGCAAATGGAGATCAAACATCAAGAAAAAAGGATATGAAAATAGTAAAAATATGACATTTGTGTGAACTAAATGAAAATACATACCGTATATAATGTAATGAAATATGTTGAATTTGTGAAATTATTGATAACAACATTAAATATCACAATATTCTAAAAAAACTTCAAATTTCTTATTAAACAGGACAATCTGATGTTGTTGGCATGTGGTATGCAAGATGGTGGAAATACCTAGATTGTCTTGTGTATGATGTAAGGTAATGCGCTTGATTTAGATAAACATGATTATTTACCATTTTATAAAAAACAAAGTGAGTCTACTGATTTTCTGCTTACTTACTACCTGTACAAATTTGAAATTAAAAAATTTGTGTTTGATTTGGGTTCCGATTTATAAACAATTAATTTTTATAAGTAATGAACAAACAAGGTAATTTCATGTAACTTCTCAGCATAAACACTGCCAACCAAATAAGACTTAAATCAAATAAACGATTCTGTGTCCCCAACTAAAATTATACACGGATAAACAAGTGTTACGACCCCACACTTGTGTGTTAATGAAGTGTATCGGAAAATCTCACGTTCTAATTGGTTAAGAGCTCAAAACAAGTAACCTCTCCACATTTGATAAGGTCGGATAAGCTTTATTTTCTGTCGGCAAGAGTACAACAAATAATGTAAGCCCTGAATTGGATTTTTAATCAATTATAAGTTACTATAACAAGAGCTGTCAGTAGGACAGCGTGCTCGACTTTTTTAGTGCTTGCCAATAAAACAAAACTTTGACAGTTAAGGGCACACAAGACTTTAACTAAGGAATTTCTAAGTACAAATCAAGAAAATTTTTCACAGAGTTATCTTCTTTTGCTTACAGATAGGTCGTACCATGGTACATAAGTACTCCAACTTTCAAAGTAATATCTCAAATGGTTAAGTTAACAAGTGGACAAGAATGAAAAGTTTAACTGAGTTTCTAAGTCAAAAACGGCCATAATTCAAATAAAATCCTTGACAGAATTACCTTCTCCTGCCCATGTTTGGGAATCATGATGGTAAACAAGTATTCCAACTTTCTAATTAATATCTCAAACAGTTCAGTCAAAAAGAGGACTGGACTGAATGGAAAAAACTTAACCAAGATTCTAAGTCGATAAAAGGCCTTAATTTTTAAAACAAATCCCTGACAGAGTTACTTTCTTCTCTTGGTACAGATTCGGCCGTAATGATGTGAAATAGTATTAGAAGTTTCAAAGCAATATCTCAAAGGGTTAAGGCAATAAGTGGATTTTACCCATATTCAATGTTTTTCTAAGTCAAAAGGGACCATATTTCTGTCAAAAACCTTGACAGAGTTATGTCCTCTTGTCTGTTGATGAAGGTCGTGATGGTAAACATGTATGGTTAGTTTCAAAGCAATACCTCCAATGGTTTTGAAATAAAGTGAAGGTGGTAAATAAAAACTTTATCAAGCTCAATATACTTTCTAATAAAAAAGGGCCATAATTTTGTCAAAAACCTTGACAGTGTTATGTATCTTGTCTGTAGACGGAGGTTATGATGGTAAACAAGTATGGTAAGTTTCAAAGCCATACCTCCAATACTTTTGAAATAAAGTGGTGTGGTACGAAAACCTTAACCAAGGTGTGACCCCACCTGGCACCCCCCGGCTTGAGGATAGCTCCCCTTTTCATAGAAAAGTCGAGCTAAAAACATTTGTTTAGTTTATACTAATTTATTCATTCTTGATTGTGAAACAAGTTCTTACAACTTATAATAAATGCTCTCGAGACTCATTCCAGATGGAATTAACCTCGAAGAGAGAGAGGCAATGTGGAATAATTTGTGTCTTGCCTAAGGACACTACCATTATAACATGGCGATGGTAGGGATTGAACCCGGGACCCTTCGAAAACTTTTTGTAAAAAGGCTGAAGTGTCAACCAGTGTGGTGTATATATATTATTGCGATGAATTTGGAAACACATAAATTTGCAGAACACCTAATTTGTGCTGTGGAATTGTCTCAATCTTTAAGTATCCTTTTGCAAAAAAAAAGTATGTACACATACTTGGATTTGAGCGTTTCCGGGAACTGAAGTGGAAAGAACTCCACACTTAGCGTGTTTTGCATAATCTTCCAAACCTGTACAGTATGTACACCGGCGTGGATATTGGCCCCAGACCAGAGTAAAAACAATTTTGACGTATCGTGGAACTCCGATTCGAGCCTTCCGAATCCGAATTCAATACTGAATATGCATGGGAATTACCACCAAAACTTAAAGCTGAAGAGAAATGATACCATTAGTAAAGTTTGAAGAGTTTTTCTCACTTTTTCTTGTGATTTCCATTTATTTTCGTGTTCTTTAACAGGGTTATGTCCCTTGATTCCGCGGTAGTCGCTTATTTCAATGACAAAATATTAAATATATCCTTACACGGTATAGTATACTCATCATAATTATCCTAAAAATCGTGAAATTTAGATATTAAATAAATATTTTTTTCTAAATTAATTGATACTGTTCAACCAAATGTAATAAAATATATTTTTATTGTTTGTATGATGTAAACGATGTTAAAATCGAGGCGCTTGGTTTGACAAAATCGGTCATTTGCTTGACACAGATATTTGTGATTTTGTCAAGTTTTGTTTTGTTGCTAACAAGCTTCTCTGGAGAAAAACATATCAAGGTAAGGAACTTGAGAGAGAAACGTGCTCAAGTAAACTGAACCGAACATTTAACTCAAACTCTGAATAATTTATCATTTCATCATGTTAATTAATGATGTTACCAACAGGTGTAGTGTTAATTAAACTGTTAAAATTTGCAAACAAAACCCTGTATTACAATTACACACTATTTACAACTGATAAGAGATAAATGCAGTGAACAGCGTTCAGTAGTCTGTGTTTTTGTATTGTTAGAATAGTGGTGTTTTTTTTTAATAACGGCCGTAACTTTTTTAAAACAAAAGATATTTTAAAATGTTATCACTGGAAAGCTAGAGTCAGTGTACCCGATTTCGCACACTTTTCATGAAAACTTAACTATTTACACAAAAGAGCTCAAGAATCAAAACATGAACTGTACTGATCATAAAAAAATGAACATTCTTTCACATTTTTTTTCTACTTTCACTTTCTTTTATAATGATATAATGGTCCGCTCGATTATAAACATCTAAAATGTGACCGGTTCACCTTAAATAGTGGACCCGGTTTCGCACACCCTGCTATTTTTAGAACGACGGATCAGTTAGCAAAACAAGTTGATGAAAAAGAAGGAATAACATCTTAAAGCTTGTAAAATTTATATTATTTCACATTTTCTATCAATTTTGTATATATAGAGACGACAAGGAATACCACACTATAGTCACCATCTGCAAATCTATACAATGGCTTTAACATGCTGTAGAGACTCCAAAACATCAATATTTTGTAACAAAGTTTAGCTAAAACTTTAGCATAGAGTCACTGGGCTGTCCTGCACTGTAAATGAAATTACTCGATTAAATATTTCACTATCCGAAAATATGAAAAATGCTAAATCAAGTCCAGCTATATGTTGGGAGAACAAGAAAAACAACAGATTTTTCACATTATTCTACGTAACAAACATGAAAAAACTTGCAGATTCGCTGGATTATAGATTGAAGTAGATGACTGTTGCATTTCAGTTGTGAAAATTGCCACTTGTATTGATTTTTTTATATTTTTGCAATTGAACCAGTGACCTCGGTAAGATTTGTTTATGTTTACGTCTGCTTTTTTTAAGCAGCAGACCCGGAAACTGGATCCTTCCGATGTCATTTCCGTCTGAAACTACCCAAATCCCATAAAAATAAAACAAAAACAAGCCAAAATCAACAACAATTTATTCAGAATTTACATAGAACTAGAAGGTGTCCTGTGCGAAATCGGGTACACTGACTCTAATTAAATATACACTTTATTCATTATTTTCAATTTTTGTTAAGATTCGTGTAACTTGCACTGATTTTAATAATGGTTATAGCAGCAACAAGCGTCATTGAAAACAGTATTTTTTTCAAACATGTCAAAAGAGATATTTTTAGTATGAAAATATTAGTATCAAGGACATTTCATAACTTTTTGAATTTTTAAAGTCCTTCAGATAGCAAAAAAATTATACAATTCAAAAATTCCTTTTTCAATACACAAGCATTATTAACTGTTATTGCCCACCAGCAATCATATCAGAATTGCCATGTGATGTCATGGGGATCACTCCTATAAATGACATGACGGACCTGTATACACATTGATTGGCAGCTCTCATATTTTCCATGCCATAAAGCGTTAGTACAACTAATGATGCATGACCTGCATTCCAAACATAGATTGTCAAATCTTGCTTACATCAAATTTCAGACTTTCACATGTGAGTGCCTTCTCTTTTAAATTGGTCTTCATGTAGCTGGGTACAGGTGTATGGTGATAAATTGTTGGGCTAATTGACTGTGTGGCTGCATAGCACAGTTGATAGAGTGTTGGCCCTGACAGCGGAAGGCCCTGGGTTTGAGTGCCAGTTGAGCAAAGAGTTTTTCACTACCTGTTACAAATGGCACCCAACGTAAATAACCTATGATATGATTGGCTACTGCTCGAGAATGTACTTTGCATATGATACGTCGAGACATTTGGAGGAGGTATAATGTAGCCGGGTACAGGTATATGGTTATAAATTATTAGGCTAATTAACCAAATGGTTTATTAGCCTAATAATTTATTAGCTCAGTTGGTAGAGTGTTTGCCCTGACAGCGGAAGGCCCTGGGTTCGAGATCCGGTCAAGCCACGATTTTTCCACCACCTGTTACATTGATATAGGATTGATGCTTCCAGGTCAACTCGTACCTAAGTCAACTTGTACCTTAGTCATCTTGTACCATAAATGGTCAACTAGTGTGGTTCAAAAGTCAATTCATACCCATTGAAGTCAGCTCATACCTTTTGTTTCTAAACTTCAGTTTTAACCAGGAACAAAAGGGAATGATATGAAATCAAAGGTGGGGCTATATGGAATATATCACGATATTGAAATCTTGGTTATAGTATAACTTTTACATATTGACAGCGTTGAAATTAAACTTTTTTGTTGTAGATTAATTTGCATGTCTAGATAGGTGTTAATAGACTAATTGGCCAACTACTGTGATTTTTGCGATCTGTAGTAACAATTAATTAAAGATAATCATTTATCTTATGTTTTTCGGTGGTTTATGGAAATATAACCTTGAATTATATCCCAATAAACTCACTGGCCACTCAGTGAAAATTATCAAAATCTGTTACCCGGATTAACGTCAAAAAGTATACCGAGCGTACTGAATGCCGGAAACTATATGACGATGACGTCGTTAAAATGACGTCATCTTTGCGATGCATCCTGATTAGGTTTCCCGCAATTTTTGACATTTTATTGAAATAAACCCAAAAAAAGTAGAGTTTCAGAAATAAAATAAACAGAGAAACTGTTGGTATCGATGTAATATCACGTTTATTTCACTTGTGAACACCAAAAGTTGTTATTTTCAAAATACCACTTTTGGTGCTCACTTGGTGAAATTATAACGTGATATTACACCGAAACCAACAATTATCCTCTATTTCTTGTTAGTTCACTGCGATGATAAATGCATTAGTTAAACAATACAATTTATGAAATAATGATAATCAGATTGAGTTACTGCTCTAAACAGAATACAAATTTTATGTGGGGTATGTGTTGACTTTTTTCTCAAAATTTCTACTTTATTTCTACCATTTTCGAATTAAATTTTCGAGATGACTAAGTTACAAGTTGCCTGATGTACGAGTTGATTGGTTACCAGATTAATGATATAAATAGGTGTTGATTGACAATATTTATAAGGCATTGAAGATGTTTTATACCAGAGGAAGTGGATCAGTGGTCTAATGGTTAACACGCTGGACTTGTTACTGTGTAATCCAGGTAACGATCTATTTTATTTTTGTAATAGGGAAATGGCTGAAACACAAAAATCCATGGAGAGTGATTGGAATAACAGCCAGAGCGTATCGTCGGACAGAGATGAGATGACACTACAGCGGTCACTCTCAGCATCTGATGATTTCCTGTGTGGGTGTTGTTTTGATTTGATGGTTCAGCCAACCACTCTAACATGTGGACATAGCTTCTGTAGGCTTTGTGTGGCCAACTGGTATTTCACGTCTAAAAAGATGGAGTGTCCACAGTGCCGCAGCGCTTGGACTGGAAATCCACAGATCAATATAACTCTCAGGTAAGTGATTGAAAATGTACACATAATAATACTGTAAATCATTGAATATTCAAGAAACCTTTATTTTTCGTTATTTTTGGCAGAGAGCACTCATGGGCAAATTAATAATTTCGCTAATTCAAAGTACTCTGGCAATGAAGGATAAGGAATCATACAGGATCACTTGTTCTCACAGTTGTATCTATTTTGAGACTAGCTGTGTAGGATGTAACAATATATAGATATCGCATGGCTTTGAGTGAGTCCGTTACATTGCCAACCTAAGGAAAATACTGTCACACGAAGTGAAGCAGAGTCAGATAGTTTTTCTCCGAAGGTTGACAATATTACTATGCCACGAAAAGTTATGTGAAATTCATTTTATTTTCATGATTATACTGAATAACAAATCTATAATGTTATTTACTGCATTCCCTGGATGTTCGCCAGTAACTTGAAATGCATGACATTTCTATAAAAATTGTTACTAAATATAGTGAGGTGGAGACAGTAAAAACTGTCACATGACTGACAGTACATTAGTAGTGGTCCATAGTTGAGGTATAATAATGTTTGATGCATGATAAAATATTTTTTGTTGTTTAAAAATCTGAAAACTTTTACTAGATTAATGAGTGCTACATACTTAAAATTTGCCAAAATCTATACTTCGTATCTCATTATTTGGTAGCGTATTATTTCAAATCTACAGATATACTTGACGGAACAGTTCTATATGACTATATGTTCTAAAATATGTAATTTTTTATACAGTTTAAGGAACTTTATTTTTTTGCCAAAATCTGAGAGCGAGCAGCTTTAAGCTATAAATACAATTTATCTGTATTTTTTGTTCACGAAGGAATCTCCTTGGTAAGATGCATGCAGACTCGATACCCGAGAGAGAGGAGGAGGTGTTGACACCTGCGGCAAAAGAAAAGATTGCTAAGTTTGATGCAGCATTATCAGATCAGAAAGAATCAGACTCTAACAAGGCCCAGGGACAGGGCTTCTGCGGCGGAGTGTTTTTTGCCTTGGCTATTATCGTGGTGAGACTGATATCAGCAATTCCCACTGTTACCCTGTCATACTTGTTTGTAAGATATGTCCTATCTTGATCAGTATTCAGTAATAATGTTTGTAAACAAAAATAATTAAAACCTGTCTTGTTAACTTTGAGAGTTTAATTGTATAAAACCAAGATGTAAGTTTGCCAGATAGTTATAATGTTTTTAAAATACTGGTTTAACTGTTTAGATTAATAATAGAAAAAAAAAAGAATATGACAAAAATATTGCAAGAAAAAAAAGCCCACTACTGCCTTTCCGTTATCCCCACAGTGGGAAGTAGCGATATAACATCAGGGAAGTAACTCTTATTATACTCCCATAGTATTTTATGATAAAATACCTTATTACCTGAGTTTTACATTGAATGGCTAATTAGCTTCAATATTCAATAATGCTAAGCATGCGTTTTGACAAATTACACCTATTATTTACAATTGTATTTTACTAGGTGATATACTTATCATGGTACTGGAGAGCATGTGTTTTGACAAATTACACCTTTTATTTACATTCGTATTTTACTAGGTGATATACTTATCATGGTACTGGAGAAGCTCTGATCAGCATCTTCTCGTACACAAACCATTAGGCAAGTGGACAGTGGAGGATGTCTACCAGTGGTTCACAGATATGGGACCCTGGACACAGGGATATGTGAAAATTGTACAGGAAAGAAAAATAGGTAATTGCAGAGTATAAACTGTGGACACCATCTTATATAGTTTAAAAATTTTTGCACTTTTACAATAACAGTCACTCTACTAAAGACATAAATTTCAACATCTAACACCATTGTAGACCATGTATAGACCATGACCATGAATGTTACTATCAAATCTGGATGTTTGAATAAGTATTTTATTGAAAGTGAACAGGATAACAGGCTAAGGGCTAACACTGGGAAGTTTGATAGCTGTTAGTGAATTCAGTACTGTAAAGCAAGTATTATTGATATAACTATTTTAGATGTTACAAATGTATAATGAGGCAATTATTTGTTACTGGGCCAGTGTAAGAAAGTTATTGTCCCCATAATATAATGTCACTATGTTTGTTAGTTATGACTGTCTGTGGTGGTCATTTTATGTGATCACAATAAAATTCCATTTATATTGACACGCAAGGACATCCAACGAATAAACTGAAATCTTTCAATAGTTTTTTACGTCTCCCCCTTCACTGACATACTGTATTTGTAGTTTTTCCTTTTGGCTCATCACTGGAAACCAGTCAGCCAATATTGATGAAACTCGCACCAGTTACTCATGAAGTTACTGCCCTTTAATTGCTATATTTGGAAAAGTTAGAGTTGAACTCTGCCAGTGTATTTTGTGACAGTCTGCCAGTGTATTTTGTGACAGTCTGACTCTGTTGTTAGGGAGGGTTTAGTTACGGGAAGTAGAAGGAACATTCTCTTTTGTTAATTTACAGTACTGATAATGAAGATTAAATACCTTTGTAGGAGGGAATCTCATGCTCGAACTTGACGAGACAAACGTTGTCGATACATTCAATATATCGGATCCATTACATAGAAGAGCTTTAATCAATGCTGTAAACAGTGTCAAAGAGAAAGGTGTGAAGCCGCCTTCAAATCTATGGGAGTTCAAGGTAATGTATGCAGGACCATGTACATAGTTTTATGTTTCTTAATCACCTCATAGAGTTGATTAATGTGGTTACTAGCTTTTGAAAAAGCTTTTGCCAATATGTTTGGTCAAGGCATTTTTGAGAAAGAAATTTTTAGAATAAATTTTAGATAAATGTAGAGAATACATTATGATGCCTTTTGTTAGCGAACTTTTCTTGCAACATGTGAACATTTACATGCTGTCAAAGATATTCAACAATAGTGTCACTCTGTTTCAGTCGTTAAACCCTGGCTGGGCTCTATTTCTGTTGTATGGCATGAAGGACTTTCCACGCTCAACATTACTTTATCTGTACATGTTTGAGTACGACACCATGTTCCTGCCGTTTGCTCATGTTATATGCCCTATCTCAGAAGATGTGCCGAAATATGATTTCACACATTCCGTAAGCAAGTGCATGCTTTGTTGTTTTTGTTCTTGATGAATATAGATATACTAAGATAAAAGAGATTTGTTAAATCAAGTACAAATTTGTTGAGATTGACTTGCAAGAATTGTAATGTTCTGTTGTAAAACTCATAGAAACATATTGAAAAATTTAACATTTGGTGCTGTAAAATGAACAAAGTATTTTGTTAGCTTTTTACTACAGCTTTACTGGTTGCAATACTGTACATTGGGTATATATTTGCCATGATTTAATTTTTTTGCTTTTTTCGTGAATTCCCTCCTCACTAATATTAAAACCTCTTGAAGAATCGTTTCACATAGATTTACTATAAGAAAGATCTGCTTTTACAAAATTTTTGAATAAGTCTGACTGCTAAAAACTCTCAAAATGTTTGTCTTGCAAATATTACTCCTTTTACAGTATAGAAGAAAAATATGACATCTTTTTTGTATATTGTTGATTGGAGGTATTAGTAGTGTGAAGCTATAGACAAACATTTGTAAAAGCTTTAGAACAAGATATCTAATATCTGTATACCTTCTAAGGATATAATGTAAGGGGTGTACAGTCCTGCAATCGAAATTTTCACTCAAAACGGCTGTGAAGTCACTCAATTGAATGGAGTCATTTTCGTTTTTTCTCCGAGTTACAGGAAGTCATGTTATTTCAACTCACTCCACACTTCGTGTTTTTAGCATAATCCTCCGGGTCTGTACTGTATTTGCTGGTATACATATTGATATTGAAACAAACAGCTTGAAATTTTTAACAATTAATTCCTTTTTGAAGAAATTATATATTAATTTAAGTGCCTGTTCCATTCTATTCAAGCTCAACATTAACAACTTGACTTCAGGTTGTATACAAAAACATTGTTGTTTGCCATTTCAGCAACCACCTCTAACATCAGTTCAGTGGGCGGAATTTTTACCAAAATATTTGTTTCTGCCGTATTTTCTGGTTGGAGAGTTTACGTGGGATTGGATGGATATCCACTACTGGACTTCACGGTTTATTCTCGTTAACTGTATAGTGATGACACTTCTAGAGGCCAATCATGTAGCAATGTATATAAGGGGAGAGCATCAGTTAAGGTATGGCTTGTGCTGAATTTATTACCATCTGTGAAAAATACATAAAATTTACCTACTGCTTCAAGCTTCCTTTAAAATCAGATCAGAAATTTCCTATTTGTTCATTTATACGATAAAGTTGTTTTTAAAGAATGAATTCCCGAATAAGTTATTTTGGAAGTAGAGATGAAAGCGTAGAAAGAATTGTAACTATACTTGTTAAGTATACAAAATGTAATAAACACAATCAAAGTTTTTTGATAGCACACCTGTTTGTAAAATAAAAGTGACCATTTAACACAGATTACCATATAATTAACGCTGTAAACATTGTCAAAGAGACACAATTTTGAAAATCTATTGTGTCAGTTGTGAAAATACTGGCTGCTTCAGACAAATGGCTATATAATCTATGTAACAGTATACATGTGTGAAGTAATATGGTATTTTTTCCAAGTCCCCATTCAAGAAATGCTTGTCATCAATATGTTTTACCTTGTAACAGGGTGACTCTTTTCCATTTTAAACGTGTTTTATTTATTTTTACAGGGCGATCTCAACTTTGTTCAAGTCTACCATAAAGAATTATTTGTCAATAGGGGTCTTTGTTTTGGTATGGCCCCTTGTGCCTTCATTTGTTTGTGACTGTTTCTTTTATGTAGCGTTATATTTCTCGCCATATCAAGTCAGTGAAAAGCTTTACCAGCTTTGGAGGAGATAATATATGTAACATGGAAGGTTTCTGATTTGTGATAAATTGCTCATTGTGTAAAACTGTTGCATCTTTTTATTATACATTGAGAGGTAAACACAAAACTAATCTATTTACTTCTATAACCACGGCTCTTCTTTACCCAATAATTGACCATTTGGCTCTGAAATGCTTGTAATTAACATTGAGGGTGGTAACAGGTCCTGGTGGTTTAAATAGCAGAACTTTACCATGTAAAATTCTCATAGACCAGTTTCGTTTTCATCCCTCAAAATGAAGGTTCAGTAGTTTTGCACAAGACCGTCGATATCAAATATTTATAATGTCATCAATCCTGTATTTGTGCTATACACACTGTGTCTTTTTGACCAGATATTTATATTTGTAAAGTGTACATGTAAAACTGTATTATGATTCTTTGTTAAATGTGTTTGAGCTCTTGTGTGTCCTTAGTGCACAAACTTTTTGAAGCTCAGATAGTGGGGCGAAAATAGTGTCTATATGTAATTTCACAGTTTGTAAAGTGAATATTACTTAGTGATCATGTGAGATTTATAATTTGTCAACTGTACATTTTATTCACATTGTTTTCAACTGTTTACTGTAAAAATTCTCTAAAAGAAGTCCATTTTCACAAGTGTGCTATACATTGTACTTGTTTAATGTGTTCAGAAATCATGCATCTGCATTTACATAAATATCAGAGTTCCAAAGTCATGCATGCATGCTGCTGTTACAACATGATGCTGAATTTACTTGTGTGTTATTGTAACATTTCTTAGTACTTTCATTTAACAATGCTTAACAAAACTTCTTTTTAATTCGATTTCTTTTCTGTTTCTCAAATAGAAATGCGATGGGTTGTGTCGTTGACACGGGTGTTATAATCACTGCTTTACAATTGGTGTAGTTGTGATGTAGTTTCATATTGTAAGTAACATATTTGCTGTGTTTTGCAAAAAAAAACATTTTAAGGGGAATGGTGGTGTAGAGGTGAAGGTGTCTGCTGCTCATCCCAGAGGATGCAGGTTTGAGCCCCATCAAGGTCACAAAGGTACCCCCGCATATGACATCAGTACTGAATTTTTCCAGGAAGCAGACCCGAGAGTGACTCGATAAGCTACAAGTATTCTTAACAATCAAGCTTAAATAAATTAGTATTAACTAAACTATTATATGATGGATAAATTTTTAAGATCCCCTGAGACTAAGAACAATTATTAAAAAGTATCAGGCATTTTCACCAAGCCCTTTGGAGATACTGGTATACAAATTTATACAAAGTCTTTTTTGCCCTAAAAAAGTCTGAATATTAGGTATTATTTCTTGAATCAGTGTACATGTATTTTAGAATTGTGGAATGGAATGGCATAATAATGTAATTTGTTCTCTCTTGCTTTTTTGTTTATTTTTATGTCATTTTTATAGCTATGATTATTAATGAGAAAATTCTTTTATGAAAATGTCAATGGTTTTCAAATGGGTACTTTAGTTTTTGTACATGTTTTTTCTGTTTGCACCATTTGATCAAAAAAGTTAAGTGAGCATTACCTGGGTGTCATAAACTTTCTAGACTTGACAGATTTAGAAAAAAAAATCAAAACTAGTTTTTCAGGCATGAGTAAAGCCAAGAGTAAAGTTCATAGGTCAATTTTTATCAATAATAGGATTTGAACTTTATAGGTAAAATGGTGTTCAAAATAGCCACTATGGATTAAGTCAAATGTCAAGGTCATAAGAATTTCATCATTGAAAATGATTTCCACTCATCAACTTCAGGATGGTTAGATTGTTTGTCCGTGAACAACATTGATACAAATGTAGGTTGACTGTGATTTAATAGTAAATAACTTTTTAAGACTTTAAAGTCACCAAATATCAATGTCAGAATTTGTAAAATGACTGCTGATGATTATTGTATTATTAGCTTTGGATCTGTAGAGTTTTAACAAAGATACATGAGCAACTGTTAAATGATGAAACATTTTACTTGTCTGTTTTACAGTCTGATTTTCCAATGGAGTTTAATAGATTAAGCATGGATACTCAGACTGGTTTGAAACATAGTTTTAATGCTTATTTAAGCGATTTGAAAGAAAATGAATATTTCTTTGTAACTCAGTTTACACCTTTTGTTGTGTACAACAATTAATTTAGAGATGAGTTGAGATTTATAACCTTACTTATTTTTTACCTGGCTGTGAAGTTTTCTTTTAACATAAATATGCTCATTTTTTGAAATTATTAAGTAATGAAATTATTTTTTAAAAAAAATGAGTACTTTCTAAAAGAATTCTATGCTTATATTTTTTCAGACTATGATTTTTTCTTCAGGTATTATTTTTTATTTTGATGCAATCATTTCACATATGAAATCATAGATATAGATAAGATAAACATATGTTAAAAACTTATTTTCTTTAATTTTTGTATATTTTGAAAAGGACGTCATGATACTAGTTATTTTAAGTATTAACCTTAAGTTGAAATTGCTCTGCACACACAAAACATTCCAATTAGTTGTTCGTTACTCATCGGTTTTCACTCCCTCTATCTCTCATTCATTTTATACCTGCACAGACAATGTTTATAAGGGTAATCACCTTGTTTAGATATAACATACATGTATATAGTTTGTGGCATTTCTAAGGGATTGCAACTGAAGCTTGAAAATCTTACCAACTGTCAAGCTAAATGTGCCAGACATAGTCACGGTACACGTTCATAATGACTGATCCATATTTTGATTGGTTGTCTTCAAAATTAATGTATAATGATGTACATGTATTATGCAAAAATATTTTCATGTCACATTATTACATGGATCCATTCTGACACCCCGGAAGACCAGCTTTATGTAGCATGATGACATTGTCTCGATTTTGGTCTTATTCAGCGGAGAGAGCAGTTGCTTAATTTTATCCCGCGCCACGTAGCCATTACATTTAGTGCATAATGTATTGATCGTTACATGTGGAGGTTTTGAATTTCTGACATTTATGACATTTCATTTATTATGATCAACTCAATTGTAAGTGATGAAATAAATACACATTACGGAAAAATATTTTGTAATTTACCATTCTATGAACCATATATAACAGTTTTTTTAATTGTAAGTTATGGTAATTATAGGTAATGTACATGTACAAGTTTGTTATTTACTTATGTCTTCAATTGTTACTAAGCTTACTTAGATGTCCCTTTCGTATTAGCTTATCTGAGCCGAAGGATCTAGATGAGTTATTAGTACGGATGGGTGGTCTGGCGTCCATTGTCCATCGTCAGCATTGTCACTTAAAGTTCTTCTTCTCAGAAACTTAATGTCAGATTGTGCTCTGAATCAACCTTAAATTGACCTCTTTAAATAATAGGAAATTATTCAGGTCAAGTGCACACATGGCCCCTGTTGCGAAAAAAAAATTAATTTAATGGCTTCTTCTCATGAACTAAAGGATAGAATGTCATCAGACTTGTTCTGTAGCATTTTTGCATTGTCCCTTATCAAAAACCAGGAAATGGCTATACACCAGTGCACACGGGGACAACTGTTACTAAAATTAGGAAAACCTCTAAATGTCTGTGCCTCGTGAAACAATCGATTGAATGTCACCAAACATACTCTGAAGGATCATTGCGTTGTCCCCTTTCAAAAAGCAGGCAAAGGTTCCAGCTAGTGCACACAGGGGCCACTGTTGCTAAAAATAAAAGAAGAATTAATGGCTTCATCTTCTGATCCAATGGGTTGAATGTCAGCAAACTTGGTGGAATGTTAGCAAACTTGTTCTTTTGCAATCTTGCATTGCTCCCATCCAAAACACACAAAATGGTTGTTGTCCATTGCACACAGAGGCCTCTGTTGCTGGAAATAGAAAACATTTAAACTGCTTCTTCCTGTGAACAAATTGAATGAGACTTCACTGTGGAGTACTAGAGCATAAAGTACATGTATACGTCTTTGTATCTACTGGGAGAAATGTTGGCGGTTTTTTAATGGCTTTGATTTGGCAGTGTCTAGAATTTGTGCTATTGTGATCTTCTGCCGAAATTAAACCACTAACCACATATTGTCTGCCAAATTAAAACTGACAGTACTAGTCATGACGAATTTCTGTTTACAACTTCCGACGATAAAAACTTACACAAATCGTACTGGTATTATCGGTTCTGTCATAGTCCATTAGGTAGCAGTAGTGATATTAATAATAGAAACTTGGTACCTAAAAAATTAATTTGTTTGATACAAATAGTTAAACTTTTCAAGTTTATTGTTGACTTGTACTGAGTGGTTATAATACTGTAAGCATGAATTGACTGAGCGAAAATCACTGCAAACATCAGTTCCATGAAATCATAACAAACTCCTGAGTCTATATAAATGTTTAATATAGACCTGGTTTCGATCAATTATTTGTTTATTAGTCTCCTTTGGGTCATCGGTGTTTAATAACATGGGTCATTTGTGCAAATTACGAAAGTTGTTGTTTTTATCATTAACACACGTTTATTGTCTCCAACCTTCAGAATTTGTTTATAATAAGTTCTGAATTTGATCAGATTTGATCATTTCTTAACATTTTAATAGTATAATTATATTCAGTTTAACGCTTTATTCAATATAACAACACATCATAGTCTTTTTTTACACATAAATTAATAACATATTATAGTCAACCCACATCCTTTATGGTCTACTCTGGTCTCGTTCATTATATAGACATAATTGCGGCGTTGTTTGAAGCCTGTGAACGTGACAATTTTAACCAAACATGATTTTTTATTATATACAACAAGTATTTTATTGTATTGTCTATACTTGTTTCAGTTAATTTTTTATAGTTATATAGATAACAACACTTATAGCAGATAACATAATTATAAGCCTTTACCTATTGAACACATAGTGGTCTCCCTTTATGTCAGCAGTTAAAATGGCGATGCTTATATTTAGCAACGATTATATTTGGCGGCGTTTAGAATTGGCGCATTCGATGTTGACCACAAATATAGCCAAAATTAAACCACCGCCAATAAATCAATGTATACAGTACTTAGCGATGTTTTGTCACATTAATTCCAGCTGCTGACCACTTGAAATACAGCTCGCTCAGATGAGCGACTTAGAGCCCTCTTGTTTTTATGGAACATTTTAAAACATTGTGTCATAGAGTCACATGTCAATATACTAAATTGTAATTTTTTTACTACTTTCACATTGCCCTCCTTCATGGTCAAGGTCGCTAAACCTCCCATTGATTGAGATCTGCCCAACTACTGGCCTGACTAGGTGAGAAAGTTTGGTAGATTCTTAAAGAAGATGGTGGTTAGTATTATTATGCTTCAATTTATTATCAATGTTTAACTCCAATAGAGAAACAGTTAGCATTCATACTGTTTCTGCCAAGGCAGCAAGTGACCGCTAGAAATAAACTGTCGGGGCATGTAACAGTATAATTTACTGTTACACGGCAGAACGGGCAGTATCGATTTAAGTCAAGCATGATGTGTTTTTCTTGTGATGAACGCTTGTCTGTAAAAGTATGTCAAGTACCCAATAACTTTTTGTAGCATAATTAAATAAATATCAGTAAAAATGTCAACATGAGGAAAATACTGTATTAAAAAAAATAAAAAACAGTATTTTTCCGAATGTTGACATTTTTATTGTTACACTCAAAGCTGTGTGATATTTATATACTGTTCCTTCCCAGGAATGACAGAAAGGTTAACAGTTTGATAGAAAGGTTAACAGTCTGATAGAAAGGTTAACAGTCCACCTGTTCACAAGTACAATACAAGCATTAAATCCCTGGGGGATGGGGAGAACCTACTCTGACAGTGGTATGACAATCATTGGTAGTTGGGGAGTATGTACAAGAACAATGTAAATATATGGTGATGGACAAGACTTTTTGATACCATTACCCATCTTTTCAATCTGGCCCATGGTTGATGGTTTTCAGTCGTTCAACTGTCTTATAAAATAATGTGTCCTGAAGTTATTTCATAAAAAAAGTTATACATGTATTCATTTGTTTATCAAGTGGATGTTTATTTATGCCCCTTGGTTGTGGTCAGTGTACAGGAAAGAGGTTGAAGTTTGGTATAGAACTTTCTAACCGAAAAGTTCAAGGTCGGATGTCTGAATAAACATAGACAATGGTTTATGTCTGAATAAACATTATAGACAATGGTTTAGCTAAAAGTAAGTTTTCTTTACACAGGAAGACAGGAAAATGTATATAATACATTCAAATCGAGTAAGATTTAGAGCAGAGGAATTGTGTAGAATTAGATAGTTGATGCTTGCATTGTTTCTTGTAAGTGTGCAATCTGTTATCTTCCTAGTACAAAGTACATGTATGGTTTACTAGAAGTACATGAACATTACATTTACAGGTATGGTAACCTAACTAGAAGTGCAATATATCAGTACAGCAGTTTTTGTTGCATTTTTTGCACTTAAGACCTAGATTTTTTTAATTGGGGGAATTTGACGAAAAATTGTTGCCTTGTTGCAATGCATTTATTATTGTATTTTATAAATTGAGTCCATATGGATTGTGTAATCGAATGTTATGATGGTATAATGCTGGCATAAATCAGTTTGGAAAATGTCCTTTGGTAGTGTTTCTTAATTCAGGTAGGTAATGATAACCTTTTGTTGTGAGAAATAAAAAAGTCTATGTATGGATTTACAAATAGCATATAGATATAAATTACCAGCTGATTTGAAAGGGCCTGGAATTACCAAATCCTCAAATTTTAAAACTTTACGCCAACATTTTGGTATGTGTATTTCTGCTGAGAATTCTGTCAGTGACTTTCCAACTGTAGAGAATGAGGGTAAGACCCTGTTAAACTTTATCATATTCTCTGCTTAAATTTCTCGTTATTGGCAGTATTTAGAACTCAAGCGGGGAATCTAAATTCTTATCATTGGAGGCATTCTCAAATTCGGGTATTTTCCAAACTGATATGGATTTACCATCTTAATAAAATAAATTGTTATATAAAATATTTTAAAGGTTGACATTTTCTGAAATTCAAAGAAATAAATCAAAGATGGGAAACCAAGACAATATGTGTTTTCTCTGCCTTTCCTTTTCATGCCTTTAGTTTATACTAATTTTTTTAATCTCGATTGTGAAACAAGTTCTTACTACTTATATTATTAGTTCTTGAGACGCATTCCAGATTGAATCAACCTCGAAGAGAGAGAGAGGCAATGTGGAATTATTTGTGTCTTGCCTAAGGACACTACCGACATGGCTATGGTAGGGATCAAACCATGGGCCCTTCGAACCCGAGACGAATGCGCTTCCAGAGCACCACAGCCTTTGAATGGAAGCTTGTAGTAAACTTCCTGTTCTTTTGTAGGTTTGTCTGTTCAGTCATTCAGATAGTTTCTTACCCACAACTTTGGTACTAATTAGCTGATTCAGTTTTTATAGATTTTCATATTACTTCATAGAATAATATAGCACAATTGATTGGAAGATGTGATGTGCACAACTCTCAGCCCAACGACTCAGCTCAAACTTCATGGTTACATATTGTAGTCTAAGCCCTAGTGCAGATTACCATAGCAATAGATTTATGTCTCAGCCGAATTATGTAGTGCTATTTCTTACATGCTATAAAACTGATGAAAGTTCTGAGGGTAAAAGATGATTTCAGTGATAGGTTAAAGTTACCAATTTAAAATTTTAAGTTTCTACAGTAAATTAGTACTAAGAAGTGATACTATCTCTTTTGCTAAAGTGGTTTAAAATCATCTGATATCTTGATACTGAGGATTGCAAAAACAAAACAAAACTTTGAACATTTAAAGAGTCATATTTGGCACTATAGTAACAGAATTTCTTTTTCAAGATAATTTACATACATGTATATATTTTGGTAACAAGAAATTAACACTTTTAACCAGGACTGTGTGAAAAGTATAAGATCTTTCCAGGACATGAGTCATGTCCGGGCTCTTGTCACTCTGTTAGATCGCACAGGTAACGTCCCTGATGCCTGTAATCGAGGTATGTTATTTGTTCTATCCTCCGATATCACATCTTCGTATTTTGGTGGTGGGACATCATACTGAGGTGGGGCACCTGGTATATGGTCTGTAAAAGAAGTAAGCATCAAATGAAATTTAATTTAGAGATTGGTTTCATTCAAATGTATACGGGGTTTACCACAGCAACACAGACATGCAGACTTCTACCAGCAGTATTTCTCCGACAGCTACTTGCTTCGATTGCGTCAGGTAAAGGAACTTGATCTGCCTATAGAACAATAATAATACCTGGACTATGAATGTCTTTTTTCTTTAAAAAAGAAGCCCTGTGGGTACCTTCGGTATCAAACTAGTAGTAAAAGCTGTTAAATTTGCCCTGAGACAATAAAATAAGGTGTAACAATGAATGTAGAAAAGACAGAGAATTTTGTCTGTCATAAATGTCAAAGAGTCCTAGCATTTAAAGTAGCAGTAAGTAAAATTGGCATTCCAAAAAGAATGTGAACATTCAGTTTGTGTGTTGCCCTGTCTGACCATTTGTCTGTTTGTCTGTTATTGTTCTGTCTTTTAATTCTTACAGTCTAACATATCCCTTTTATATCACAAGTTCTGGTTCAGTTGGTGTGCATGTAAATAAAAGAAAAATCATAATAATGCCACTGCTTCTTTACTGTATTTAAGTTTACCTAAAATCTCGAGAATTTCATATGTTACATTTTCTGTAATATTCTCAAGCTTACCTAACTACTTCTGCTTTACAAAATTTTAGCAATATTTATTTTTCTTAACAAAATAATACTTAATCTGTGAAAATAAAATGTTTCTGTCAATTAGGCTAGATCAAGTCTCAACAAAGGTATGATCTGGTCATTGGCCTTATAATACAGGTCACACTGGGTTAAAATAGATATATATATACATGTAATTTGACAAATTGTTATGAATGGTGTGTATTGATCTGCAGAATTAGGAAATGTTAAGACAACTTGATCTTAAAATGCTCAACGTGTAGCACTTGTATCAAATATTTTCTTGTGCTTATGGCTTTACTTGTGAAGTGGTTTAATATGATGTTCACTAAGTAGTTGGGCCCCAGGTTTGATCCCTAGTTGGGTCGCTTGTGGTGTGTCCCTGACCATGGCACCAGGTGTTACATGTACTTCAGTCCTTTTAGCTGTAAATGGGTACCGGTATCAGTAATGTAAATTATCTCTCTCTTTCTCTCACTGTTTATAAGCATTTGGTTTAATCAAGGGTGGTGTCTCCAGTGAGACTGATACAAATTGGGAAAACTTTATCTGCAATTGAATTTAAACAGATTTTTCTAACGCAGTCTATATTGACGTAACGTCATTTCTTTGCGTCGCCTTAAATTGCAACTATAAAATAACGTATATATAGTCGCAAAAATCAAATGGCGTTTTAATTATCGCATTTTAACACACTGCGCATTAGAAAAGTGTGATTTTGACATTTGCGACCGTATATACGATTTTAATGGTCGAAAACAGTTTTAACAGCTCCGGCTTACGTCGTCACGGTTAAAAAAGTTTCCGATCATTAAAAACCGTTTAAACAGTCGCAAATATCAAAATTAGAAAACAATTAACCCATATAATCTGTTAATAAGCAAATTATTACCGTTATAACTTACATGGCCTTGTTTCCAGGTCTTCATAGGTAGGTAAATCTGGGAAAGGGCGTATTCTGTTTGACCGCATTGATACGGTGTGTCGTAGCCGGCCAGTATGGGTTTTCTTTTTCTTACAATATATACACATGAAGATAAGGATGACGATGATAACAAAGCCAATTATTGCAGCAACCACTATACCCACAACTCTGGCCCAAGTCCAGAACGGTTGCCTGAAAACAGAAGGTAAATACCGAACATTGTCTAATTCAAAATGGAACAAAAGATTAAAAGTGTGTTTCTGTAGGCAGAGTTCTTGCAGTATTTACTTATTTCAGCTGTACATGTACAAACAGGAGCAGACATTTTATTTATTCATTACCTGAACCACAGACCTATATGCACAGACCGTGCCTGAATTTTTACATAATGCAGTTTAAAACTAAAGCAAAATCTGTATTTTAACCACCAGCCATTGGACGCTGCCAAGCCAGTAATGAAGTTAAGACTGACTTGAGTAAGGTTGATTCACAAATATAATTAAATTTTGTAATTTAACTTAAATGATGACCACTGAAAAGTAATTCATGGGAAACGAGACATGTTTTTTTAATAACACTTTTCCTCCCTTAAAGGCCCAACACTTGTGACCAGAACATTAAAAACTAGTAGCCCAACGCCAACGGCCCTTTATCAGTCAAATGATAGGTTCAATATACAAAGTTGCAAATGATGTTGAAGTTTGATGTACCCTGACATAAACAGAAGCCATCTACAAGTCTTGAACAACTCCCCTACCAGAGGAAACTATGTTTAAATGTTCTAAAGCATGGCGCCATGGCCTTTCCCGTTGACATGGGTCCTCAAGTAGGACCCAGCTTTGATGTACTTGCGTCTGAATCAATAGAGATTCCAAAAGCAATAAGCGTTACGCTTTGTTATATATCCCACTATTCAGTACGCATTTTGGAAACAAAGCCCGCAATTTTATATAATATACGTTTTGTGCTCTAGATGCATTTTTTAACAACTGAAATACCAAATTTAAAGATCCTACGCTGAACCATTTTCAAGCTTATGATCGACTACTTCTTGGTCTACTAATTTAGCGCATTATGCCACTCTTCGTGCGGGACGATAAAATGTACCTACTCGCAGCAGACGACGTCACCATCGCCATCGGTACAACATCCATACTGACAATTCTTACCAATAGGACTATTGTTGTTTGTTATAGTACATACTTCACAGTGAACACAACCTGAAGAAGATGAGATGCATTTTAATAGCCAACTCAAATTTCTATATCGTTCGTGACAACATTCTTCAAGAAATTTCCTCAGTGTATTCGAGTAAATATTGACCAGTATTGTTTAAGTTTTCCTCTTTACACGAACCCAACACCCACCTGAACGTAATGGATAGTCATTGGGTGTCCTTATTTACATCTTCATCAACTGGTTCTCACGTAAAGTGGGGCATTATATACCAGTACCTGTCCTGAAATGTAACTACAGGTTACAATAAATGCAAAATCGTTCCTCTGATGAAACTTGGACAGCTCAGAGAGAAAATCATGGAGTGTGGGCGCGAAACTATACTCAGCAACACTAACGCAGCCTCGCGATCATCCATTGATATATGTCTCCTTCAAATGATCGTCTGACACGGAGTATGTTGCTCATAAACCAGGGTTACACACCGCAAATGACTTAAACTCTCTCAGCTGACGAGGCTCACATAGAAAAAATTTGGCGTGCCAAATTGTGTTGTCCCTTACATTTTTTAAATTATTTCTTAATAATTATTATTATCATCATGACTCGACATTTAACGTTTCTTTTAACACTTTTTAACTTAGTTGGAGATGGTGGGGAGGGGTGGGAGACATCGATGGTGGGATCAGGGTCCGTATATTACACGGACCCTGGTGGGATTGGAAGTATCGTATATTAGGGCTTTATCGTTGGTACCGGTTTCCCATATGACCAACGCCCCACAAGGGTTGTTTTTTAGGTTTCGGAGGATAGTGCAGATACAGAAAGCGTCCCAATCCAGGACACCCCTGGTTCTTATACATGCCAGGTGTATAGCACCCATACATGGGACCTCGGTTTTAGTCTCATCCGAAAGACTGTTAGTAATTTTAGTTGGTCAGCCCCGGGAATCGAACCCGCTACCCCGAGGCTCTACCGATTGAGCTAACCGGGCTGACTGGTGGGATTGGAAGGCGTAAACATGCGCTTTAAATATTATAGATTTAGATCCTCGATGCAGCAATCACTATAGAAAATAAGGATTTAAATGAATCGGCGACATAGTTCCGAGTTCATATAAAAATCACATCATCACATAAGAAGTCGACTAACAAATTCCTGCCGGAGCTTAGCTTCGTAGACTTGGAACATCGGGGGGGGCAGTAAATAACTATGCAGGTTCCGCCGTCCAGGCCACATTGTAATCTGCCACTTTTGAAGAGAAAATAACCTAAAAGTATATTCGTAAGAATCTAACTAAGACTGTTCTGTGTAAAAAGAATCTATACTTACAAACAAAACCTATCCAAAGCAATATGTAAAAACAGAGCATGCCTTCCGTGAACTACGTTATCATAATCATTTTAAATATTCCGACAGAATATGGTGTTTTATATGCATTGTACTTTCAACTGATCGGCTAATTTCAATAGGATTAAAACAAATATTATCATTTGCATGTTATCAAGTATATTTCGGCTAAATATACGTCACTAGGGCAAGTAACTTTTAAAATCTACTTTACGGAACATTGCTTCAACTGTCTGCTCGCTATTTTATGAAATTTGAGACAATAGTATTAGAGTTCTTTTGTTTTAGTACCGATAGGACACTGTCAATTAATCATGAAAAAAGTGAATTAAATTTTATATGTTGATAGCTAGGTACAACGTGGGACCTTGTTTCAATGTCAAGGAAAACCGCCCGCACGGTTCACGGCGGATTTCATGATGAAGAGAGGACTGACGACATCACTAGGCCAGCCTCTGATGACTGTATTTACTGGATTTCAATAACCCTCACTGAAATTCGCCCTCATAACGTGGAAGAATCTCACGGTTACAAGCAAAAGTCCATGTGTACGACTTTATATCCTGATGAATATTACTTAAGGGTTTCATGACTTATGAGGATCGCGACACAGATTTACATTAATTCAATGGCCAAATATCTGCCTTACTGGGTGCAATCACTAGCAAAACCCAAAGTGCAAAAATTTCTATCACGAACAACTTCGTGACTATAACTTTGTAGTAATGCGCCACATTAACTTTTAAAAAATACGGATTTTCATTTAAAAGTAAGCCATAACTCTGTCGTTACTGAGTGCAGTTAAAAAACAATATCCCTGGTACACAAGTTAACATCTTGAAAAGCGATACTGTTTCGAGTTTTTTTTAGTAACATGCGGCTTAAGTTAAAATATCACTTTCTACTTATTCAATGCAATAACGAGTGTAGCTACAAATAATTTCCAGGTGTACAATCTTGTTAACATAACTGTAAGGTTACATGACTCTTTGTCATGTACTTTCGGAGTTACGCGCGACTCTAAGTAAAATATTTTGTTCATTAACTAAAGGGTCATAACTCTGCCTTTACTGGGTGCAGTTACATTTTGGTACACAAAATCTCAGGTGCACAAATTTACACCCGTAATGCAATTATTGTAAGGTTTCATGACCATATGAGTTACGCTAGACACAAATTAAATAAAGCCGACTTTCATTAGCTGAAGGGCCATAACTCTGTCTTTACTAAAAACAGCTACAAGTAAAGCCTCTAAAGCACAACTTTACAGATCCTGAATAACATAACTGGAATGTTTCATAACTATATGCCAGCATGACACATTCGGAGTAACGCGCGATCTACATACATGTACCACAATCTACACATACAAGTCAGTTGTGTCGCGCTTTTCCCCGCCAAACAATGTGTACGGTTTAGATTCAAAGTTCATATAGCCCGTGAATTATACTTACAAGCCCGCGAAATTAATGTTACAAATTGGGAGTTGCATAGATGTTTTCAATTAAAAATAATAAACAAATAACATATTACTGAACCGAAACTGGACAATGTACATGAAAGAGGATATTTGCAATGTTTGTTCTACAAAGGAGATGATTACTCAGTTTTGCAAGACCTTGCACTATAAGTTCGGTTGTCAAACCACAACTTGCAATGTTTGTTCTACAAAGGAAATGATTACTCAGTTTTGCAAGACCTTGCACCATAAGTTCGGTTGTCAAACCACAATGCAATGTTTGTTCTACAAAGGAGATGATTACTCAGTTTTGCAAGACCTTGCACTATAAGTTCGGTTGTCAAACCACAATGAAATGTTTGTTCTACAAAGGAGATGATTACTCCGTTTTGCAAGACCTTGCACTATAAGTTCGGTTTTCAAACCACAATGCAATGTTTGTTCTACAAAGGAGTGTATTACTCAGTTTTACAAGACCTTGCACTATAAGTTCGGTTGTCAAACCACAATGAAATGTTTGTTCTACAAAGGAGATGATTACTCCGTTTTGCAAGACCTTGCACTATAAGTTCAGTCGTCAAACCACAATGCAATGTTTGTTCTACAAAGGAGTGTATTACTCAGTTGTTTTGCAAGACCTTGCACTATAAGTTCGGTTGTCAAACCACAATTCAATGTTTGTTCTACAAAGGAGTGTATTACTCAGTTTTGCAAGACCTTGTACTATAAGTTCGGTTGTCAAACCACAATGCAATGTTTGTTCTACAAAGGAGATGATTACTCAGTTTTGCAAGACCTTGCACTATAAGTTCGGTCGTCAAACCACAATGCAATGTTTGTTCTACAAAGGAGTGTATTACTCCGTTTTGCAAGACCTTGCACTATAAGTTCGGTTGTCAAACCACAATTCAATGTTTGTTCTACAAAGGAGTGTATTACTCAGTTTTGCAAGACCTTGCACTATAAGTTCGGTTGTCAAACCACAATGAAATGTTTGTTCTACAAAGGAGATGATTACTCAGTTTTGCAAGACCTTGCACTATAAGTTCGGTTGTCAAACCACAACTTGCAATGTTATTCGGCGTAACGCGTCTTGCTCATTGACGGTGAATGATGTCATATACTCGGCATCAACACATTTAAAACCAAACGCTAGACTCTTTCTTTTCTTGAATATGAGACCACAATCATCTCTGACAGCATTAACTCCATTCATGTACCTAGTGAATGTTCACAAGTCCAATACGCCCTGTAGTCAGGCAGGTTCAACCGTCTCGCGCTATCTGACGATGTACGCAGAGTTCTAGTACATTTACATGTATAGTCTTTTTATATTATTTCTTCTGGTTAAATACAGTCTATGTATACAGTATATAGTTCGTTCGCAGACGAGTTTGGTTTTGAACCGATTAAGAAACCTTTATACATTTTCATTTTTGCTGGATCGAGTTTCAACTTCTTTAATCGTTTAAGTGACAAGAGGTATGTTAACTAAAATATATGATAAGGCAATGTAACAAAACTGCACAATATAATTTATTATGTTTCTGCAATATTGTCCGCAATAAGCTTTGACGGTAATACGTCATATTCGTTTAACTTACTTGTCTTTTTTTAAAGGCATATGCATAGGCTGTAAGGTCTATAGTATATTTTAGTTCAAATAGATTTCATTAAATATACGGACATTTTTTGTTCAATATTTTATCAATTTATATAGTTATTTAGACTAGCGTAGTATAAAGGGTTTTGGTCTAAGGGAAATAACTACGTTTAACTTACAAGAAAAAGAAATATTGTACATGCTCCCCTTATCACAATATATGGCGCTCATGGATCTTTCCAATGATTATAAACACATATATTTATGATATAGCAGATTAAAGCATCAAAATACCTGCAGCCATTGCCTCACGTGCTCTTTCCGTTACCAGAAGATCTTAAATTAATGCTTGACATTGCTTTTGAGTTCTGCTCACAGACATACGAAGAAACAGACTTTGTCAATCGTGACCTCGGAAAACATGAATAACGGACAATGTTACACCATTTGACTGGGTATGACTAAGTCAATGGCGAGACCAAATTGGAGGTTCGAAAGGAAAACCACAGCCATCTTGGGTGTCTGATAGTTTTCTTCTTTAACAAGACCAACTTGAATCGCTGTCTGTTAAACTAAACATTTTAGATAATCATTGAAGAGTGCACCATTCACTCCCTAAGATTTTATTCTGACATAACAAAAGCATTCAATTGACACGTTTCTTTCACATTCGTTGTACTTTTGAATTGGTTCGATGTAACATGTATATTGTCATTTGTATACGATGTAAAGTGTTATTTGCTAGCTAAAACGTACACGATACGTACAAGCACAACAAAAACGCCATGACTGTATCAAAACACTTTTTTCTTTCACAGTTTAAAAATTTAAATGGCGCAATTCCATCTAAAAATAAAAAATATAAGTTAATGTTAACTTCAATCGGTTGATATATTGAAATTTATTTACTGTTTGAAATGTTACAAAATTCTGTTATATATACTGTAGTAAAACTTTCGAAGTTACGTATGTAAAAGTTAACTTATAACCAGTCGGGGAGGCTTGACAGGTTACTAAAGTTAGCAATTGTTTCCCGATTTCGTCGGAAATCGGGAGTTTCCTTTGCGATGCGTGTATGTGGTCGCACGGTCGCAAAACTGTCCATTTTTTTCAAAAACTATTTCTATTAACATGAAATTATTTGTATTCATTTATATTTAAAAAAGTATCCCCTCCCCCTTTTTCACAACGCCATCTTAATTTTTTTATGAGTTTTCCTTTGTAAGCATTATTCAGTGGGTACTGTTCTGTCAGCACTTCTCACGGTGAACATTGTTCAGTGAGCACTACTCGCATTGAGCATTGTTCAGTGAGCACTTCTCACGGTAAGCATTGTTCAGTGAGCACTTCTCACGGTGAGTGTTGTTCAGTGAGCGCTTCTCACGGTGAGTGTAATTCAATGAGCACTTCTCACGGTGAGTGTAATTCAATGAGCACTTCTCAAGGTGAGTTTTGTTCAGTGAGCATTGTTCAGTGAACACTTCTCACGGTGAGTTTTGTTCAATGAGTACTTCTCACGGTGAGTATTGCTCAGTGAGCGCTACTCACGGTGAGCATTGTTCAGTGACCATTTCTCATGGTGAGCATTGTTCAGTGAGCACTACTCACGATGAGCATGTTCAGTGATCACTACTCACGGTGAGCATTGTTCAGTGAACACTTTTCACGGGGAGCATTGTTCAGTGAGCTCTACTCACGTCGAGCATTGTTCAGTGAGCACTACTCACGGCGAGCATTGTCCAGTGAGCATTTCTCATGGTGAGCATTGTTCAGTGAGCACTTCTTACAGTTAGCATTGTTCAGTGAGCACTACTCACAATGAGTGTTCTTCAGTGAGCATTTCTCATGGTGAGCATTGTTCAGTGAGCACTTCTTACAGTTAGCATTGTTCAGTGAGCACTACTCACAATGAGTGTTCTTCAGTGAGCATTTCTCATGGTGAGCATTGTTCAGTGAGCACTTCTTACAGTAAGCACTTCTCACAGTGAGCACTTCTCATAGTGAATGTTGTTCAGCGTGTGTTGTTAATTGAACTCTTCTCACAGTGAGTGTTGTTCAGTGAGCACTTCTCACAGTGAGCGTTGTTCAGTGAGCACTTCTCATAGTGAGTGTAGTTCAGTGAGCATTGTAGTGAGCACTTCTCGCAGTGAGCGTTGTTCGGAAAGCACTTCTCACATTTAGCATTTTTCAGTGCGTATACTCACAATGACTGGTGATCAGTGAGTGTTGTTCAGTTAGGGAAATATTGTTCAGTGAGCACTTCTCACAGTGAGTACTGTTCAGTAAACACTTCTGATGGTGAGCATTGTTCAGTGAGCACTACTCATGAACTACTCATGATGAGCATAATTCAGTTGGCACTACTCAATATGAGTACTGTTCAGTGAGCACTACTCAAGATGAGTACTGTTCAGTGAGCACTACTCACTGTGACCACTGTTCGTAGAGCGCTTTTCACAGTGAACATTGCTCAATGAGCACTACAAACGTAGAGCACTCTTCAGTGAGCACAACTCACATTGAGCAGTGTCCACTGAGCATTCCTCACATTGAAATTGCTAAGTAAGCACTTTTCACAGTGAACATTGTTCAGTGAGCACTTCTCACCGTGAGTATTGTTCAGTGGACACTGTTCAAAGAGCACTTCTCATGGTGAGTAAATGGTAGAACGTCTCGCAGGGAACATTATTCAGTGAGCACTTTAGAGATATTTTGGAACTGCATGACAAATTTGAGATATTTTGGTACTGTAAATTATGTTACTTTCACATGACAAAAACTTCGCGATTTGTGAGCAGACAAACTTATTCGCTATGTATAGAAAGGTCATCTTTTTGAAAGGAATATTCCGTGAGATTTTCTAATAAGCGAAGTGAGAAAATCGCGAAAAATATATGTAGGATCTGCTCGTCCTTTGAGAAATAATATGACTGCAGGTTTTGATTAAAATGAAGTTTCATATCGGTCTACTTGAGCGAGTGAAGAGGGTGAGGAAAATTTGAGCATTTTTAAAGCCATATTTGGCCTTTTTTGCAAGAATAAACAGGTACGATCTGGATCTATCGCTTGTGACCCCCCTCACCTTTTCATTTTTATGCCATTTTCGGGACATTTAAGCTTTCTGTCTTTGATCGCGATGTATACGCACGTGCGTATTACGTTTAACGGCAGCTCCCGTAAAGAGATTTTTCCATGGAGTATGTACTGTATATTATAAGCATGAGCATGGACCTATAGGTCCGAGGCATGAGTAAAGACACGGTCTTCTGTCAAATCACGGATTCGTATATAGGTCCATAGTCAACTGTACAGCCAGAGACATTACATAAATACGGCATCGATACGGGAATCTATTAGATCTATTTGAACTATGTCTCTGCTGCACACAAAAACTCTTAACAATAAGCAGGGCAATTGTCGAGAGCTGTGTACTGTGTGCCCTTATTCAAGTTCCATGAAGTTAAATCAAACTTGGGTCCTAATTATTATCTTAGAACTTCGATCAAACTGAGTTTTAAATTCTTGAGGGGAACGTCACAGTTACTTCCCCTTAGTACAATTTCGCCATTTGTAGAGGAACGCAGACCGTGTTTGTTAATGAACTCGTACGTCGGTAATTTATCTGTTTATTGCCAAAATAAATGTTGAAACTATCTGAGTTTTGTTAAAGGAGGTAGAACTACAATTGATTTACAATCTTATGGATATGACTGTTTTGTAGACATGTAAATAACTTCTTAATGAACAAAGATTTGCAGCTTACGTCCATAGGCACTTGGTTTCAAATCAATATGTGTTCAATTTGAAACCAAGTGCCTATGCTTACGTCAAATTATATCATTTTGTAAACTTTTGTAACTGACCCTTGCCTAAGTTTTGAATTATCTCCCATTTGCTAAATTTTCTTACATTGAATATTTGATTTATCTCCCTTTATTGAATTTCCCTGTACGCAAAAGTATTAAAGGGAATTACTTGAAACTTCATACATTAATATATATATATAGCAAAGTGAGATGAACCATTATTATTAAACCCCACTCCCCCCCTCCCCGCCCCTCTTTGTAACATTTATTTGTTTATTTTCAGATTGCACACAGTGAAACAGGACAATATAAGGGGAGTGCTGTGCCATTTTAAGAACCATAATCCTGTTTTGCCCTCTTTTTGAATTGTTTCTGGTTTTTTAATTTTAATTATCCCCTTTTCTTTTATTTTCTTGTCTGGAGCATAACTCTTGAGGTAGTGAAGGAATGCCTAAGAACCATTTATAACCCTTTATTGCCTTATTTGTGAATTATCTCTCTTTTGTTTCTGTAAACTTTCTGTCAGATCACTGTGCTTCAATATGCAAAAATTTCAAACCAAACTTTCAATATGGGTAATTTTGTCAATGAATAGTAGTGCAGTGAACAAAAACCGTATTAAAGCGTCACTATCTGGGGGTGGGGGTCGGGGGGGAATAGGGCGCAGGCGGTGGGTTCGTCAATTATGAGAAACAGCTCTTGTTTAAACTTTGTTTTAATATACTTTAAGGACCCAGTTTGGTCATCAACGTTCATAGAGGTTGCGGATGGATCATTGTTCATGGTTGACACAGAAAGCAGAGGAAAAGTATAACATGTAAAATTCTGAACTGGGCACTATAAAAATAGTAATGATTTTGTTTATTCAGATTTCTTAAAGGAGTCCATTTGTTATTTTGTGTATATGAATGTTTGATTGGAAAAACTTGTACCAGAGTTCATAGTACCCCTACGGTATGTATAAGTACATCCAGGTGTGTGCCATAAAGCTATATTCCAGATAAGATTATCTACATCTATATTTGTTGCCTTTTTATTAAGTGTTTGAGAACACCCAGAAGTAAATTTATGGTCCTATACAACTACAAGACACTTTAAACAGTATTTGTTATACTTATGATAAAAGATATGAAGACACATAGGCTAATGATAGTTTACTTATATTCAGTGCAGGTCTTTTAGTGCAAAATACGTCTTCAACCCCCTCCCCCCTGATGCAGCCCCCCCGCCCCCACCCAAAACACACACACACACACTTAAAGTGTCAGTCCTTCTTTAATATCCCTTTCCCATTTTTATTTGTTTAATGAAAAACATAACTGCCTCTTCAAACTTTACTAATTGAATCTTAAAATGGCGGTTCTTGTTGCTGAAAGAAAGCAGGTGAATGATGAAAATAAATGATACACAAAAAATGGCGGTTTTGGTCAATTTGGTTCACCATTAAAAAATGAGCAGAGGATGGTGATAGACAGATGGGTGAATTTGGTTGTCTGCCTTTATACATGTTCAAAATGCATATTGTATGTTTAAAAGTGTCTTAAAGATTTTAAACATGTGGCCTCAATTTAAACAAAATTTGGATAAAAATCTTCACTGGCAGTAAATTTATAATGACCTTGCCCGTTATATTGTAAGTCATAAAACTAATCTGGGTAAACAGACTTTTAGCTCATCAGAGTTGAGGGCTCAATATATGAGCTGTTAAGTACACGTAGATTGTCTCGAATCAATCGTCCATTGTCAAAATTTCAATTTCAAAGCTCTTATTCTCTGAAACTACATGTCAGATTTTTACCAAACTCGCTTTGTTAGCATCCTTTAATTGGCCCTTAAAATAAGCAGGATGAAGTTCCTGTCCACTACATCTACAGCACTTCACAGTACTAAATCAAACTTTAGTACTGTGAAGTAGATTTGAAATCGACCCCTAATCAGATGAGAGACATAACGCCAAATAGGCCCTTGTGTTTTAGCTGTTCCTTTTCTTTGGATTTAATGTCTTTTTCAACACTCGGCTTTGTTTGGATGGGCAGTTTACCTGTTACAAATCATGGTTCTTGGGTAAGGATAGACTCGTATTCTACATAGGAGATTGCCGAATCAGGCCAGTAGTCGGACTTGAAGCTATTTTTAGACCCTCAGTCAGAGACATGGTTAGTGATTTCTGTTCTACCATGCAGCCTAGTCTACCTTTTAATGAATAAAGTATATACAGTCAAACCTGTGAACAAAGACCACTGTTGGGGAGTTACAAATGTGGTCTTTGTTTGAAGATGGTCTTTATTTACAGGTGTGTCTACTATATATAGATAGTGCACGGTGATCTTCCTGCTGGTATTTGTTCGCTGGGTCGTCTCTATTCGGAGGTGGTCTTTAACACAGGTTTGACTGTATATGTACCAAGTAAAAAAAACTCTGACGGAGGTTTGGAAATCTAAGCTAAATTTGAACAATTATATCTTTTTACACAATTATAAAGTTTCAAAAGAATTTTACAGTTGTATGCACATCACTAAAATAGCTCTTTTCTCCCATTATTTGTGAAGAATCCTATTTCTGTACTCTTAAACTACTACAAAGAAAATTTAAGGTGGCATGTAGCTATTAAAACAATTTCAATTATACAAACAGTCATTTAATTTATAAAAAAGACATTTATAGGCTATAAATAAATTTGATTTAATCAGTCCGTAACTCACTTGAAAGTCATTTGTCATGAGCAAAAATATTTTAGTCCAGAATCTTGATGTGTTTATATGTAAGGCATGAAAGAAATATTCCCATGTTAATTGTTTTTGTCATATTTTCATCATTAGTGACAACATATTATGATTTTTATGTGTTGCTGTTCTGTAACAAACATTTAATTCAATTGAAACTTTAATGGTATGTTTCTGACAGGCTTGGAATGTTACCATCTTTAGACGATGAATATATTTTAGATTTTGTTTCACACAATGTACTGTCTTCATACGTTTTATTGTATACGGTACCTATAAATACTCGGGCAATAAAACTGCCGTTATTTAAAGACCCAATAGCACTTTTGATGTGAAATTACCTAAAGCTCTTATTTGACAAAGAAAGATGTCTTGCTGGCAAAATTTACTGTTATTTGTACAAAAAAAATCCTAACTTTGCGTTTTAAATCAAAAGTACACGCTATACATACAGCACGTATATATTTTTCAATGACATTGCGCAAATTAAGAAAGGCTCTCCGATAATGCTATTTCATGAAGATGCAATAAAAATATGAAAGACAGACATGCGTCAACTTGGTTTTAGAACAAATAGAAAACAGTTCTACCATTAGTCTATTGATAAATGTTTTAATTCATTATTCTGCTTTTTAGCTCATCTAGCGCTAATTTAGCTATTAGGATTGCTCATCGTCCGTCATACATCGTCCTTTCACATTTTCTTTCAACCCTTATCTCCTTTGAAACCAATAGGCAAATGTTGATGAAACTTGGCAGGGATGTTCCTTGCATGAAGCCCTGGGTGAGATATTAGGACCACTCACTGTCTGGTGTCCAGCATACATTCATCTGTCTGTCTGTCACAGGTTACATTTGGATACTTAGGTGGTAACAGTAAAGTTTTTTGGCGTTGTTCATTCTGTAAGCTCTAAGGTGGCTATTTTTTCTCTTGCCTGAGAATGGAGAGAACAATAGAGAACAATAGAGTAGCCACATAAGTATCCATATGTTAGAATGTCCGACTGTCAACCATTTCTTTCAAACAACATCTCATATGAAACCACTTGGCCAATGTTGATGAAACTTTGTAAGGATGTTCCTTGCATGAAGTTCTATCAAATATATTAAAAGAATTCCATTCCATGCAGAACTCTGGTTGCTTTGGCAACATATTGGAAAAACTTTAAAAAAAAAAAATTTCTTTGAAACCAGCTTAGATAATTAGCATGTAGCAGTGTCTAGTGGACCTCTACCTGTGGAGGGGTGGGGTCAAGGAGGTCGGGGTCACTTGATTTAACGTAGGCTCATGTAGGAAAAACTTAAAAATCTTCTAGTTTAGTACCACAAAGCGTACAGCTTAGATATTTGAAATGAAGTATTATGTAGTTGACTTCTATGAAGAGTGTTCCAATCAGGACCCTCCAGTCAAAATTGACCCTTTGTGCTATTGTTAACCTTGTATTATAACCAATAGTAGTCTTAATGGTTCATAGAAGTTTCCTGCAAACATGTGAGTTAATAACGTCACTTTTGATTGTGTTGTAGCTAGTTATTTATGCGGTGACTTTAATAAAATGACATCGCATGCAGTGCCTTTATGGGAACTAGTTTCTTCATTTTTATGCTTAGAATACTATTTAAACTCAGCTTATCAGCACAGGCAAGTATCATAAGGTATATAGTGAAAAGTTTGTTGTAATAAAAATGTGATCTAGAAGCTGGATTGGCTCTTGTTGCTGTTGGACCATACTCGTGCTCTTCTGCTCACAAAACTGACATTGATATGAGCTTAGCTGCATAAAAACCAACCACTTGATCATAGTATTAGTGGTATGAAGTTGGATCAGCCTGTTCATGTAACTTTTGATAATAAGATCCAGGACTCCATTTCAGCGGCACAGTGAAGTGTCATTACAACTTTATCGAAACACTGTCTACCAGAGGGGATTGTTTGAATACTAATGGAGCTGTGTTTACAGAGTGACTTCAAATACCAGTAGTAAGGTTGGTTTTCCCACAGCAAATCCCGTATGAAACTTTAAACATAAGTTGTAGCTTATAAAAGCATACATTTAATCAGCTATAATAACAAAACAGAAAGTAAGTCAAGTGAAGATTTTAATTTACTGAAACATGAATGCAGAATATGTCCTTGCAAAAAAAATAATTCTTTAGAACAACAAGACTCTATTGGTCACTGGATTAGTGGATTTTAGCATTAGACTTGTTTCAGACTTATATAACATATAACAACCTTTGACAGATGATTTAAAATTAGCTTAAACATACACAAAAAATTTCACCCTGGTCTGTTTCAACAAATTTCAATTGGCTACCCTTTGTTTATAACTGTTCCTGTGTATAGTCCTATTTCGAGCACTGTGCCGTGAATGTACTTTTAGCTTATTGTAAAACAACGGTAAAACCCAAGGAAAACATTAAGGTCATAGCTCAAGGGTCAAACTCAGACTATACCAGTAAGTTAAATGGGGCAGGTTAAAGTAAATGTCTGGCGGATATTTTTGTATCTGACCGTCACTAATGCCTTCTTTGTATTGATGGTCAAACATTCCCATGGCTGTGGTTTGAGCCCGTGTGGTGGAACATTGTCATCCAGTCAAAGCAGTGAAGGTAGCAATGTTGTCTAGGGTCATTATTTTTCCTACAGTTTCAATAACGTGAGTTGAAAAAATGCCTGTAAAACCATAAAGTACATTAAATGCGCATTAGATTTATTTTTCAGGCAACAGGGTAATCTGATTTGTTAGTTGTTTGGTATTGGAGTATGATGGCTATGGTTTGAGCCTATGTGATGGACGCTTTCTTGGACCTAGTCTTTGTATTGACAGCTGTCTGTGACAGATATGTTATGAAAATTGTCTCTAACAGAACTTTTGTGACAACAGCTGTCTGTGATTTAGCATTGTATTGACAGCTGCATGTGACAGAGCCTGTGTTATAGCAACTTGCTATGGCAGAGTCTGTGTGATGACAAGTGTCTGTGACAGAGCCTTTGTGTTGACCGCAGTCTGAGACAGAGCATGTGTTATGACAAGTGTCTGTGACAGAGCCTTTGTGTTGACAGCAGTAGGATGAGACAGTGCCTGTGTGATGACAAGTGTCTATGACAGAGCCTTTGTGTTGACAGCAGCCTGAGACAGTGCCTGTGTGATGACAAGTGTCTGTGACAGAGCCTTTGTGTTGACAGCAGTCTGAGACTGTACCTGTGTGATGACAAGTGTCTGTGACAGAGCCTTTGTGTTGACAACAGTCTGAGACTGTACCTGTGTGATGACAAGTGTCTGTGACAGAGCCTTTGTGTTGACAGCAGTCTGAGACTGTACCTGTGTGATGACAAGTGTCTGTGACAGAGCCTTTGTGTTGACAGCAGTCTGAGATTGTACCTGTGTGATGACAAGTGTCTGTGACAGAGCCTTTGTGTTGACAGCAGTCTGAGACAGAGCATGTGTGATGTGATTATGGCTGTCTGTGACAGAGCCTGTGTGTTGTCAACTGTCTGTGACAATGTGATGACAGCTGTCTGTGACAGAGCCTTTGTGTTGACAGCTATCTCAGACATAGTCTTTGTGTTGTCAACTAGCTCTGACAGTGCCAATGTGATGACAGTTGTCTAGGACAGAGCCTGTTTTATGACAGCTGTTAGAGCCACAACCTCTGTGATGGCAGCTGTTGTGGTGTTCATGCACAGATGTTGTTCATTTCGAGATGCTAATTCAGGGATTGAACTGTAGTAAGGTTGGTAGTAGAAGTTTGCTGAAATTATAACTTTTTATGTGACGAATTTATTTCAGTTTAATTATGAAGAAAGCTCTGTAGCTATTGAATCACTCAGACCTTCATTCCAGATGTCATTGTGCTCGCGCGAGAGAGGCAGTGAGTTTTTCATCACTGCTACCCGAATGAGGACATTATCCCCTAGGACATTATCCCTTAGCTCTATTTTGCACAGGCGGACATCATTCCCTTCGTTATTCTGCACAGGCGGCATTTCCCTTCATCACAAAGTTTAAAATGTGATTTAATATCATAAATTTGAAATTGAAAGTTTTTTTTGTTAAACATATTAATTTTGTCATAAAATTTAGTGATAATTATTATGCAGATGCCTTTAGAAAGATAACTTGATGAAGGGGCTAATGTGCGCCTTTGCAAAGTAAGAAGGGGCTAATGGCCTCCTGTGCAAAATGGCTAAGGGATCTGTCTTAGGGATGTCTGTTTACCTGCTACCCATTTAAGTGGGTGGACTGGGACTGTGTAGCATCAGTGTCCTTCCCAAGGACACATCGGCTGGGATTCACCCAGGACCTCGCATTCTGTAGATGAATGCCCTAACCACTGAGGCCCACATGAGGAGGGTTAAGAGGTTAAATCTGTTATTTTTGCATGAGGAAAATTGTGTAAGGGGGGGTTATACTGGATTCAGCTGGAGCCCGCCTGCCAGCCTGCCTGTAGACGGAATCTTGTGAACCATTAATCTCCAAACCCCTGGTCAGATTTTAATGATACTTCACAGAAATGATAAGTACAATGCCTAGTTGTGCATGGTCTATGTTTTGGGTCACTAGGTCAGGTAAGGTACAGGGGCTAAGATAGTAAAATTTGTGCACGGTAAATCTCAAAAACTGGTCACAATTTAATGATGTTTGAAAGAAGTATAAGTCATGCCTAGTTGTGCAGTCTATGTTTCGGGTCCTAGGTCAAGGTAGGGGCACAGTAGAAATTTGTGTGCCTCTCAATCTCCTAAACCTGGTTCATTTTATGTTATTTGCGAAGCATTAGTACCATGCCTAGTTGTGGTGGGCTGTTTAGGGTCCTAGGTCAAGGTCACAGGGGCTTGATGAAATAAAATTTGTCCTCTTAATCTCCAAAACCCTGGTCTTTATGTATTAAAAGTGATAAGTCCATGCTAGTGTGGGTCTAAAGCTCATGTCTATTTCAGCAGGGGTCACCTTCAGTGTTAGTTCTATTTTGATGGGAACAACTTAATAACATTATAAATGTTATCTAATAATAAAAAATATTGCATTAAATTTTTTAGAGATATTCTGTGAAGATGTTCCTGATTCTGCCATGACGAAAAAAAACAGATTTCCAGTCTCCACATGAGGACAGATAATTCCATATAGGTTTGTGATTAAATTAATACAATGTACTTTGTTCTTAATTTAACGCTATCATAATCAAACAGTAGGGGGTTTCCATATTACAAACATTACAAGTATATAATAAGTACAAGTGACAAGACTTAAATTAACCCCCCACCTTTACTATGCAGAGTATAGTATAACAATTTCAGGTATTTTACTGTTTGAATTATAACTGTTATCATATCAATATAGTGATGTTTAATGATCCATTGATTTATACTGTCAGCTCATACATAGTCACCGTGGATACAGGAGATTTATCTTGCCAGCATGGATTATCACAGGCAAGTTGAGAATTAAGGTGAGTTCTTTCATAGAAACCTGGCTTCATTGAAAAATTGATCATTTATTAGTTTTCAGTTACACTGTATTTGATATTTTCCCTCCAAGATACAGGGTGCAAAATGGTTGCTCATACTAAGTGAATATCTGATAAATAGTGTTGTTGCTGATGATGAAGATGACGAAGATGATGATGATAATGATGATAATAATGCAAGTGATAATTGTACACCTCATGCTGATAGTAACCATGGTGTTGTTGGTCATATTGATGGCACTTTTCCTCCTACTGATGATGATGATTTTGTTGTTGATGATGGTGGTAGTGATTGTGATCATGTTGTGATAATTCTGAAAGAGATGATCATTGTAAACATGTCAATGATGTAAATGCTAATAATTTTGAACTGTTAAGTGATTATGGCAATGAAGAGGCATTGAATAGCCCCCACTGCAAAGCTGGATGGGGATATAGGGAAAGTCTTCATTTTACCAACCATTGGTCTGTCTGTAACATTTTGTCAGCTCCATATCACTTAAACCCCTTGAAGGGTTTTCTCGAAACTAAGGTCAAATGTTCATCAGTTCAAGACCACAGCAGATGTTCATTACATTGAGATTATAGTTTATACTAATTTATTTTAGCTCAATAATTATTGTGAAGAAAGCTATTGTAGCTTATCGAGTCACTCTTGAGTCCACTTCCTGGAAAAACCAGTACTGGTGTCATATAACCCCAGTGGGACTCGAACCCGCAACCTCCAGGATGAACCCATGTTCCAATTGAGCTGACTTACGGTGAAGGTCACACTTAGGGATTAAAGGTTGTTCTCTAGACATACCTTCATGTGGCGGGTCATATAGCTGCCTTGTGTTCACTTACATCTGTGTGGCTAAAAAATAGTTGAAACATTATCAAAGTGCACATAGATTTGCAGAAAATATACACTGCAACCTGTCATGAGCGAACACCCTGGGGAAGACAGAAATGTGTGTATTTTGTGGAGGTTATTGCTCTAGGGAGGTGTCATTCAGGGAGGTTGGACTGTACAGTTTTTATTATGAATATTTCAGACATTGTGGGCTTCATTATTACTGTTGTGGTATTTATCATATTACAGGAATGATCGAAGGTGAAATAATTGAATGTGAAATGTTCATATCTTTTGATCACTTAAATGATTGTTTTCTTTGTTCGCAGAACTAATTTGTGCTTAAAGACTTCCATATTTAGGGTATTGATGCTTCTTTAGTCCAATAATCTATACCATTGTTACAGGTTTAAAATAGACCTTTAGTTAAGTTCAGTATTGAAGTAATTGAACATGACAGAAATCAGAAATTACTTTAGCAAATACTGGCAGTCTTTCGTTTGTTTATTTCAGAATTAGCAAACCAACAACAGGGCAACGGTCGTAAATGTCTTGTCATTTGTTGACGGGAAATTTTGAATTTTGTGCTACCTATCTATTTATTGATCACCATGTTTACTGATACCTGATAGCTAATCAATGCCTCTTATCAAAATTGAAAGTAAAGCAAACAAATTTTGCTAATTTGTGAAAACATTGAGAAATACATTTATTTGTAAGTGACTACCGTCGCTTAAATAGACATATTACAAAGACACTTTGTCTCTCGCTGAAATGGAATGTTAGACGCTTAAAGGTTTTTTTGAATGGGGTATTTTAAAGAGAGAGCTCTTTTTGGTGATTGTTTTGTTTCAGAAATATGCTTTGGCGGCCAGAAAAGAAAAATAGTTGTGAATATTTTCTAAAGTTTAAAGATAAAGTTTTGAACAAATGGGCTAATAGTTGTCATAACTAAAGTAAAGTAAAATGTTGATGAATAGAAAAAGTTGAATTCATTCCATATCATTTTTTGCTTGTATTTTGCAAATTTGGTCTGAATATTTTGAAGCCACAGTCAAAATTATGTGATAAAAATCATTTTGTAGAAAAATGGTTTGTGTAAGGCAGCTGGTTCTAGGGGAAGGTACTGTAAAATTGGGTAATTTATGGGTGACAAAAACCTTTGTGATTTGTGAGCCGAACATTCTAGTTTTGCAAAAGGAGAATTCTCTTATAGTAAATCTATGTGAAAAGAACTCTCGCGTTAATTAAGGTTTTGATGAACTACTACCCCAAAAAAAAAGGGGGATTTTTAAAGAAAATATTAGAACGAAAATAATTTCCCTAATACGGAAAATGGTGTCATTCGGATGGAAAATGAAATCACCGGGGATGCTCAACCTGAATAATTTATTCAATGATAAAATACAGGGGGGCTCCTATTTCAAACTAATTATTAAAAAAAAAAACAAACCAGTATTTTTTTGTTTCAACACTATTGGGAAAATTATAATAGTAAAAAGTATAAAACTTTGGTATATTGAAAGTTGTATAAGAAATTGTTATATTCATATAAGTCAAAGAACTATCCTATATTTTGAAGGCGCTTGGGGATTCAGCATGGGGCTGCCTCGAGTATTCCATTTATACCACTCAATGCTCAAACCAGAACAATCCTTGAAAGCATCTCTGTGACAACTCCACCCATTCAGCCTCTTATTCTGTTAATGAATATAATTATCTGTAAGTCTATACAAATCAAATATTTAACAGATACATACAGGGAAATAATGAACGGGGACTCTTTGAATTTTTACCATACCTTTCATTAATAGACAATACAGTTGATGGACTGGATTTTGAGGATGCTTTGCCTTTAATTTCTCGTCCATGAAAATTTACTGCGCAGCAAAACAATGTTTTTTGTTTCTAAACAGCCTATGCGTCTGCAAAATAGAGAAAGCAAATACATATTTGCAGATCTTAATGAGGTGATAACATGCTCCCTTATGCCATATATCAAAGAAGAAAGTCTTTTTGTTATCTGTTTTGAAAATCTTTAATTATTAATAATGATTTATATTTGGCGATAGAATTCCTATGGAGAAACAATGCTGGAAATATAAGATTCTGATTATAAGTTCTGTTTATAACAAGTTGACATGAGTTTTGCCAATTTCATGATGATAGCGTACCTTACAAGAAATGGCTTTAGATTGTTTTAAGGTGATTTTTATGACAGTTGGCAGTAAGTAACGAAAGGTTGGAGCCAAGTACTGGTCCTTTCCAGGAACAAAGGTAAACTGCCCACTTGTAAACAGTTGAAACTGGCAAATAAAAGAAAGAAACCATAGATGACGTTACTAAATGAGACAAATTCTGGCAAGGTGAAAAAATAGTTGTGTACGAATTTATACATAGCTGACATTTTAGTTTAAGATTTTGCATTTCAGTAAAAGGTGAAGATTGAGAGAGTAACCAATGAAAATCCCTCTGCTGGTCTGCAGTTTGGACTGTAAAACTGGCATCCCAGGTTTGATTCCCAGCAGTGGCTGATTTCCTGACTACTTTTCTGTTCTTGGTGAACTTGTCCTTTTAATGAGCACTGTTTTCAGCAGTGTCGACCAAAGCTGGATGCAATTGAGAGAGATAAATCTGGTGTGGGTTTATCAAGGAATTAGTTGTACCATCCATTTAAGATGGAGACTACTCCAACTACCTGTGTAAAGGTTAAACACTATGGAAACTTTAAACCTTCAAGGTTTTACTGTAAACTGGGTAAATTTTGTGATTTGTGTGCAGACAGACTGATTCATGAAAGGAGAATTGTCTAATAGTAAATATATGTGAAATGCATCTTTCACCAGATTTTATAATTAGCGAAATTAGAAATTTGCAAAACATAGTGAAAATTAAAATTAATCATCGCACACAGTAGTAATGAAACTAACCTTCAAAACTATACTGCTCATATAAAGCACTTAAATTAATGTTTAAGCCTTACTCGGCCAAATATCTAAAATGAATTTGTTCACTTAGTATAGTTTCATAGAGGCACTTAGTATAGTTTCATAGAGGCACTTAGTATAGTTTCATAGAGGCACTTAGTATAGTTTCATAGAGGTGCTTGTGAAAAATTTACTTACTGAATAGTAAACAGTGCAGATCAGGATCAGAATGCATGGAGTTGCAAGTCGATCATGATCTACACTCAGCAAACAGGCGGAATAAATCATCAGCAGGTTAGGAATTACATATACCTGTAATTGGGTACCTACCTCCTGTGTGATCACTCTTTGTGTACCACTTGGCTTCTTACTTAACTCAGTCATGATGAAATGTATTGTAACCAAGACAAGCTTTAAAATATATTAAAACACTAATATATTGGAACAAAAAATGAAAGACTGTTTGTTACATAACTTTCTTTTATAAAAATTTTCTTTCATGAAATTGGCAAAAGCAGTCTATTTATACCCCCAAAACGAAGTTTAGGGGGGTATATAGGAGTCACCCGGTGGTTGGTCGGTCGGTCGGTCGGTCGGGCGGTCTGTTGCATTTTCCTTGTCCGGAGCATAACTTGAAAACTACTAGTTGGAATTCAATACAACTTCATACAATGGTCAAGCACATTGAGAGGAAGTGCAGTGCACAAGAACTATAACTCCATCTTGACTAATTACAGAGTTATTGCCCTTTGTTACTTTCCCTTGTCCGGAGCATAACTTGAAAACTACTGGTTGGAATTCAATACAACTTCATACAATGGTCAAGCACATTGAGAGGAAGTGCAGTGCACAAGAACCATAACTCCATCTTGACTAATTTTAGAGTTATTGCCCTTTGTTACTTTTCCTTGTCCGGAGCATAACTTGAAAACTAAAGGTTGGAATTCAATACAACTTCATTCAATGGTCAAGCACATTGAGAGGAAGTGCAGTGCACAAGAACCATAACTCCATCTTGACTAATTTCAGAGTTATTTCCCTTTGTTAGTTTTCCTTGTCCGGAGCATAACTTGAAAACTAAAGGTTGGAATTCAATACAATTTCATACAGTGATCAAGCAAACTCAGAGGAAGTGCAGTGCTGATGAACCATAACTCTATCTTGAGTATTTACTGAGTTATTGCCCTTTGTTAGTTTTCCTTGTCCAAAGCATAACTTGAAAACTACAAGTTGGAATTCAATACAACTTCATACAATGGTCAAGCACATTGAGAGGAAGTGCAGTGCACAAGAACCATAACTCCATCTTGACTAATTTTAGAGTTATTGCCCTTTGTTACTTTTCCTTGTCCGGAGCATAACTTGAAAACTACTGGTTGGAATTCAATACAATTTCATACAATGATCAAGCAAACTCAGAGGAAGTGCAGTGTATAAGAACTATAACTCTATTTTGAGTATTTACTGAGTTATTGCCCTTTGTTAGTTTTCCTTGTCAGGAGCATAACTTGAAAACTACAAGTTGGAATTCAATAAAACTTCATACAATGGTCAAGCACATTGAGAGGAAGTGCAGTGTACAAGAACCATAACTCTATCTTGACAAATTACAGAGTTATTGCCAAGAACAATACCCTATTTAGTTTGTTTGCAAGGTATTATGTTACTACGAACTTCTTCAGTTTATAAAGCAGTCTTTTGGGGGTATTAATCACATTTAGTGATAGCTCTATTTTTTTTTTCCGAAACCAATTTAGGTCGTTTTACATTGTTTTAATGATACATTCTTTCTGTGCTCTTTTATTTATATTTCTTTTTGTGTTAAACCAAATGAACTCGAAGCAAAAAGTAATGAATCCATTTTAAGGACAAGTGACTAAAAGGTGTAAAGATCAAAATTGTCTGTAACAGTGTAAGTGTTGAACTAGGAATAAAAAGAAACGGGCTGTCGATAAAAAGCAAATTTCAAGGTCCATAAATTTGCAGTTCATTGATATTTATCAATATGCTTTGATGATAAGAGTTTACTATTTCATGTACCGACAAACACATAAAACAACTAAATATCTTTTGGATGTGTCTCCTCTTTTGGAAATAGAGATATAAACCCGGAATTATACCCTCAGACTTGTGAAAATCTAATAAACAACTTGTGAAAATACCGATTAATAATTCAAGAAACGTAAAGTAAGAGAATCAATGTGCGGTTGGTTGTAATTTTGCGTCATTTGTTGGGTGGTTTATTACATGAGTTTAGATAAATCTAATTGCTACATGTTAATTATTCAACTATTGCACCTAATGATTACGAGTGTATTTGGAATTGGTTGTCACTTTGGTAAAATGGCATAGTTGCATGAAAATATTTGATGTCATTTCGTTTGATGTTTCTGGAGTTGTAGCAATTAATGATAAAAAAGGAAATACCTGGATTTTATCAATGAAATTCATTGACTGTCCTAATAAAGATTGGTTGAAATAAAGATGTTTTAATTGGATAATGGTCTTGTCTGTAGAGTGCCTTTATCACCGTTTAACTTGTTTTTGTATGAACCACTTTCCCAGTGCAAACAAAACTCGTAACATAACATAGGCATTATATTGACAACTTTCGTGCATTGAATCGCCAAAGGTGAATCGTTACAAGTGCCGTAATTGACTAAAAATTTTACCTGCTTGAACAGCGAAATTTGAAAACGTGTTGTAAACCGTTGTCTTAATTTAAACGGAAATATGAAAATGAACATAACAATATAATTGGCACACTTTAATGGCTTAGTTGTGAATAATTAAGTCGTGGATTTTGGTTTTGTGTGAAAAACAGTTATTATATTTGTGAACAATTTGCTATGAAGTTATTTTCATAAGAAGTTTGTGTGATTATAATTGGACTGTAAATATTTAAAGTAACAAGTGGAATGTTTTATAATGGAATAATGAGAGAATTAGGAATATTTTGAAGTCGCCATGTATTGCAGATATTGGATACTTCATTAGTCTAATTTAAGAGAAAATTTTCATCATGGTAATTTCAAAGGATACTTAATTTTGCACAATTTGGATTAAATTTCAAAGTATAAAGGGCGAGTAATATCATAATTTTTTGTTTACAAAGAAAGAGATGTTTAAAATGAGGTTTTGATCTCATACTCGGGTTGCAAAGTGATTACCAGTGCTAACCCCTCGATACAGTTTGTACTGCTTGTGAACATGCAGAATTTTATAATTCAGTTCCATTCATTTTCTTAAAAACTGTGACATCCTTGAAAAAAAAAACTCCTCATAAAAACAGACAGAATTACATATGACAGTTATATCTTTGTCACATACCACATGTCAAAGTTGTATAACCTGCTGTATTTAAAGTTTAAAAAAAACAACAACAACATAATTTCAGATGTGGATGAGTCTATATTAGGTGTAAATTGGTTTCGATCGTAATTAATAAATTTACAGGTAAACATATAAAGTGTAGTACCTAGCTGATTGTGAGTGAAAAGTATTTCTTGATTGGAATATGATATAATGAATCAATGACTCAGTGAACAAGTGGAATTTCAGAGACTAATCCCGTAATCTTAACACTAATATTGTTTTAGAAAGGATAAAAGAATGGGAGAGTTTGTTTAACCCAGGTGATAAAGTTTTCTTATAAGATAGAGTTGACAATCCTGAAGGAGATATTAACAGTGGATACAAGCATATTTTTCAGGTTTGTTTTTTTTTCTTGATATTTTGTGAGAGATAAAATTGAATAGCAAAGATTGAAAGAACCTCAGAACACTGTTTTCAAAGATAAATCTTTCACCATGCTGAGATCATTATAATAATTCTGTTGCAATCATTGTGTCATTTATCCTGTTGCAATCATTGTGTCATTTACCCTGTTGCAATCATTGTGTCATTATCCCTGTTGCAATCATTATGTCATTTACCCTGTTGCAATCATTGTGTCATTATCCCTGTTGCAATCATTGTGTCATTTACCCTGTTGCAATCAGTGTGTCATTTATCATGCTGCAATCAGTGTGTCATTTACCCTGTTGCAATCAGTGTGTCATTTATCATTTTGCAATCATTGTGTCATTTACCCCATTGCAGTAATTGTTTCATTTACCCTGTTGCAATCATTGTGTCATTTATCATGTTGCAATCATTGTGTCATTTACCCTGTTGCAATCAGTGTGTCATTTATCATGTTGCAATCAGTGTGTCATTTACCCCATTGCAGTAATTGTTTCATTTACCCTGTTGCAATCATTGTGTCATTTACCCTGTTGCAATCATTGTGTCATTTACCCTGTTGCAATCAGTGTGTCATTTATCATGTTGCAATCAGTGTGTCATTTACAAGGTTGCAATCATTGTGTCATTTACAAGGTCGCAATCATTGTGTCATTTATAATGTAGCAATCATTGTGTCATTTACCAGGTTGCAATCATTGTGTCATTTATCATGTTGCAATCATTACGTCATTTATCATGTTGCAATCATTGTGTCATTTACCCCATTACAGAAATTGTTTCATTTACCCTGTTGCAATCATTGTGTCATTTATCATGTTGCAATCATTGTGTCATTTATCATGTTGCAATCATTGTGTCATTTACCCCATTGCAATAGTTGTTTCATTTACCCTGTTGCAATCATTATGTTATCTTTTTATGAAGAAAACATTTTCAGATTTTTTTCTTAGGATAACAATTTTTGATATAATGTTACATTGATTATGTTGTTGCATTATCCTGTTTCAATATTCCTGTTGCTTTTTGTTGCTGTCACAAGCATACAATTGTTCATAATTCATTATTCGTTGTTGGAATATGTAACATGATACTTCCTGTAAGTGAGTCAAATTACAAAGATAATGTTGCTGTTTAATCTTGCAACAACAAGGTCACTCTACATTTATGTAACAGTAATTTTGTTGCAATGTCCTGTTGGTACAGGCAGACAGCTGTAGTGATGTAACAATGTCCTGTTGGTACAGGCAGACAGCTGTAGTGATGTAACAATGTCCTGTTGGTACAGACAGACAGCTGTAGTGCTGTTACAATGTCCTGTTGGTACAGGCACATATCTGTAATACTGTTACAATGTCCTGTTGGTACAGACAGATACCTGTTGTACTGTTGAGTGATGGTGTCAAGGTTGAGCTGTCAGCTGCTTCACCAGGAGGTCACAGGCTTAAACCTCAGCGCTGTCATGACGTCCCCACCATTCTTGAATATTCTTGTTAGACTGACATGATTTATAGCTTTCATGTTAATAAAGTAAGGAAAAATCTTAGAAAAAAAAACAAAAAAACTTTTAAAGGTAAAATAAATTAATTTAACAAAACTAATGTGAAATACAAGTAATCTAAAATCTCAGCAGGGTACCATTTATCATAAAAAAAGCAACAACAGGAACTTTCATAATTGCTGTCCAGTACATGATTTTCCTTGTACAAAATATTTTATGATGTAAGTTCAAAGCTTTCATGAAAAGTTTGGGTTTTTTTTGGACAACGTCCTGTAATCTTAAACCAATTTAGCCAAATAAATCTAAACTAATAAGAAGTACCAGTAATCTAACACTAAACAGACCACCTTTATAATGAAATAAAATACAGAGCAAGATCCTAGAAAACAAGGAAAAAATATAAGGAAAAATATAAGTTCAGAACATTAATACACAATATATTTATATAAATTTTCTAAATGAGAATTGGATATGTGCTTCAGTAAATTTTAAGAATACAGTCAGTAAATTGAAATCAGAAACACATATTTCATTCTTGCTATGCAGTTAATTAGGCAAAACAAACATTATTTTCAATAACAGAAAAACTGAAAAGATTGCAAATTGATTTATGGTTTGGTGAAAAACTTGATGAAATATTTACATTTTTCTTAGGTCAAAACATATTTTTATTTCAATGAGAGAGTTCATGCACCAACAAATTGAACAAACAGTTTAGTAAATGGACTAATTCAGTACATTGTTTATCGATTCAACAGGGAAAGTCCCCAGTGTTAAATAGGTGGCACAATAGGGACACTGGTGTTTGTTGACACGTTTGTAGAATATACTGAAGATTGTCAAGAGCTTTTGTTTAAATCTTAAATACTTCTTACACTTTTTTTGTTTGTTTAAGGTATTTTTTCGTCAATGGTATTGGTTTGCAGGTTCTTACTAACATTGTCTTTGGTCGAGGTGAATTTACATCTGTTAGCCAAAGCAATTTGCAGAAGTTGTTAAAAGTTAAGATTTCATTTGTGTACATTATTGTATACTGCAAGATTGTAAACCAAACTTCCACATAATATGCAGTCTTCTGGCCATTTGTGCTTCCACATAATATGCAGTCTTCTGGCCATTTGTGCTTCCACATAATATGCAGTCTTCTGGCCATTTGTGCTTCCACATAATATGCAGTCTTCTGGCCGTTTGTGCTTCCACATAATATGCAGTCTTCTGGCCATTTGTGCTTCCACATAATATGCAGTCTTCTGGCCATTTTTTGCTTCCACATAATATGCAGTCTTCTGGCCATTTGTGCTTCCACATAATATGCAGTCTTCTGGCCGTTTGTGCTTCCACATAATATGCAGTCTTCTGGCCATTTGTGCTTCCAGATAATATGCAGTCTTCTGGCCGTTTGTGCTTCCACATAATATGCAGTCTTCTGGCCATTTGTGCTTCCACATAATATGCAGTCTTCTGGCCATTTGTGGAATTGCTCGTTCTGTCTAGAATGATTTACACACAAAAAATTAGCTGAAAGTTATGATATAAAGTCTAATAACAAACAGACTAATTAACATCAGTTGTCTATCATGCTAATTGGCTCAAAGCAGACTGTGATTGCGAAAAGAAAAGAAATTAAAAACAAGAAATATTTTTTGAAAAAAATAGAAATGCTGAGGAAATTACACTTGTGTACATTAAAAACTGAAGGCATGTAATTAGTATAGATTATATGAAAACAGCCTTATTAAATGTGCTATGTTTTCAAGGGAAGATTTTGGATGAAGTTTGTAACACACAGGTCATCCCAGGAACATATTTTACAATTATTTTCACCACCCTCCTTCAGCTTATGTACTGTTAACTTACTAAGTGACAATTTTAACTTTTTGTATTAAGGTTCAGTGAACTTTCAGTTTTGTTTTAAATGATAGCTCACATTGTCAGAATTACCAAACTTTATTCTGGCTTCATGGAAAATAGTGAAAATCTTATGAATATCTTTGAAATTAGAAACTCCAGTTGACTACAAATTGGATTAATCAAACAAGTTATATCCCCGCTGGAGCCTATTCCTGAGTTCTGAGACTCATCCATTTACATTACCTCTTTCATAACAATAAACACCAATGGGTATAAGGTATTTGATTTTGCTGCTGTGATTTTTGAAAACCTTGCTTTAAATTGAAAACATTTAACGGGTCGAACAAAACTTTTCTTAGAACGGCTACGTCGAAAGAAATGAAGATTCCACAGTTTAAAGTGCTATTAGCACTTGAAATACTCTTACAGAGAACAACATATTCACAGATAGAATATAATCATAGAACTGTTTTCTGATTAGTCGAATACAATATTGACTTTTACAGTTCCTTTTAGTTTTTTCCCCTCCTTACGAAAGAGCCTTGTCAGACAGCATTTCCTGTTTTTTTGCAGTAGAAAGAAAGAAGTACTGCACTATATTAATAGCATGTATACTCGATTGAAAAAACATTGTTAGGAATGTTAAACAAATAACTGTCAATTTTGCGGTTAAGATATCTTTCTTGGTAATATTAAAGAGCTAAAAAAAGTAATATAAAAGCTACAAAAACACATACATCCGAATGGTAATGGGACTTTAAGTAGAAAAGTGAAAGTTTGGAGATCATTGGAGACCCAGTACCCATCCGAGACAGAGCAGGTATTGTCAATTCTGCTCCCGAGCAAGTTTACAAACATCGGGTTATATCAATAGTACATTCACTCTGAAGTGTTAATATACAGGTCTGGTATTTTGTACATATTTAGAAATGCAAATTGACTTCTTTTCTTGTTCAAACATTGTATACAAGTGAAAGTTGGCAGAAGAAATTACTAGTTTTTAAAGTTAATTTTACAATAGGTGTCAATTCAAACAAATACTATGGTTGGCTGGAGAAGTCAGCTCTCATGTTGGCTATTCAACAGGCTCAAACTCAACTAGGAACCGTAATTTAACCTCACAAGAAACAAGTGATAACAGATAAAAGAAGCCTTACCGTGTGGGGGGGGGAAGACTTTCTTTGTGACCAGTGCAGATCATGATCAGCCTGCACATTGGTGAAGTCTGATCAAAATCTGTACTGTTTGCTAGTCAGCCAGTAAAATTTTATGTGGGCGTGCTTTGAATAATTAATGGTATGGTCCAAATTTAAAGTTCATTTTAGAAAATTTCTTGGGATAACAGTTTAGCCCTCTTTATGGGAGTTAATATTTCAAGATGGATACAATTGTTACCAAAAGGTTGTCGAATAACTTACGTAGTTTAAACTTTATACAAACTTTTTAGCAGTTACAAATACAGCTGATTGAATTTGGTTCAGCCGTTATCCATGAAGGGCTGGCCCTCAGATGAGAAACTAGCGGGTAAGGATATGTTTGCCATAGAAAAAATCTTCCCTTGAGAAAGCACAGTTCAGATTTTAAAAGTTAAGGCTGGGATATGCCTAGGATTGGTCATGTCCTTTAGGTGACATTATTGATTTTTAGGTCAAAGGTCAAGGTCGCTGACCTTCATAAAACACTGATCAATAACTGAAGAAAGGTTGAGCCTAAGATCTTCAGACTTTGTAGTCATGTTGTTCTTGACCGGTAGATGACCCCTGTTGATTTTGAGGTCAAAGGCTGAGGACACAGTGACCTTTAGTTGAAAAATGGTTTCCAATCAATAAATCTAAAAGACCTTCAGTATTTGTAGGTAATTTATTCATTACCAGTAGATGGCCTCTATTGATTTTAAGGTCGGTAGATCAAAGGTCAAGGTCTTTTTCACATTTGAAAATGGTTTTCGATCTGCTGTGTCAAGGATCTGGGCACTTTTAAGGTAGGTTGGTATTTACCAGAGCAACTGATACAACCCTCTATCATGGCAAGTTCTTGACTATTCATTAGTTGTTGATATGACACCATTCAATCAATGTGCTTACCATGAGAGGGACATATGTGTCCTTCCAACAGCTCATGTTTCATCATTGTTGATCATGTTTGAATGTCTGTACTTATTTTGAGTATTTGTCAAGCTGTGTTGTTCGAGAGGTCAGACTACTGCTATGTTCTATACTAGCTGTAAATTGATAGTTGGCATGTGACTTACAACACCTACATCTACAGAATTTGTAACAAGAACATAGTTTTACTGTATTTTATAGCTTGTCATATAAGCTGGATCTTCTTAACCTTGATTAAGACCTTGTCATTAACAGTCGTACTCAGGTGAGTGATAAAGGGCCATCATGGCTGTCTTGTTAACATAATATTTAATTATGCATATTTAATAACTGTACAAAAATTATTGTAACACTGCACCATTGTGTACATAACCGCATAAAGCAAAATGAATTTCTCTGACAGATGTAATTGAATGTTCACAGATTGATTTGCCTCCTGTTGAGCAGTTTACAGTGTGGTAAAAAGCAATTTTTGTTCTGGAGACAAAGTTCAAAATGAGGTACAGTTTTTGTATGATAATTAATTTCAGTCCAGATTGGTATTTTAATGTAAATTATGATATAATTTGTTACATGACTCTCTGGTTCATCTTTCTTTGGTTTGTGGTTTGAGAGTCTATGAGATTTCAAGTTTGAAGGCCAATCTTGATGGTTAGCACCAGAAGGGTTGCTCTTTGTGTATTTTCCAGGTTGTTGTCATTATTGGATTGGATTGGATTGGATTTGGAGGGTGGTAGGTTACAATATCATGTGTTCGAGAACATGTCTGATCTAGTTTCTTTCTATAGGGGTTAACAGAGGTGTCTCAAAGTTAAGTTTTGAGTTTATCTTCTAATGAACTGTTACTTTATGTACAAAGACAATAGTGATGGTGTACACCCAGTCTTGTTTGTCAGAATGTATGATAGAAGTTCTGACTTTATCTTCTAATAAACTGTTTCTTTATGTACAAAAACAATAGCGCTGGTGCACACCCAGTCTTGTTTGTCAGAATGTATGAGTATTGTGTTGTAGAGGTTTAACCTGTTGCAATATTAACCACAGATTATTACCAATCTTTGCATAAAGATACTAAACTTGCACTTCCTGTTGGTCAAAGAAATAAATCATAATGACAGAGATTTTAAAGTCCCAGGAGCACAATTACACATAGTCTTATTCAACCAAGTAAAATGAAAATAACCTTTATTTTACCAAAGACATTCCTAACTTTGCTTTGTAAGTGTTAAAGTAAGAACATGTTCGAAATACAGTGCAGTAATTTATTTCAATTGCAAAAAAAAAAAAAGGCTCTATGGAACTCTTTTTCGTGAAGAAAAGATTGAATACGAAAGAATGGCATGGTTCTATCATTGTCCCACCAGCAAATTAAATTTTCACTATCAGTAAATTCAGTGTGATCCTAGGACTTAAAGTATAATATGCTCAAAGAGAATTCTATATAGAGTCTCAGAGTTGGTGACATCATTTACACTTAACTTGCTAGTCTTCAGAAAAAGAACATTAAATTCCATCACAGGTTTTATTTACAACCTATTTAAGGCCGTCTTGAGTAGTTATTAAGTGTTCTATGAAATTGTATTTCATTTTTCAAGCAATCTAATGAACACCAGTGTGAGCAATGGAGTGTAGATTAAGTGCCATAAAACACGCCTCTTCAAATGATTAATGATGAATCAATGGTCGTTATTAATCCGTTAATCTTTTGAGGAGAACATTCTTTATTAAATGATCTGAAAGAAATAAAAGCGTTTTGATATCAGACATATTTATGTCTCATAATGCTTGAAATGTTATATTCTACATAAAAATAAAATTCATTACTTTGCATTACCAGTGTATTTACGCCCCATTTTAACATAGCGTAAGCCTTTTATTTGAAGACTTGTTGTAAACTGAAAGACCTAAAATGGATTCCGATTCCGCTCCATACCTTGAGAAGGCTTTGATCTAGAGGTCTCAACGGACATTAGTCATGGGCAGTAGGTAAACGGTATTAGTTTTTGAGGTCACTGGGTCAAAGGTCAGGATCACACAGACCATGCATTTTCATCCCCCCGCCAAAGGCGAAGGGGATATTAGAAATGGTCTTCGTCTGTCCGTGCGTCCGTCCCAATTTTGTCCGGAGCATAACTCCAAAAAGTACTTGAGGGATTTTCTTCAAACTTCATACACTGACAGAGCACATTGGGAGGAAGTGCAGTGTGTAAAAACAATAACTCTACCTTGCCTACTTTTAGAGTTATTCCCCTTTATCAGATTTACTTGAAAAACTTTGTCCGGAGCATAACTCCAAAAGTACTTGAGGGATTTTCTTCAAACTTCATACACTGACAGAGCACATTGGGAGGGAGTGCAGTGTGTAAAAACAATAACTCTACCTTGCCTACTTTTAGAGTTATTCCCTTTATCAGATTTACTTGAAAAACTTTGTCCGGAGCTAACTCCAAAAGTACTTGAGGGATTTTCTTCAAACTTAATACACTGACATAGCCATTGGTAGGAAGTGCGTGTGCAAGAACAATAACTCTACCTTGCCTACTTTTAGAGTTATTCCCCTTTATCAGATTTACTTTTAAAAGTTTTGTCCGACATAACTCCAAAAGTACTTGAGGGATTTACTTCAAACTTAATACACTGACATAGCGCATTGGTAGGAAGTGCGTGTGCAAGAACAATAACTCTACCTTGCCTACTTTTAGAGTTATTCCCTTTACAGATTTACTTGTCCGAAGCATAACTCCAAAAGTACTTGAGGGATTTTCTTCAAACTTAATACACTGACAGAGACATTGGTAGGAAGTGCGTGTGCAAGAACATAATTCTACCTTGCCTACTTTTAGAGTTATTCCCCTTTATCAGTTTACTTGTCCGAAGCATAACTCCAAAAGTACTTGAGGGATTTTCTTCAAATTTAATACACTGACATAGCACATTGGTAGGAAGTGCAGTGTGCAAGAACATAACTCTACCTTGCCTACTTTAGAGTTATTCCCCTTTATCGATTTACTTGAAAACATTACTGAGCTATCCAAAAGTCTTGAGGGATTTTCTTCAAACTTAATACACTGACTAGCACATTGGTAGGAAGTGCGTGTGCAAGAACAAAACTCTACCTTGCCTACTTTTGCCAAATGAAAAATATCATACCAATACTGATAATGAACTTAATATATTTTGCAAACCTTCTCTTCATTGCCTTATTCTTTTTCCACTTACTTGAAAACTGTACTCAGCAGACCATAACTATACAGCTTTTTAAGGTTTCCTCTCACCAAGTAAAATGTACGAAAGTACACCTTCAGGTAATTCCCAGCGGGGAACCATGTGCATTTGTAAAAATTGTTTCTGCTCAGTTGCCTTGAGCTATGGTCTTCAGAGTTACTAAGAGTAAAGCTTGTAGAGAGTAGATGACCGCTGAACACTTTTGGGTCAGTAGGTCAAAGTTCAAGGTCACAGTGACCTTGCATTTAAAAACCATTTCTGCCGGCAATGCTTTGACATTAAGCCTTAAAACTTGGTAGGATACTGTTTAATGAGAAATTAATGATCCCTAATGGCATCTGGATCACTAAATCATCAGTAATTTCTTGTGTTGGGAGGGTGGGGCGGGTGGAGCGGGGGCGTAAGTGTTTAACACAACTGTTTTATACAACTAATGTATTGTATTTTTAACCATGTTTATAATCAAGATGATATCATCACACACATTTTAAAGGTCCATTAATGAATTATGGCAATCTTGAAATGTGGTAGACAAGTATACATATCTCATTTAACATTATTCCTGCAATAAAAGTTTAGTGTCGATTAGTTTAAAAACTTCAGTCTACATTTAAATTATTTACAATAACTTTACTTGCAGTGGTTTTGCGTCATTTGATTGCCTATAAATTCAAGAATAGATCATTTAAATATGTGGCAGAACAGTGGATGTAATTTTTGTGATAGAATTTTTTAATTATGTGTATGATTTATGTAACATTTGAAAAAAGGTAATATGGGGTTATATCATGTATTTTATGTAATAGTTTTTAACAGTTATGACAGCTGACCTTGGTGTCAGTCATGAGTGTATATTGGAATGCCATTAGTGGTTATTTGCATAACTCTTTGCTGATATGCAGATATACCAAAATCAACAGTGTTGTATCGTATTTTGCATAGTGACTTTTTGGCGGAACTGATTTAAAGCCCCAGGATCACTTTGAATTTACTGCTATACAAAAATAAATTTACTGATCATCGGGAAACTATCGTGTAGAGATCGAGCTGTTTGAGTTGATCAAGTAGATATCAATGTAGGGATCATGTATGGGTCAAGATGATTGAGTAGATATCGGAGCAGTTTTCGGGGTAAAGTCTTGTGAAGGAGTCGTGAATGGACATGTTGGGTTTGTGTACAATGAAGTAGCGGTCGGGACGAAGTTGTGAACAAGTATTGGTCCAGTTGATTAGGAAACGATTGTGTAGAGATTGAGTAGAGGTCTAGTTGGTTGGGATGATCGAGTTGATATCATGTAGGAGATCTTGTATTGGTTGAAATGATTGAGTAGATATCAGAGTGGTTTTCAGGGCTGAAGAGGCATGGAGGAGTCATGAATGGTTGTGTGGATGTTGTGTATGATCGAGTAGTGGTTGGGAAGAAGTCATGTACAAGCATCATCAAGCAGTTTGTCAAACTTGGTCAGAATATTTGGGTAATTGGGACAATAGAATAGGGGAAGGGTCCTGTGTTTGAGTCACAGTCAGGCTGCACATTTTTCTCAACCTGTGCCATTTGAGTTATCTTCTACTGAAAGCATGATCATACATGATGCAACCACACCATAAATATGTCTTTCTCTATTTCTCTGACCGCCCGCACATACCCAGTTTATATCAGGGTGTTGGGGTTTCTTCGCAACTAGGCAATATATGGTTTCTGAGTTAATTCTGTCTTTGCCGAGTACAAAGGCAGAATCATTTGTCACCTGCATGCTAAGAGTTGAATACACATTTGGTTCCTGTTCAGACATCAGCTTTAAAAGCAAACACAACTTATCTTATGCCACAATCATTATTCAAAACCATTTTAATAGTGTTTGTAATAATTCTAAAAGGAAAGAAGCTAGCTGCCTGATTTCACAAATGAAGAAATGAGACTATGTAATATATAGATACAGTGTACTGATATTCGACATGTATAAGTATCCTTACAGGAAAATAATAAATTTTACTCTCTATAAAGTAGATCAAGTAAATATATAAAGCCTTCCTCAAGTAGTTAACTATAGTTAAGATAATGTTGAGGTGTCGGTTTTGTCACCTTGAGTTAGGTGAGGCTTTTGAGTTGGTGCAAAATGATGGCCTTACAATGACTCTAAGATCAACTTGAGACTTACAAAGCTTTTGAGGTATCAGATTAAAGTTACAGTGCAATTTCTAATGATGTCATTTGCCTGTGAGAGTAGTAAATTAAA